>CM054188.1:14852500-15292500 GCA_028830015.1 Eucalyptus grandis x Eucalyptus urophylla | reverse complement strand
GACCGCTACGCACCTTAGGCTATTAAGAATCGCCTTTCGCCGGGTGTGATTACAGAATCCTAGATGCGGAGCTTGCCGGGTAAGATGCTGACTTTGCCGGCTATTTCCGATATGGCTAATTCCTATTAGAATATGCCAACATAAGCATAAGACAGCAAAGAAGACACAAAAACCTGAAATTGATCTCCTTGAATCAGGATCTCCGCCCCAGTCAGCATCTGAGTAAGCAACTAGATTAGGTTGCCTTTTGACAGTAGGGAATAAAAGCCCATCTGCTAATCTTCCTTTCACATAACGAAGGATTCTCTTGGCAGCTTGAAGATGTAACTCACGAGGATCATGCATGAATTGACATACTTGGTTTACAGCAAATGGTTTATCTGGGCGTGTAAAAGTGAGTGAGATATTGAAGTGCTCCCACAAGACTTCTTGACTTCTCTGGATGTTTGACAGGGTTACTCTCTTTTTGTGAGAATTGCTGTCCAAGAACCATAGGGGTAGGTGCCGGTTTGCAGTCATTCAAACCAAATCTTTTTAGAAGATCAAGAGCATATTTCTTCTGAGTGATCTTCATTCCACTAGATGAGCGCTCAACCTGTATGCCCAAAAAAGACTTTAGTTCTCCCAGGTCTTTCATGGCAAATTGATGACCAAGTATGAGTTTTAGCTGATCAATTTCGTCTTCTGCATTTCCTGTAACTATTATGTCATCAACATAAAAAAAAAGTACCATAATTTGTTTCACACCTTCTCTCTTGAAAAACAGTGAGTTGTCTTACTTGCTTCGACTGTAACCATTAGAAAGAAGAGTTTTGCCGAGGCTTTCAAACCAGGCTCGTGGGGCTTGCTTTAACCCATGGATTTCCTTTCTCCATTTTCAAACCCATTTAGAATCATCTAATACATGATATCCTGGTGGTTGCTCCATATATACTTTTGTAGGTCTCCATGCAAAAATGAATTTTTGACATCTAGTTGATGAAGCTTCCAACCATAGCAGTTTGCAATAGCTAATGCTAATCTTACAGTTCCGACCTTCACAACTGAACTGAAGGTTTCTTCATAGTCTAATCCATATTGTTGATTATAGCCTTTCGCTACTAGTCTCGCTTTCAATCTTTCAATTGTGCCATCCGGTTTATACTTGATTTTAGAAACCCACTTACTTCCAATCACATTTTTCTTTGTAGGTCTTGGCACTATTTCCCATGTGTGATGTTGAAGGAGAGCGTGAATCTCTGCATTCATTGCTTCAACCCACTTAGTTAGGGTCACTAGCAGCTTCACGAAAAGATGTTGGTTCTGAATCTTGAGAGCTGGTAGAAAGAAAAACAGAGTGTAAGACAGATTCTGTACCTTGTGCTTTGGTGGAGGATTGCTCTGTTATGGTGCTCCCTTGGAGTGCACAATTTTCTATAGGAAAGTCTCGCCTTGGTTGAACACTGCGGGAGGATCGTCGTGGAGCATTACCTTGTTCTGCAGGTTCAACCTGATCACCACCTTGATGATAAGTATTTGGCAAACTAGCACTTTCATTGGAAGAATCTGATGACTGAGACAGGTTTGGGTTGGTTGATGGCACAGCTGGAGTATGTTGAATTTGAGAGAGGTCAGTGACTTCATTTTCATCTTGATTATTTTGTTCAGCACTTGTGCCAATAGAGTGAGTTGGACTTGTTGGAGTTCCAGTTCGCAACGTTCTCTACAAACTTAAAGTGTAAAATGTTTTCATAGATAGTTGATTGGAAAAGGATAGTTATTATAAAATCTAGTGCTAGAATGTTCTACGAAAACACAATTTTGTAGAGAATGACACGTGATATGACCTGCCTGTTAATTGTCAATTAAGTTTACCACCCCACTTTACAAACCGAACTGGACCTAATATCCTTGAGATATCGTTTCATTTTTGCCAAGAGTGGAAGAGAGGATACCAGAATTATTATGATGACGTTCTGGGAAGAGATTTTGCGAGGGCCTTCTTTTCCATCGCCCTCATAATCCAATACCGCATCCAAGAAGTCATTTGTCGTTCTCATCTCTCCCCTTAGCTTTCGCTCCTCCAACCTCTCTTTTACAAAACCTTCAGCAATCTTCATGGCTCGACCCATGTCCTTCGCCATGCTTGCCTTGATCCCCTGCGGGTCCAACCATTTCAACCACGGCAGGAAGTCGGCTACGTTGGGCTTGCCAGCCCATTCCATGAACCGGTTCTTGGCATTGAAGAACTCGGGCCCGTCCTTTGATTTTGGGTCCAACAGATCCCGCGAGAGCACCATATTACCCACCACATTAAATCCCATGAGAAAGAGGAAGTGGGATAAGTCGATTCCTTGCTCTTCATAAAAATTAGAAATTTTAAACGATTAATTATAATTAGAGAATGTATAGCAGAACGTAATGAATGAGACATGAAAAAAAAAATTTATTGCACCTAGTTTTGCAACTAGTTTAAGGAGGGATGGAGGAATCAACCTCCAAGCTGCGACGTTCAAGACAAAAGTTGGATGTTTCAAGCTCAAGTCGAACTTAATAAAGTTCTTGATAAGCTTGTTTTCAGATTTTTTCACTAATAAAACTAAATTAGCATCTGAACTCTTAAAAACTCCAACTTGGGTTCTACAAATAAAATAAAGTGGAAAGTTTACTTCTGCATTCTCTTGCATAATAATGGGGATATACTTGATCAATGCATCAGAAGATATATAAAACCCAACTGCTTGATCATGCTCGAGTTTGACCCAATTCAATGGTAAAGCTACTCGAGCTTGGCATAATTCAACAGTAGAGCCACTCTAGTTCGACTCAAACTCGAGAAGAATGAAAGCAAGTTTGACTAAATAGCACTTTAAACACCAGTAGCTCTTGGACAACTTGAATTATTTATTATTGAATTTGTCAATTACAGTAACAAAACAAAGGGATAAAAGTATCAGCAGTCCTTAAACTTTTACAAAAAGTTTTAATTAGGTTCCTAAATTTGTTGTGCAATTAGATCCTCGAGCCGTATAACTTCTTCTTTGATTTAGTCCTTCCATTAAAGAAGTAAATTTAAATATTGACATGGCGGTTACGTCCTCATTGAAAGCCAACATGGTGTCTTTAGTGACTTCTTAAAAAACCTAAAAATAGAATGACATAGAAAAAATGAATAACTAGGGGTGGAGGTAAGTTGTCGCCCGGGGTCATGCAATAAATTGAGGCAACGCTTGGGTTGGTGAATGTTTACTTGGATTTAGATTTCTTTATTTTTATAATCTTTCTTACCCATCTTAGCACTAAGTAAAAAGGAATTCATGTCTCCCTAATTAGTTATTCTAGTCAGTGCTAACATATGGTGGGGATGCAATATTCAGCGTAACCAATGCATTCAAATATTTAAGAGGAGGGCCAACTCAAATTAAAAGATATATAATTTAAGAACTCGATAGTAGAAAAAAGAAAAAATAAAGAAGATTCTGGAACTTAATTTTACATTTTGCAAAAAAGAAAGGACTGCCGGATCCTTTATCCGTAAAAAGCAGGCCCAATGTTTTCTTAGGTAGATCTAGTTGCAGGTTGCATTCTTTACTGAAATACGATTCTTTTGACAGCGTGGATCGTTAACTCCTAAAGGTGTAGAAGTCCCAACATATCTTAACCGTTGATTTTACCTATATTAATAATTGAGAAGAACTTGTGACACTAGTGGGAATATTGTGTAGGGTATAGGCCTTCATCCTCTGCTGATATTTTATGAGGAGTTTAAACATTCCTTTCTCTCTATTATTTCGGTCATCCAAGGTTACACATGCAACGCAAACGTCCAAAGTAACACGAAGCACGTAAGAAATAACCTGTTGTTACTTGTTTAACCGCCATTTCTTCCTCTAAATACACGACCATGTTGTCGACGCACTTCTGCCTGAGATGGGCTGTCTCGTTGACGCGCTTGGTCACGAGGAGCTCAACAGAGCAGAGACGCCTGAGAACGCGCCAGTAGCCACCGTAGCGACCCACAGCGAGCGAGCCTTGGTCATAATTGAGAGCTGTCATTGCATGGGGACACTTGCGGTCTGCGAACGCGAAGTCATGGCCCTTGAAGAACTCTGCGGCGGCCTGAGCTGATTGGATCACCATGGTGTTCACGGAGCCGAGCTTCAACCACGTCACAGGCCCGTGCTTGGCTCGGAAGTGGTGGAGGTTCTGGTGCGGCGTGGTCCCGAGGTCGAGGATGTTGCCGATCACGGGCCATGCGGGGGGCTGAGGGGGAAGCTTGGTGCGCTTCCGGTTGAGAAGGAAAATTAGAAGTGCCGGGAGGAGGAGGCCGAGCCAAAAGAGCCAAGAAGGGCAGTACTCCATTGGCTAAGCTTTGAGCTATTGCTCACCTTGCACTTATGTGATTATTGCGTCGAAAACATGATATTAATATACACTCTTATCCTGTTCACAAGAAAGCAACCCAAAACAATAAAGAAAAAGCAGGAGATGCTATTATTTGCCGTCCACAATATAAAAAGGAGAAAACATTAATATATCTTTTGGCTATGAATAGGAGTAAACATGCTGGTCGCGTAGAGTCTGGTGATCCATCCATTTCATCGTATTAGGTTAAATTTGATTCTTATTTCATTGGAATAATTTCGTTTTTGGTCAAACAACTTACATGAATTATGCAATCAAATCGGTAACTCTTAATTTGTGCATTTAAGTCCCACAACTTTACTTCAATACCACAAAATTATGATGTCTTGTTCTTTCTTGGGTTTCACGGATTAGTTTATCAACTAATTTGTCCTATCAAAGTCGGATAGTTATGTATTTACCCTAGGAGATTGCTAAGAAGGAGCACAAGTCTAAGCCTATTAACATATCTAATTGGACATATCTTCACTCAAAAGCTCAAAGCAATGAGTTATTGGCCAACTAGATATATTAATTACTTTACACTACATCAATTCTCCACTGTGGGACTTCCCTAACACAACATACATACGAATCTCAACAATCTCTCCATCATGTATGAGCTCAATGTTAAGTCTGTTCCCCCTTAATTCATGTATCTTTCTATATTAACTTATCTCAACTTGAATCTCCAACATTCACCTTCATCCATGTTCTTTTTCATCGAACCATACCATGAAAACTGCCATTGGATTGTGTTGCAACACCACAATACACATTGCCTGGAAACTGTGTTAGTCACTAATCTCCCCATCACGTGTGAGCTCAATGTTAGGTTTGTTCCTCCTTAATTCAAGTATCTTACGTTAACTTATCTCAACTTGAATCTCCAACATTCACCAACATCCATGTTCTTTTTCATTGGACCGAACCATGAAAACTACCATTGGATTGCATTGCAACACCTCAACACACACTGCCTGGAAACTGTGTTAGTCACTAGATTCCTACTTACATATGTATCTCAACAATCTCTCCATCACATGTGAGCTCATTGTTAGGTCCGTTTCCCCTTAATTCAGGTATCTTTCTACATTAACTTATCTCAACTTGAATCTCCAATATACATCTTCATCCATGTTCTTTTTCATCGGACCGAACCATGAAAACTACCATTGGATTGCGTTGCAACACCACAATACACACTGCTCAGAAACTGTGTTAGTCACTAGATTCCTTTCTTTGAGTCACATGTATATCTCAACAATCTCCCCATTACATATGAGCTCATTGTTAGGTTTGTTCCCCTTAACTTTGGTATCTTTGGGATTGTGTTATACCACAACACACACTGCCTAGAAATTGTGTTGGTCACTAGATTCCTTTTCTTGAGATATCTAGAACAGATTGGGAGCCACCAATCTACTATTGGCTCTAACACCAATGTTTGGTAGTCTTGCGCTTCTCTCACCTCAAAAGTTTACTCAAAGGGTGAGACTTTCTCTCATATTTATAAACTAACCACTAGACAATTCCATAATCGATGTGGGATAACTCCAACAACTTTTGCCTTAGTAAGATGGCTTGTCTTTTTCAAAAACATCATATATATATATAAGTCCAATCATCAATTTGATCGAATTTTCCAATCTTCACTATTTAAAGGACTTTTTGATGTTGACACTTGAATTTCACTGATGAATTTATCATAAATTTGCATCTCATAAATTTGACCCATGATAAAAACAAAACAATCAGTTTATACAACATTGCATTCATTTTTCTCGTGGCATTCCTTTTGCACATATAAACTAGAGGCATGATCTTTCATTTATAGTTAGGTTTCAGTTCACATAGGTCATTCATGCATATGATGAATATTAGGAATCTCCTATACTCTTTGACTAGGGACAATGTAGTATGAGAACCTCGGGCTCCACGGCAAAAATTATGATCACTCCAAAGAGCTATAACAGCACCAATTCACACTTGGACTCAATTTTCTTCCTAGTAATTTATACCCAACTTCTCTTGATTGATTGAAGACCCAAACAAGCTCAAAACGATTGCAAGATAAGTATCATGATGATTTTGAGAAAAAAAAAGTATCACGACGAGCGTCTTTACATCTATTTTCAAACAATATATGGCTCACGTGCTAGTTCCAAGAATAGTTCCTAAATTTGCATTTTTTCAAGGAATGTTGGATGATCTTGCACCAGGATGCTTGGACAAAAAGACAATGTTGTCAAGCCTTCCAAACTGAACTTTTCAATATCCGTTTGGTCTAAAAATTTTACACAAGCTTCATCCGCTTGTTGACTAACTCCCCTCAACATTTTAGTGCAATTGAATGAATGAGGAGTGTGTATTCATTGTTTTCGTGCGATTGCTCGGTCAATTCGTCTCTAATCCAACAAGCTCACTTTTCCTTCTTTAATTTAGTTGCCACTCTCCAATTGCCAATTGTCATGACCTTCTTAGAGATGGACCACTAAGAGAAAGTTAATGGATCACCATGCAAGTACGAATGGTTACTCATTAAAAAGATGGTACCATTATCTAATGCGGGTTCTCTCAAACCCCCAACAATCACAACTTTGGGGTTTTAATTAAATTATTTAGACATCCAATTCAATTCATTTAAGAATTGCCATTAGTCTACTATGGTTGATTAAAAATCCGAGTCAAATATGAAAGAACACTTTACTTTTGTGAACTAGAGATTTCATGGATAGGGGACTTGATTATGCTAGATAAATCTATCTCCCTTTGGCACCTTCGCTTTATTTCACAAAATGTTTTGCAAGTAGCCTTGATTGATTTGGTCTTAGACCACTAAGATGTGATGGATGATCATACAGGTATGGAAACAAGAAAGTAACACTATCAAAATGATAAATAAAATGCTTGAGCAGACAGAAAAACTTGATGGGAATGATCTCTTCTTTTTTGTTTTTTCTTGTTCGTTTTCTCTTTAACGTTAATCACCTTTTTGCACTCTTGAAATCCAATTTAGAGCTTGCAGAACTTCATATTTTTTGTTACCGGCTGGGAATGAATATAGAAATTTCTCCAATTGTGCCCCCTACTTGGGCATGATCAAGAATTTGAGGAACCTTCAAGGACTTCCAAGTCAATGCAAAAACCCATTCTCCAGTTTGCTTTTTCAGAGAATGATGTAAGCGAGACGAGATAGTTTTGTTTCTCCGCATCTTCATAATTGTTTCACTTTGACCTTCATTTTTCTCCCTCTGTGGTGTGGTTCTTGACGGGATAGTTTCAAATTCACTTTCTTTTATCTTAAGTAAGTTAATAATGAATATCTGTAGCGTTCAGGGTAAATGAACTAGAATGCCCCCCGTTATTGCGATATATGTACCATTCGCAAGTGATTTGTCAAATGAGATGTGCCACAGTCGTGTTACGGCTGTGCTTGGAATGCGGTTGCCTTGTGTCCTCCCGGGATTGTCCATTAGGTCCAATGATTGGACTTTCAGTGCTCGGAGTAGATTCCCCCAGTGAGACTCGTTCTTCGTTTACATGTTTCCCGCGAGTAAATATCTCAAATGGGAATACCTGCAATTTGCAGCAAAAAAGGCTTCCCTTTCTTCTCAAAAAAAGATATCCCTTTCATGAAAAGGAGTGACATGCATAAAAATGTCTAAATACTAGGAGTTTACAAAATGTGCAAGTTTTGTTATTGCAATGCTTGGGAAGAGATTATTCACAAAATGTATGGGAAGAGATTATTCATTTATTTAGAGAATAGGAAAAGCTAAAGAGAGAAATGAACTATATAGAAGCATTTTACTCATAGGAAGCAAATAAATCTGAGAGATTAGCAAGGAGAGACTTCCCTAATCAAATTGCAATGTTTTAGTAAAATAATAGTACTAATGTCTTGTGACAATATGAAGAATAGTTTCAAACTAAGAGGTC
The DNA here is from genome assembly GCA_028830015.1 of Eucalyptus grandis x Eucalyptus urophylla. Lineage (NCBI taxonomy): Eukaryota > Viridiplantae > Streptophyta > Magnoliopsida > Myrtales > Myrtaceae > Eucalyptus > Eucalyptus grandis x Eucalyptus urophylla. The sequence continues at coordinate 15,284,175 of CM054188.1, read as the reverse complement.
GATATTGTTACCTACGCATATAGAACTTTCTATTTTCACTAAAAGGGTAGCCATGCGTAATGCATGAGCGCATATCGTGTGTGACGCATGCGCGCACGTCTAGTGACTAACTAATCGCACGTCACAGTGCCCAAATTAATGCTAGCTAATATTCACTGGTTTATAACCTAAGTTGTGATTCCAAACTTGTCATACCCAAAATTCATCCCAAGAATTTAGATAATGATTCCCTATTATTTGGGAAAAATAAAGATAAAGAACGAATCCTTCCACGAACAGCAGTAATCATATATATTGACTAGGCAAATTATTTCATTGAATGATAATTATAACAACATCCATTGTATCATGAAGTAACCAAAAACTAGAGACGCATTAACCCTCTTCAGATCGCTCTCCACGTGTATCAAGAGTAAAAGTTGAGAATTAACGCAATGTATAAAAATTTTGGAGAATAATTTTTGGAACAGTTTCCAAATAAACCTGAAGAAAAGAATAGATGAAAATGGCCATATTCTTCCTAAAAGATTGATATGTGGGGAAAGTGATTTCATTAGAAAATGATGCACCAATAATTATACCCATTTTAAATAGATTCAATTATGATTTTTTTACAATTGATTGGTATTGCATATAGCACGTGGTTAGGACATTCCAAGGAGGCGGCTATTTTTATGGAAAAAGAGTGAACGTAGGCAACCTAGTCCAATCCTTCTAATGTATTACTCTTAATTTATTATTATTATTATTGTTAATTTAATCTTATAAATAAACATGGATTTCAATTCAACGCCAGCCTTTTCATTGCCTTTGCAACTTGCAAGCGTGTTAAACGAGTAAACTCTAGAAGCACGAAATATCTTAGACAAACCAAATCAGTGGGTCCTATATGCATTATTGACATAGGTTTGAGTGGATGATGAGAATCCTACCTTCAACAACTCAACTCCATCGAAGAAGTTAAAAATTAGGTCACATAAACTTGTTATACATACCTGAAATCTCTGGCCTTGGAATGACTCGACTAATATATTATGAGAGAGAGAGAGAGAGAGAGAGAGAGAGAGAGAGAGAGAGAGAGAGAGAGAGAGAGAGAGAGAGAGAGAGATGGCATCTGTCATCGTCAGCATTGCTGGAGATATGGCTCCACAAGCACTAGAAAAAGTTGGAAATTTATAGGACATCAAGCATGAGATCGGGACGCTCAGGGACACATGTATAACAAGTTTATGAGACCTAATTTTGGCTTGAGCAACTGAAGGATGCTTTTTATGATGCACATGGCGTACTTGATGAATTCAATTTAGAAGCTCTTGTGACAAGAACTGAGGGAACACAGTGTGTTGTGATTATTATTGTAATCATAGGTTTTAATGGCTCAATGTTAAGGAAACGTCTCTTCAATTCACGCCTTGTTGAAGATACCGTTGCCGATGTCGATTGATCTTAATTGATTTTTTGATTATAGGGAATATTTTATGTACATCTTTGGGATGTTGTGTATATTTTTATTCCTTTATTATTTTAGACTCTATGTATTATAAATAGATTGTAATTACATATTGAAAGGAATATAGAAAAGCAATATACAATTCTCCCAAAACTCCAAGCTTTCTATTTTTCTGACATGGTATCAGAGCCTCCCGCCTTGGCCTAGCTTCCGCAATGCCTTCTTAGGGAGAAATCATGTCAAAGACTGAGGATTGAACTTCCGGCGTTTCTGTGGGGATTGAGGGAAATCCACAAGTCATCCCTGCAGAACGACAGATGAATTCATCAGAAAGTCAAACAAGCCTCGTGCAGCCTGCACAGTTCAACACAGGATTTAATCCTGGAAATCCCCTCACAGGACCATACGTTCAGTGGGTACCTGTATCAATCCAACCAAATCAAGGAGGTTCGACACAGAATTCACCTCAAATCGACCCCGGAAGGATTGGTGGGCTAGAGGAAAGCTCATCGCACATACCTGGAGCAGGTCCTGGATACGGGGCGAACTGGTCCTTCCCGGGTCAGAGTGGTTTGGGTCTTGGGTATGGGGCGAACAATCCTTACTCGACCTACGGACCCGGTTTTTTTTCCTTTTGCAGGTCTCGGCGGTCGACTAGAACCTGGAGACCCACTGTACACCGCGACCGCCGACGGACCGGAGCTGCGCCTGATCTCCCAACAGCTGTCAGGACCGGAGAACTACTCTTTGTGGTCTCGCGAGCTCCAGCGAGCACTCGTGACCAAAGACAAGGACGGTTTTTTGGACTGCACCGTCCCGATACCGTCCGATGAGCGGCTTGCACGACAATGGCGCAAGTGCAACCAACTTGTTCGGACCTGGGTTGGAAATTGTCTCACGGCGGAGGTCGCGGCCGGAGTACCACCGATCGAAGATGCAAACAAATTTTGGGAGAATTTAAGGGAAATGTATGGCAAGCTCGACAGAGCGAAAATTTTCACCCTAATGCATGCACTATTAGATCTCAAGCAAGGAAATTTGTCGATCTCAGCAATCTACAACAAACTCTCTGCCCTATGGAATGAAATCGACATGACAGATGAGAAATTAGAGGGACCCGAGGCGACCTTGGCTCAATACCGGGCCATGAGAGATCGGGAGAAGGTTACACGGTTCCTACTCGTGTTAAATGAAACCTACTTACCGTTTCGTAGCCAGATCTTGGCCATGGATCCGGTCCCGCCGCTCGGCCGCATATACCAGCTTGTGGTTCAAGAAGAATCCCAGAGGCTGGCGTCGTCCGAGTATGTGAAGAGTGGCGAGCGCGTCGTTCTCGCGGCCAAGGCTTCGTCGGAGCAGCGGCTCGAGTCTTCAAGGTCCGGCCATGGAGGTTTTTCGAAAAGGGCAGGGATGCGAGGGTTTCGGGAGGAAGAAGATGAGGCTTTTTATATGTCTCAAATGGGCGGCCAGGATCATTTCGGGAGATCGGACGGCTCAGGCAGCTCGCGCGGATTGAATGGCTGAGATCCAATCTTCGGATCCGACGGTGGAGGTTCTTTTGCGCGATCGGACGGCTCAAATTTTGCCTTTGCAGCACCGTGATCAGACGGACCATCAGCGTCCGTTTTGAAGCGATCCAACGGCCCAAATTTGGCCACGTCTTCGACCAGAAATAGTTCAAACAAATGGAAAGGTAAATTTTGTGATTATTGCAAAAAACCTTATCATACCAAAGAAAATTGTTGGAAATTGCATGGAAGACCAGGGGAGAAGAAGGAACGAGAATTTTCTATTGGAAATTCTATAGCAGCAAATGCTAAGGTGAATCAACCCATTAGCAATGACCAACTCCAACAAATCATGAGGACCTTAAGTCAGATGGGCATTCAAGAAAAAATGCCTAGCTATGCAGGTATTTCTCATTGTTTGAACTGCAATATTTCGAGCAACGCATGGATTATTGATTCATCAACGTCTAGGCCACAGCGCTGTTTTTCCTCATCCTAAGTGTCCTATATGCCCATTAGCTAAACAATCTAGAATGTCTTTTCCACAAAGTACATCGCATGCTACTAGAGCCTTCTCTCTATTGCACACGGACATTTGGGGCCCATATCACACCCCTCATCGTGATGGTTCACGTTTCTTTCTTACTATTGTAGATGATCATACTCGAGCAACTTGGGTTTTTCTTATGCAATCCAAAGCCCAAGTTCTTTCACATCTCAAAAATTTCATTGTCCTGATCAAAAATCAGTTTAACAAATCCGTACAACGGGTTTGTATTGACAATGCACGGGAATTCTTTAATCATGAATGTTCTTCATTGTTCATTTCCAATGGCATTCTTCATGAAAGCTCCTGTGTTTATACTCCTCAACAAAATGGGATTGTAGAAAGAAAACACCGTCATTTATTAGAAGTCGCTCGAGCTCTTAAGTATCAAGCTTCAATTCCTGAAATTTTTTGGGGAGACTGTGTGGTCACAGCAGCATACCTGATTAATAGAATGCCATCTCGAATTTTGAGTGGAAAGACTCCATTCGAGTCATTGTTTGGAAAACGTCCGGACATTCGTCATCTTTGTGTTTTTGGATGCTTATGCTATGTCTCTACCACGGGCCCTCGGGACAAATTTGGTCCTCGTGCCCTTTCTTGTGTATTTATGGGATATCCTACCCTTCAAAAAGGATATTTGGTTCTTGATCCATCTATTGGCAGATTCTTTGTCAGCAGAGATGTCACATTTCATGAAGATGTCTTCCTTTTCAAGGATAGGCTACCATCATATCAGCATGAAGATCCCCTGACATCTTCTCGTCCCTTTCTGTATGAAGAAGATCATCCACAAGGATCAATGATGATGCTTCCACAAATGATATCTCCTATAGCATCCTCAAGTATCGATGCACCTATCAGCTCAGATGGGGACAATGCAATTTCCAGTCTCCCTTCATCAAGTATATCTGAAGGACCTGATTTTTTGCAAGCCAATATTCTGGCAGACGATGTCTCTGCAGCCTCACAAACTGATGTTCCATCTGAACCAACTAATCTTCGGCGATCAAGACGCACAGTCCGACCACCAACATGGACAGCGGATTACGTTTGTTCATCGTCAAAAAGGCGTGGTACACAATACCCCATCTCCTCTTATGTTAGTTTTGCTAATCTCTCTCTTGAACATAGATGCTGTGTTAGTAGAATTTCTGCACAGCAGGAACCTTCCTCTTATGATGAGGCTGCCAAGGATCCTCGTTGGCAACAGGCTATGAAAGATGAGTTACAAGCTCTCATCGAAAATGAGACTTGGGATATTGTTCGTCTACCTCCCCATCGTCGACCCATAGGATGCAAATGGGTATACAAGATCAAATATAAAGCAGATGGATCCATTGAACATTACAAGGCCAGATTGGTTGTGAAGGGATTCACACAGAAGGAAGGCTTTGACTATATGGAAACTTTCTCTCCAGTTGCCAAAGAAGTCACTGTACGGTCTTTTCTTTCCATTGCTGCCATCCGTGACTGGCCCCTTCATCAAATGGACGTTCACAATGCTTTTTTACATGGAGATCTTGAAGAAGAGATTTATATGGATATTCCATCGGGATTTCGCAGACAGGGGGAGGGGAGTGTGTGCCGTCTTCAGAAATCCCTATATGGACTCAAACAGGCTTCTCGTCAATGGTATGCCAAGTTCACCAGTGCACTTACAACTGCAAAATTCCAGCAATCTAAGCATGACTATGCTTTATTCACATGGAAACAAGGTATGTCGTCAATCTATTTACTTATATATGTTGACGATATACTCATTATGGGAAATGATGCGCCTGCCATTGAGAGATTCAAGGAGCATTTGCATTCTACATTTCATATTAAGGATTTGGGTTCTCCCAAATACTTTGTTGGGATAGAAATTGCACGGTCAAATAAAGGCATTTGTCTTAGCCAACGGAAATTTGTCTTAGAAATTGTGTCAGAAGCAGGTTTTTCAGGATCTAGGCCGGCTGTTATTCCAATCGATCAGAATATCAGATTAACGACAGCTGAATATGACAAAGGGTTGTCACTTGTAAACAAGGATCTTTTGCTTAAAGATCCTTCTGCTTATCAAAGACTTGTTGGAAAGCTTATTTATTTGACCATGACCAGGCCAGACATTTCTTATGCAGTTCAGATTCTTAGCTAGTTTATGCATGCTCCGAAACAGCCTCACATGAATGTGGCACTGAAAGTCATAAAATACTTAAAAGGGTGTCCTGGATTGGGAATATTGCTGTCTCGAGACAACAATTTGGAGATGACAGCATATTGTAACACAGATTATGCTACTTGTCCCATGAGTAGAAGATCAGTCACAGGATTCTGTATAAAATTAGGGGATTCTCTAATTTCATGGAAGACAAAGAAACAATCAACTGTATCTTTATCATCCGTTGAGGCAGAATACCGAGCAATGGCGAAGACTAGCTGTGAGATAGTCTGGATAAGAGGCCTCCTTCAAGACCTTGGTGTACAGATAAGAGAGCCCACTGTCCTATTTTGTGATAATGATGCTGCAATTAAGCTTGCAATGAACCCGGTATTTCATGAAAGGACAAAGCATATAGAGGTTGATTGTCACTTCATTCGAGACAAGATCCAGAGTGGGGTGATTAGAACAAAAGAGATAAGAACAACAGAGCAACCTGCAGACATTTTTACCAAGGCTTTATGTTAGAGGCAACATTTGTATCTATTAAACAAGCTAGGCGTTTTCGATGTGTATAGACCGCCGAGCTTGAGGGGGAGTGTTGAAGATACCGTTGCCGATGTCGATTGATCTTAATTGATTTTTTGATTATAGGGAATATTTTATGTACATCTTTGGGATGTTGTGTATATTTTTATTCCTTTATTATTGTAGACTCTCTGTATTATAAATAGATTGTAATTACATATTGAAAGGAATATAGAAAAGCAATATACAATTCTCCCAAAACTCCAAGCTTTCTATTTTTCTGACACGCCTTTTTCAATGTACATGCAACAGCTATGTCTCTTTGGATCATCCCTAATTGTTGCAATTATGGGTTAATGACTCTTTGTTCTCCTGTAGTTTCTGATTTAATAATGTTGTTATTAAGGGTTAATGGCTCAACTAATGTGAGCATAATCGGTGTGACTCTTGAGTCATGTCCTTTCAGTTTTCTACAGCTAGTTCCCTTGTCTATAAATAGATGTGTCTTCTTAATTCAAAATAACAACAAAAACTCCCCAAAGTATTCCTCTAGTTTCCTGGAGAAGTGTTTGATAGAATCTTGTTCATATAGTGCTTGTACAAATGGGTTTGAGGTGTTGTATTTTGAGAGGCATAGTTCATGAAACTAATTGACACCGTTGACATGAACTAATCGCTTTAAGGAGATTTGATTTGCTGCACCTCACTTCTTGTTTATTTTTCTGTTGCTTTCTTGGAATTATTATTATTTTCCCCACTATGTATTAATATTTCCCACAATTTTAAGGTCATTATCTTTTATTGTTTGTTGGGTTTATCAAAAAATCGGGATGACTAATAATAATCAAGTACCCAATGATGTCTGGAATGTTTGTGAGGACGCTCATATGTGATGTGGACATCGAGCCATATCGAGGAGGTGGTGCTAGGGACCCATTGTCTATTCCTACTGGTTCGATTACTCGACGCGGCCAAGCAATTCAATTAAGTTGTTAGCGTCATGGTTCGTGATCTTCGGCATGGAGATGGCCTTGGATCAAATCTTGAAGAATCTTGGAAATCTTGGCACAATTTGATTATCTAGTCACCAAATATTTGACCAAGTTAATATATATATATATATATATATATATATATATATATATATTCATGTTTAGGTATATTCTAGAATATGATGCATTAGATTTCTAGGGTTGGTTTTAGGATTTGTGTGGCGGCTAGAAAGCCTATATAAAGGATTTGCCAAATTTCTTTGGGGAAAGAGATATATTTTATTTTTGAGAAAACAAATTGGGAGGTTTTCTTTTACTGTTCTTTTGAGGACTTGACCTTATCATGATTCTCTTGTGATGGTCGATTCGACTTATCGAGCAAGATAACGAATTCTTTTGCTCGTGGCGTCTATAACATTGGTTGGTTGACACGTATTCGTCAATAGGTCATGTTCATACCGAGGTTGCCAATCACAGGTTTGATTGGAGGTTGAGGTTTGCAATTCACACCATTCGGGCCTTCGTAGAACAATCTTTCCGCAACGATTCACATCAATATGGCTGTTTCAATGAGTGAGGTTCAAACCTCATGGCCTAGTGTTGCGGCAACAAATGCTGCAAGCTTTCGAGCTGAAACCATCTATGGTGGTACCAGTAGAAGTCGCTTGATTGAAACACTGGGGATTGTTTTTCAAAGAAGCACATATCCAATGGTGTATGGTTCAATTTCTAGTGAGATGGTTTAATAAGATTTGCCTAATTTGATGATACCATCTCCAATAACTTCAAATGAGAAACTGTATGAGTTAACTAGTGTGGGCTTTGAGCAATGTTAATAGAAGATGTTCTTCTATTTGACCACATTGAATTTAGTCAAGTACTCATTAGAGGTGTGCTCAATAATTAGTCCAGATGAGCAAGATGTCATGATGCATGGGGAGCTGGAGCCTTGGAAGCACAAGGATTTCCTACGCCGAAACTATATCCTTAACTGTCTAGCAAATTCCTTATATCATGTTTATTGTAACATTGAGACTACTAGACAATTATGGGAGTCCTTAGAAAAGAAATACAAAGCTGAGAAATTTGTTGTAGCCAAATTCTTGGACTCAAGATAGTGGATTCTAAATCTGTCATGAACTAGGTCCATGAAGTGCAAATGATTTTGAACATCCTTGTTGAGGAAATGTTCTTAGTGAATCATTCCAAGTGGTGTTTATTATTGAGAAGCTGCCTTTGGGCTGGTTAGACTTTAAAAATATATGAATGGCAATAGGAAAGAGATGAGCCTTGAATATCCCATTATGTGCCTCATAATCAAGGAAGATAATAGGTGGAATGCATATCCTTCTATGGAACCAAAGGCCAACACTATTGAGTTTTCCAATTCCAAGAAAGATACAAAGAGGAAAAAGTTCTTTCAAGGAAAAGGCAAGCAGAATGAATAATCTTGAAATTCCAAGGGACATGTTTTGTTTGTAACAAGCTTGACCGTCGAGCCAAGGATTGCAAAAAGCGCTTGAACAAAGGCAAGGACGATAGTGTAGTCAAGTAGCTGAATTTGATAGATTAAACAGAGGATGAGAGACTGATTGTTGTGGTTGTGTATGAGGTATCCTTGGTATTAAATAATACTAATTGGTGGTTGGAAACAAGTACCACAAGTCACATTTATGTGGATAAACACTTGGTTTCATCTTACAAGAAGGCTGAGGAAGAAGAGAAGTTTTATATGGCCAACTCCACATTAGCAAATATTGCTAGAAGAAGAAAAGTGATCTTGAAATTCATCCTTAGCAAGGAAATCACCTAGCTAAATGTGCTGCATATATTGAAGATCCAGAAGAATCTAATTTCTAGCCCCATACCTGTCTAAAAGAGTTTCAACATTTTATTGGAATTGGATAATTTTGTACTTTCCAAATAGGGTGTATGTGGGAAAATGGTACTTGTGTAATGACTCGTTCAAAGTAAATGTGGCTGTCATTGATGTAAACTTGAAATTCTTGTACCCAAAGACTATCGATAATGAGAAGTCTTTGGTTTACACTATTGTGTCTTCTTATCTATGGCATAGTCTTTGGTTTACACTATTGTGTCTTCTTATCTATGGCATGGTAGATTACGACATATAATCTATGCTACAATGAAAAATATAGCAAAATTAGGGCTAATTCCAATGTTTGTGTTGGATGTCCATCACAAGTATAAGACTTGTGTTGAGGCTAAGTTTGTTAAAAGAACCATTCAAATTGGTTGAAAGATCGAGTGAACCTTTATAATAATCCGTAGTGATTTATGTGATTTAAAATTTGTAGAAAGTAGAGGTAAAAAAAAGTATTTCATCACTTTTGTAGATGACTTTACTCAATTTTGTTATGTTTATATGTTAACTAGCAAATATAAGGTTATGAGCATGTTTATTAAGTATAAAATGAGGTCGAGAACCAACTTGATAAATGAATTAAAGTGATTATGTCACGATCTCGACTCCATTGTTAGGGTCTTGAGTGACAGGGGTTATTTCACGATGTCTTAGGCTGATCGCCATCTCGATTCATTTTGTTATCATGCACATGCAGAAATGTAAATAAATAACTCCTCAGACAAACAACTGCTGGAAGATTGGGATAAATGTTACACAAAACACACTAGTTTATATTATGACAGTACTTTTACAAACCTCTTTTCTATGGGGTTCTCTTTCCTTTTTGCATCACACTACAATTTCCATAAAAGGCCAAAGGAAATTACTATCTCTTTGAACATGACTGCAGTTCCCAAAATTGACGTGAGACTTCCATGCCTACAAGACTGAAAGATGAGAAAGTGAGTCTTGGGAACTCAGTAAGTAAAATTCTTAGTTCTCTACTAGGAAAAATATCTTGTCATCAAAGTCAAAGTCTAGCAAGTATAACACTTGCAAATAGTGTCGATGGCAGATTAACCACAAATTATATGTCATGCTATATTTAAACACATGCCATCCATGTCAAAACTACCATCGCCTTAACAATAATTCATGGTCATGCATAATTGGCATTCATGCAAATTTATTTATCTTCGTCCTAGCTCAACTGGAGCTTCTAGCTTATTGTTGGGCTTCCTGGCTCGACCAGGGCATCTCGGCTCGACCGGGGCATCTTGGGGCTAGCTTCTCTAGGCTTCTGGTTCAAGACCTAGGCATTCTGGCTCAACTAGGGCATCCTAGCTCAATCGAGGCATTGCCACCAACACTATGTGGCGGCATGCATTTTTTTTTTTCTCTTTAAGTACAGATGTATATACATCATACAAGTTGGTTCTTATCTTTTCTCTTAACCGACACATGCATGGCTCGAAGGTGTGCTCATCTATACGTGTGTGCCATGAATTTTTATACTACACAAGTAAACATGTTGAGAATGACCCGTGATTTGTGATTTGAAACGATCACTAAGCGTTGATCCCCGCACCGGACACGGTTCGGAAATGGCATGTCTCAATGCTAATCCAAAACCTTGAGGCTTGGGTACACCTCACATTCATGAAGATCCTTAAGCTCAATGGACCTCGGCTTCTACCCGACGTGAACATACTTCATGCCGTGAATGACCCTTAGGTTGTGGCTTGATGCAAACGTCAAGCACAATGTCCTCACACCAACAAAGGCATAAAACCGGCATGCTTTAGTGCCTTATCAAGATCTCGCGGGCTTGAGTGATCCTCATATTGATCAAGACTTAGAGATTGTGACGGTACTTAATATGTGGCAAGTAAAGTATGTATGTCTCCGTGATATACCTTCGATTGGTGTTACATGTTTCTTGGACTCATTTCCATGTTCGTTTTTCGGTATTTGATTCGTTCGAGTATCGGTTTGATTTTTAGGAATTTATTTCCTACAGCATCTAAACTTTGAACACTTCAAGTTGACTTCTACAAATAAAATTGAGTGGAAAGTTTACTTATTCATGCTTTTTGAAATTTATAGAGATGCACTTGATGAATGCATCGGAAGATATATAAAACCCAACTTCTTGATCATGCTCGAGTTTGGCTCAATTCAATGATGAGGCTGCACGAGCTTGCAATAATTCAACGGTAGAATCACTCTAGTTAGACTTGAACTCGAAAAGAATGAAAGTGAGTTGGACTAAATAACATATTTAATCACAGTAGCTCTTGGGTAAGTTGAGTTATTTATACTAGTTAATTTGTTGACTTTGTCAATTACAGCACACAAAACCAAGGGAAAGTATCAGCAGTCCCTAAACCTTTACAAAAGGTTTGATTAGGTCCCTAATTTTTTTTTTGTACAATTAGATCCTTAAATCATATACTTTCACATCCGACATGGTCATTTCATTAAAAAAAGAAACAAAAGTACTGACGTGACACTTAAATCTTTCAGAATGCAAATACGATATTCTGTTTGGCATTTAAAACTTCTTTAAAGAGAATTACACAGAATTCATAAATATGGAAATTTTAAAAAATAAATATTAAAAAATGAAAAATAAGGAAATTTGATAAAAAAAAAAAAGAGAAACGAAAAAAAGAAGCATCGTTACTGAAGTAGGGGGGACGCGCTTGGATGGGAGGTGGGAGTCGCAGACGGCATGCACTCAACGACCCATGTCGTGCCGGGAGGCTGCCGCCCACCCTAGCCAGCCAGCCCTCTATTCCCTTGTGCGTAATTATTACTTAGATTTTTTTTTCCTTATCCGTATCAGCACTACGTTTAAAAATAAATAAATGTCACCAAATAAGTTAGTGCTGTTAGTGCTAACTTATAGTGCTGGGGCGACATTCTTCATTATCATTCCATCTACACATCTATAAGGAGGGTCAACTTGAACTAAAAGATGTATATTTTCGAGGACCAAATTTACACACAAAAATGATTCTAGAACCTGGTTGAACACTTTACAAAAGTTCAAAATACCGTCGTTCCTTTATCCCTAAAAAACAGGCCCATTATTTTATTTTATTTTGAGTTAAATCTAGTTGTAAGTTGTATTCTTTACTGAAATATGTTATTTTGACGCAAGGGATCATTCCTATTAGCCGCACTTTTGTAGAAGTCTTAACATGTCTTCATCATTGATTTGACCTATATTAATAATCGAGAAGTGGTTGTCACACTAGTGGATGTATCGTGTAGTGTATATGTTATAAGGAGCTAAAGAAACGTCCCCCTCTCCACTCTCTCTCAAAAAAAAAAAAAAAAAGGTCAAAAGGAACACCAAGCACGCGAGAATTTCTTCCTCTGAATACACGATCATGCTGTTGACGCACTTCTGCCTGAGATGGGCAGTCTCGTTGACGCGCTTGGTTACGAGGAGCTCTGCAGAGCAGAGACGCCGGAGCGCGCCAGTAGCCGCCGTAACGACCCACGGCTGGATTATATACGGATGGAGCATGGTAATTAATGGGTTTAGTCTATGACTTGATGGGCTTAAGTGGGCTCGTTTGCTTATGTTAAGTTTAAAAGCCCAGCCCGCAAGATAATGGTCCATGAATGAATAGTTGAGATATGAAAGGATGTGTTGAGGAGTTGCGTTTTTTTGGATGAAGTGTCACGTTGAAAAATTATGTTGAAAAGATACGTCTTTTTGGAGGAAATGTTTTAAGAGAGAAAAATAAAAAGGAGACATACCTTTTGGTGTACGTAAGTCTTTTTTCAGAAGTAGAAAAACTCTCCCCCTTCAAAAAGTGACATATGAACATTATCCTCATGTTCAGAGTTCTCTTCCTCTAAAAACAACGGTATGCTCCTCGGTGATGCATGTTCTTTTTGGGCTCATCTTCCGCATTTATTTAAGGATTCGATTGTGTATTGGATCGGTTTTAGGGAATTTGTAATTCCCAGTAGTAATGAATCAAGACGTATCTACAGCCTTTTTCAGCAAATTTGCAATCTTGTGTTTATTTCATAATAATTTGCAATAGTGACAAAACATGTGAACCAACGCCGACCGTGTTTATGTGGGTCCTACTGCAGAGTCCACGTGATCAATTGTCCAAATGGATTTGACAAGATCCGACAAGATCATACAGTATCTTTCTGTTACTTTTCTTTTATATTGCTCTCTTTAATCGTACAATATTCTGAAATTTGGCTCGTCGAGTAGCTCCACCATCACCCACTAGAAACCGCTCATAGTATATGATTCGGGAATCTATTGTACGGTCTTGCGTCTAGTTAATCCGGTTCATCGCAAATGTCCATTTTGTGGACTCTAAGTGTGGAGTCAAATTTAGAGTAATTTTCTTTTTCGACAAGTGAGGTTTTATTGATGGTATAAAGGGCAGGTGAGCTACCCTGCTACATGCTCAAGTCATACAATTCAAACGAGACCTAAATGCTAACATAAGAACTTGTAGTTTCCCTGAGATATTTGTGCAGGGATGACATCATTCTAAAGAAGTCTTCCCTGGACAGCTTTTTTTATTGACACAATAACATTAGCACTAATGACCTTAGGGTAATTATACCTCACACGCTACATTTTTTAGGTATTGCTTTTAAAGGATGGAGCTTTCTTAGTATTATTCCCACCCGCTCTTTCATGTCGAGGGTCTTTGGAGTTGAACCATCGCCTAGCTCCCAATCAAAATGGTAAAGCAGTGTTGCAAGACCAAGATGAAGCACCCTATCCGCCAATGAAAGTCCGACGCATATTCTTCTGCCTGATCCAAATGGAATTAGCTCAAAGTTTTGACCCTTGTAGTCAATTTTAGATCCCATGAGCCTCTCTGGTTTGAATGCCAATGGGTCCTCCCAAGCATCGGGGTCTCTTCCAATGCTCCATGCATTCACGAAAACCTGGGTATCTTTGGGTATATCAAAACCCATGAATTTGGTTTCCTTTAGAGCATTTCGTGGGAGAAGTAAAGGTACTGGAGGATGCAATCTTAGGGTTTCCTTCACCACGGCTTGCAAAAATTGCATCTTTTCCGTGTCATTTTCTTCGAGCTTTCTGTTCAACTCCACAACCTGGTCAATCTCATCTTTGGCCTTTTTCATTGACTCGGGTTGGCGGAGTAGCTCCGCCATCGCCCACTCGATGGTGCTACTTGTAGTCTCCGATCCGGCGAAAAACATTTCCTGGACCATCAAGTAGATCCATTTAGTACAAAGATTAGGTCTTGGATACCACAAGTGTCCGAGTCTCGTCCTATAATTAAGAGATTCTCTTTGGCTGGAAAAAGTCACCCTCGAATCATCAGCTCAATAGTAAAAATTATCATGCTTCACCTGATCAACAATCCTGATCAAACAAAGCAGTTCCTATTCCAGCGGGTCCAACCATTTCAACCACGGCATGAAGTCGGCTATGTTAGGCTTGCTGGCCCACTCCATGACCCGGTTCATGGTGTCATAGAACTCAGGCCCGTCCTTTGATTTTGGGTCCAATAGATCTCACGAGAGAACCATGTTGCCCACCACATTAAATGCCAGGAGAAAGAGGAAGCGGGATAAGTCGATTCCTTACTCTTCATAAAATGATTTTTTTTTTTTTTTATGATTAATTATAATAAGAGGCTGTATAGCAGCACGTAACATATTAGACACGAAAAAAATTTATAGCACCAAGTGTCGCAACTAGTTAAAAAGAGGGATATAGTCGAATCGAACTCTAAGCTATTCATGAGCTCTACTTGACTTACTGTGAATGATGTGATTGAGGTTTCGGGAGAAATTTCTACTCGCCGATTAGACCCAAAGCTTGTTCCAAAGGTTCCACTTCGCTTTAAATTAAAGGATAGTGGGGAGAGAAAGCGTACAAGAAAGCCCCTACTCCTAACATGCGGAGTTCTACCCATTGTTTATTTCTTAAAGGATAGTGGGGAGAGAAGCGTACAAGAAAGCCCCTACTCCTAACATGCGGAGTTCTACCAATTCTTTATTTCTCAATGGCTTGAACGAATCCGACGAAGAATCCCTTGCTTGATAGGGCTTGAGGTTAGAAATCCAAGATGAAATCTCAATGCATCGGATGTGGAAAGTGGCCTATCAACTACCAATGTTCAACACGAAAGGTCGAATTTTTTAAGCTCAAGTCAAACTTAATAAAGTGCTTGCTAAGTTTGGTTTCGACATTGCTTCACTAACAAAACTAAATTAGCATCTAAACTCTTAAAACTTCAAGCTGACTTCTACAAATAAAATTAAGTCGAAAGTTTACTTATGCACGCTTTTTGAAATTTATAGGGATGTACTTGATAAATGCAACGGAAGATATATAAGACCCAACTTCTCGATCATGCTTGAGTTTGGCTCAATAAAATGACGAAGCTACACGAGCTTGACATAATTCAACAGTAGAGTCACTCTACTTCAGCTCGAATTCGTAAAGAATGAAAGCGAGTTTGACTAAATAACATATTTAATCCCAATGTCTCTTGGGTAACTTGAGTTATTTACACTAGTATTTAATGTTGACTTTGTCTACAATACACAAAGCAAGGGGATAAAACTATCAGCGGTCCCTAAACTTTTACAGAAAGTTTAGTTAGGTCCCTAATTTTTTTTGTACAATTAATTCCGTAAATCATATAATTTCATGTCCGATATGGTCCTTTCATTAAAAAAGAAAACAAAAATGCAAACGTGGCAGTTAAGTACTATTAAATGCTAATATGGTATCCTACGTGGCATTTAAAAAACTTAAAAAATAGAATAACACAAAATTCATAAATAAGGAAATTGAGAAACAAGATAAGTATTAAAAAAATGAAAACTAAGAAAATTTGAAAAAGAAAGAAAAAAAAAAAGAGGAACGAAAAACAGAAGTCTCGTTAGTGAACTAGAGGGCAGACGTCCGTGAATTGTGGCTACACTAAATATATATATTGGGCCTGTTTTTAAGGGATAAAGGAGCCATGGGTTGTCAACTTTTGTAAGATGTTCAATTAGGTTCCAGAATCTCTCTTGTTTGTAAACAGAAGTCCGACGCATATTCTTCTTCCTCTCGTTGCCGGTGGTCGTGCGACCTGTCTAGGTGACGCCGATATCACGCCACCTCAAAGAGATCGAGCCTGGGGTGGCGCATAGGCGCTTGGATGGGAGGTGGAGGTCGCAGACGGCAAGCACCCAATGACCCATGTCGTGCCTCGAAACTGCCACACTCCCTAGCCAGACGGCCCTCCATACCCTTGTGCATAATTTATTAGTTAGATTTTTTATTTTCTTATTTTTCTTATCCATATCAGCACTATATTTAAAAATACTTCATGTCACCAAATAAGTTAGTATAATCAGGGCTAGGGCGACGTTCCTCATAAACATTCTATCTACGTATCTACGAGGAGGGTCAACTCTAATCAGAAGATGTATAATTTCGAGGACTAAATTTACAAACAAGAGAGATTCTGGAACCTAATTGAACATCTCACAAAAGTTGACAAACCATGGCTCCTTTATCCCTGAAAAACAGGCCCAATATTTTATTTTCTTGAGTTAAATCTAGTTGCAAGTTGTATTCTTTACTGAAATACATTATTTTGATGGAATGGATCCTTCTCTCCTAACCGCACGTTTGTAGAAGTCTTAACATGTCTTAATCATTGATATTAATAATCGACACGTGGTTGTAACACTAGTAAAAATATCATGTAGGGTATATGATTTTGGTTTTACTTTGATACTTTAGAAGAAGCTTAAGAAACGTTCCCCCCTGCCCCATTTCTTTGGAAAAAAAGAAAAGAAAAGAAAGTCAAAAGTAACACCAAGCACATAAGAAATTACCCGTTGTTAATTGTTTAACCGCCATTTCTTCCTCTAAATACACGATCATGCTGTCGACGCACTTCTGCCTGAGATGGGCCATCTTGTTGATGCGCTTGGTCACGAGGAGCTCTGCAGAGCAAAGACGTCGGAGAATGCGCCAATAGCTACCGTAACGACCCACGGCGAGCGAGCCTTGGTCGTAGCTGAGAGTAGAGTTGTCAATGCATGGGGACACTTGCGGTCCGCGAATGCCAAGTCGTGGCCCTTGAAGAACTCTACGGCAGCCTGAGCTTATTGGATCACCATGGTGTTTACAAAACCGAGCTTCAACCACGTGACAGGTGTTGGAGAAATCTTCCTGGAGTATTTTGAAGCTGACAAAATGTTTCCATTAGTCTAGTCTGAAGATTTGCAGACTTTACTATTTAAAGTCCGAAGACCTTCGGACTGCCAGACTCAAGACTCAAAGTCTATTCTCATTAACAGTTTCTAATCCGTTGAAGAAAGGCTATCCAGAACTGAGTGTTTCGTTAAAGATTTGACCTTATCGAGTGGAGAAAATCTTTTGGCTGGATATGACATAACAGATTCCTTTATTCGAATCAAGATTGATTAAGGATCCTATGATTGGCAAAGTATACTTGAAAGGTTCTACTTATGGAAATCGAGATCCTGATTGTATGGGCGAGCATGATTGATAGGCTATCGACATATTCCTTAAATAGCTCGAATGATCTTCCTAATTGATTATGTCCAACGAGAAGGTTGGAAAGATTCCTTTGGTAAGTGCCAACGGGTATGATGGCATAAAGGAGTATATAAGGAAGACGCTCAAGTTATTTGAGTGTGTGCACGATATAAGAATTCCAAAGTCTGAAACTCTTTGTTCTTAGTTAATTCATTTACTGAGCAAAATCTTGTACGCAAAAGAGAGTCTATATTCTAAGAAACCTTGAGGAAGTGGGATAGAGTATCTATACTGTGGAATCAAGGGAGAGCCTTGCTGTAACAACTCTTTTGTTCATAGTGAAATCCAGCCGGTGGGCTATCAGTGCGGAAGAGTGGACGTAGGCTTGAAATAAGCCGAACCACTATAAACCTTGTGTTCAATTTTCTCTTCCCTACTCTCTGCTTTACTTTGATCATAATTCATTTTGTTAACCAAATGATAACTTCCTTTCTATTGTATGCTTAGTATTGCTCTCTTATCTCGAGAAATTATTTTTACACCTATTCACCCCCTTCTAGGTATTTATACTAGCTATCTCAATTGGCATGAGAGCTTATGTACTCACTTTGTTTGAAGTGTTTTAGTTCAGAGTTAAAGATCCATGGCAGTATGTTAGCTCCAGGGCCGATAGAAGAGCAAAATAATACCAGACTGTTTTACTTTAATAGAAAAGATTACAACATATGGAAAAACAAGATGAAGCCGTTCCTAAGATCAAAGGATCCTCTGGAATGGGACGTTGTAGAAAAAGGAATCATTCCTAAAGGTGCATCTGTCTCAAAGAGAGGAAAAGAAGCTGTTGAGTCTAGTAAAATGACTCAGGAAGAGATAATAAGGAGATAAGCTCTTGATGCAAAAGCAATTTATTCTTTATATTGTGCTTTGTCACCTATTGAATATAACAGAATATCTTCTTGTGTTACAGCGAAAGAAGTCTGGGATATATTACATATTACCTATGAAGGAACTGATCGAGTGAAAGAGACCAGAATCAACATTCTCCTCGGTCAATACGAAGCCTTCAAAATGAAATCAGGAGAATCTATAACTAACACGTTTAGTCGTTTTACAGAAATTGCGAATGGTCTTGAAAATCAAGGTCAACCAATTTTTGATCCCATGAAGGTAAACAAGCTACTGCGTGGACTCTCCAAGGATTAGAATAACATAAAGACCTCAATAAGAGAGACACAAAGAATCATGCCACTATCTGTTGATGAGTTGGTTGGAACTCTTCAGTCTTATGAAGATGAACGAATCAATGAAGACGAAGATCCTAAAGGTAAGAAATCCATTGTATTAAAATCTAATGATGATTATGATGTTACAGATTTTGAAGACGATATGGATGATGAGGAGCTTGCTCTCATGATAAGAAGATTCAGAAAGCTGAACAGAAAAGGAAGAAGATTCAATCCAAAGAAACAGAGTTTTCAAAAGTAACAGACTAAGTTTATTGAGAATAATGAATCAAACAAAGATGTAGTCTGCTTTGAATGTAAGAAAAAGGGACACGTCGGATCCAATTGTTCTTTTCTGAAAAAGAAGAAATGAAAAGCTGAAAAGTATCGAAAGGCTCTTAAAGCAAAAATCTAGAGTGATACAGAATGTGAAGAAAGTGATGATGATTATGCCAATATATGTTTAATGGCACAATCGGATTCAGATTCAAACTCCAAGACAGACTCAGATTCAAACAATGAATCTGAGGTGAGTAACTTTAAAATCCCTATTAAAGTTTCTAAATACATTGCTAAGTTGTGTTTTAGTCTTAAGACTTCTCTTAAAAGGATTTCCGAACTTAAAAAGGAAAACTCTGCACTGAAACAACAGGAAAATGTTTTGAAAGAAAATGTGAAATGTTTAGACATGAATGTTTCTTCTCTTAAAGAAAGTGAAGATAATCTCTTAAAAGAAATTGTATTTTTAAAAAATGACATATCAAATATTTCAAAAAGATTTTCAATAGGATTTGAGAAACTTGAGAAAATTCTTTCAGCACAAATACCTTATTTCAATAAATCTGGTTTGGGAATGACTATGTAAACCATTCCTTTAATTGATTTTCCTAAAGTGAATGAAAGAATTAAGTAAAGACCCTCAAGAGACGTTTACAAAAATCATTTTAAAAAGATCTTTGTAAAACCAGTAGGTCGCAATGCTCTCAGATGTTCAAAGTGCAATAGTGCAGATCATTTTGAAAAAAAAATGTCCTATGGTTTGGAAACTTGTTAATAAAGTATGGGCAAAAACCGCATATCATACTAACACCAATAGACCCAAGAAAATATGGGTACCAAAGAAAGTTTGAGTCTCTTTTTTAAATGCAGGTCACTATCAAGAAACATGTAAAATGGTATCTTGATAGTGGATGCTCAAGACATATGACAAGAGATTCAAATTGCTTCATAAAGCTCGTTCAAGTAAATGGTGGAAAAGTCTCATTTGGAGGAAACAACAAAGGAAGAATTGTGGGATTTGGAACTGTAAAGATTAGAAACCTCACAATAAGTAATGTTTCTTTAGTGGAAGGACTCAACTACAATCTGCTCAGTATCAGTTAGCTGTGTGATACTGGTTTGAAAATCAACTTTCAAGAGGGAATATGTTCAGGAACTAGTAAAGATTCTATTCAGTCATTCATGGGTCGAAGACATGGAAATATCTACCTCTTGGATGTGAAACCAGATGAATCGCAATGTCTAATATCAATTCAAGACGAAGCGAACTTATGGCACAGAAAGCTTGGGCACAGCAATATGAAGCAGATAGCCAAAATTTCAGCAAAGAAGCTTATTCGTGATTTACCCAATCTATCATACCAAAAGTTTAATCTATATACACCATGCATATTGGGAAAGCAAGTAAGAAATTCCTTTAAACCAATAAATCAAGTTTCCACTAATCGTGTGCTATAGCTTCTGCATATGGATATCTTTGAACCAACTAGAACTCAGAGCATTGGGGGTAAGAAATATTGCCTAGTAATTATGGATGACTACTCACGATTTAGTTGTATATATTTCCTGGCAAGTAAGTCTGAAATCTTCTCTTACTTTGAAAAGTTTGCTAAAAAGGTTCAAAATGAAAAATGCTATGTTATTTCAAGTATAAGAACAAATCATGGAGGTGAATTTGAAAATCAAGATTTTACAAAATTTTGTGATGAATCTGGTTTTCAACATGTGTTTTCCTCTCCATATACTCCAGAGCAAAACGGAGTTATGGAAAGAAAGAATAGGTCGTTTCAAGAAATGGCTAGAACTCTTTTAATTGAAAGTAACATCTCTTCACGATTTTGGGCTGAAGCAGTTTCTATCGCCTGTTATATTATTAATAGAGTTTTTTTAAGGCCTATTCTGGAAAAAAAACCTTATGAGTTATTCAAAGAAAAGAAGCCTATTGTTTCATAATTTCATGTGTTTGAATGTAAATACTTTATATTGAAAAATGCAAATGATCGAGTTGGCAAGTTTGAAGAAAAATCAGACGAAGGCATCCTCCTTGGATATTCTACCTCAAACAAAGCCTACAGAGTCTATAACAAGAAGACTCAATCTGTGGAGGAATCAATGAATGTTAATTTCCAAGATTTTATGCAAAATGAATCTATTCAGACTCATCTTGAAGAATCTGAACTTGCTCCAAACTCTACAAAGTCTAAATCTCGAGAAGTAGCTCAGACTTTGAAAGATCAACAACAAGTGATTATTGAAGATTCACATGAAGAAAGTGATCATCAACCTGACAAATCAACCAGTAACTGGAAGCATAAGTCTAGTCATCCCAAAGATCTCATTATTGGCGACATTAATGAAGGAATTCGCACAAGATCCAAAAGGCGCGAAAAGTCTAGTGCTGTGGCTTTTATTTCTGAAATAGAACCCAAAAGTATAGAAGAAGCTTTATCTGATGAAAGTTGGATTGAAGCTATGCAAGAAGAACTCAGGCAATTCAACATTAATGATGTCTAGGAGTTGACTCCTAAACCGAAAGGTAAATCTATTATTGGAGCTAAATGAGTTTTCAGGAACAAGATGGACGAGAAAGGAAAGGTTGTAAGAAACAAAGCAAGACTCGTGGCCAAGGGATATACGCAAGAAGAAGAGATAGACTATGGCGAGACTTACGCACCAATAGCAAGGTTATAAGCAATTCGATTATTACTTGCTTTTACTTGTTATAAGAATTTCAGGTTATTCCAAATGGACGTCAAAAGTGCTTTCCTGAATGGATTTATCCATGAGGAAGTCTATGTGAAACAACCACCTGGGTTTGAAGACCCAAGGAAACCAGACTCAGTATTTAGACTGAAAAATGCCTTGTATGGTTTAAAGCAAGCACCTCGAGCTTGGTACGACAGGCTGAGTAAGTTTTTAATTCAAAATGGCTTTGTAAAAGGTAAAGTAGACATATTACACTATATATCAAAAGAGAAAACAAAAGTTTTCTGCTTGTTCAAATACATGTTGATGATATTATTTTTGGATCCTCTAATGAAAGTTTGTGCAAGAATTCTATAAGTCTATGTAGGATGAATTTGAAATGAGCATTATGGGTGAACTAACCTTCTTTCTTGGACTTCAAGTCAAACAATTGAAGAAAGGGACTTTTATTCATCAAGAAAAATATGTTAATGATCTTGTCAAAAAGTTTGGATTGGAAAATTGCAAAAAGACTGATATACCAATGTCAAGTTCTTTGAAGATAGACAAAGATGAAGGAGGAAAGAAAGTTGACCAGAAGCTATACAGGAGTATCATTGGTTCACTTCTTTATTTTACTGCTTCTAGACCTGATATTTTGTTTAGTGTTTGCATTTGTGCTAGATTTCAAGCAGATCCTAAAGAATCTCATCTAAGTGCTGCAAAGCATATTATCAAATACATTGCATCAACTTCGAGCATTGGTCTTTGGTATCCTAAAACGGGAGACTTTACTCTTCTTGGATACTCAGACGCAGATCTAGTCGGTTGCAAAGTTGATAGAAAGAGCACATCTGGTACCTGTCAACTACTTGGAAGTAGGATAATGTCTTGATTTTTAAGGAAGCAAAATACAGTAGCTCTTTCTACAGCAAAAGCAGAGTATGTAGCTCTTGGAAGTTGTTGTTCACAAATTCTGTGGATAAAGCAACAACTAAGAGACTTTGGAATTGAAGATTCATGCATGGAGATTAACTGTGACAACACCAGCGTAATCAATCTCACCAAGAATCCAATTCTTCACTCAAGAGCAAAGCATATAAAGATTCGACATCACTTCATTAGAGATCATGTTCAAAATGGAGAAGTTTCGATTCAGTTTGTTGACTCAAAGAACCAACTAGTGGATATATTTACAAAACCTTTGGAGAAAAATCAATTTGAAACCATTCGTTCCAGACTCAACATCTTGAAGTTTGAAGAAGTTAAAGTCTAGAGACTCTCAGACTCAGGCAAACGAGATTTTTGACTGTAAGTTATTTTATTCTCTCTCATATTAAATCTCGGAAATGTACGATTATCTATCTATAATTGATTTTTGCTACTTTCAATTTCCATGATAAAGTGCAATCTTTCTTTTTAAAAAAAGGAGTTAATTTTTTTTTAAAATGGCAATTATTTTTAAAGGGCATCTTTTTACTTTCCATTACGACGTTTTATATGCCTCTCTTCGATTGACCTATATACTGTTCGTTTCTCTTCATTTTACTCCAAAAACCCTAAAAAGCATCGATCTTCCACTCCTGTCTTCTTCTCTTGTTTAATCTTCGAAAAGTTGTCATCTTTCTTGGGAAAGTCAAGTTTGGAATCTTTCAAAGACTGTGAAAGATGTTGTCTCAAAGGAAGTCTTCGAGGATCGCAAACAGGGGACCGCAGCAAATGCGTGAGGGGCCTACGCACTTTGATCTCACCGAGGAAGAAGAGTCTCCTGGTTAGCAGCAGAGCCCACAACATTCTCAATGGCATCCATCTTCTCCATCTAGTCCATAGGATGTTGCTCATCGAGAAAATAAAGAAATCATCAAAGGGGCATAACCTGTAAGAATTCATAAGCCCTCTTTTACTTATAAGCTTTATCGTGCTTTAAAGAGGAGCGGTACTCCATTGAACTACATCAATGAGTTTCTTAAGAACAAAGGGTATGATAATGAGTACATCTTCTTACGAAATATGAAATGTTTGGGAATTGCCCCTGCGGGGTCGACAGAAGAAACCCTTGCTAATATCCCAAGTGATCCGCGTGTTGGAGGGTTGAATAAGATAGATGGGAATGATGATGACAAGTTGTACAGTCAGTTTCAACCGAGAATGGGTGTTGCGGTAAAAATTTGGAGAAAAAGGATAGACTTGTTTCGATCAGAGGAACAAAAGCATCTATACTCTAAGTCGTTGAAGCGTGTGGTGATAAACCCTAGAAATGTGGATTTTGATTTCATTGATGCTATGAATGTTAATTTAAGGGAAAAATTCAGTCTTCTTCAACTTGAACAGTTCTGTTTTGACTATACAAAAGCCTATGCTGAGCTCACTGCTTATTTTTATTCGAATCTTAGTTTCTTGGATGCGAATAGATTCTCTTTTAGTGTCCGAGATCAGGACTATGTGGTGGATGTAGATATGTTCGCTGATGTGATTGGGGTTGAGAGAGGGAGATATCAACCTATCAATGTCTCTATTGCTTGTGCTACGTTGGAACTTGTTAAGGATAGAAGGACAGAGGGAAAGATTTCTTACTCGAGGATGAGTGCATTTAACGTTCTGCTTCAGAAGATTATGATTAATCGCCTTAGACCAAAATCTACTTCAAAGACTGATATTTCAAACTCAGAGGCAAAGCTAATGTATGCCATCAATGCTGGGAAAAAGTTTTCTCTTCCTCACACTATTATGTTCCACATGTATAGAGCAGTAGTAAATGATAAGGGTCAACTTCCTTATCTAGTTCTTGTGACAAAGTTATTCAGACATTTGAATGTTCAGCCTCCACGAATTCTCTATGTTCGATCTTGTGATCAAATGGTGGTGGGACTGAAAATGGTGTTTAAAATACATCTAAAGGAACTCAACAAGGCGTTGGAGAAATTCAAGAAGAAAATCCCTGTCAAAACTCATAAAATCTCTTCGACAGCAAAAAGAAAAGGGAAGGAGCCCATGGATGCTCAATCCAAGAAAAGAAGAGCTCTCATCGTTGAGGATGAAGATGATAAGGAAGACATCACCATTTTTTCTATGGCATTGAAGAACCTGAGTCGTTTTGTTCCAGAATCAATGGAACATCAAGAGAAAGACTCAAAACAGAGGACTGGAGAAAGAGAAGATTTGGAAGCAGAAGAGAAAGAAACAGAGGAGAGAGAAGCTAAAGAAAGAGATGCAGAGGAGGAAAGATTTGAAGAAGAAGAAGAACAGGAAAGAGGAAATCAAGAGGAAGGAGAGCATGAGGAACTCTCTTCTCCACCTAAAGGCATGGAAACAGGGGGAGACTGTAAGAAAAGATGAATGTTGTCATATCCTGCTACCAGCGAAGGAGTCAGTCATTCTCCAGCAGATCCAGAGGACATCTATGCCTCTCAATTTCCTGAGGAGGGACATGACGTTTCATCGCCCAATCTGCGTGACTATGCTGATTTGCCATCGTTTGCCTTTACTCCATTTGATTGTGCAAAAGCCAGTACGTAGACTGATAATTCACTAGATTTTCGCAGAATTCTTGATGTTCTCTTGGAAATGCGGGGTCAGATATATGCTCTGGGATGCGAAGTTCAGAATTTGCAGACTGCAGGTCAAGCTTCTTTAGTTTCTTTGAATGATCAGATCCAAGCCCTTACTCTTCAGATTCAAGCAAATGCTAAGGGTGAAGAGGTGGCTCAACTGAAGGAAGAGTTGAAAAAGCTGGAAGGCATTGTCCAGTCAATGTGAGATTTCCAGCTTGTTCGTGTTCCCAAGCATTCTTGATTCCATTCTCTTTCCATCTCAACCATTTTTATGATGACAAAAAGGGGGAGAGATGCAAGATTTGAAACTTTGAACTTGAACTTTTGATTTATTTTGATGTTTAACTTGACTTTTGTGTTTGGATGTGGACTGAATTTGGGATTTGGGTTTGAATGCTTACATTAAGTACTATTGATATCTTATGAATGGCTTTACTCACATACAAGACTAACTTATTTTCTGTGGTTGCAGATTCTAGTGTTATCATTAAGCCATTTATCTTTATTAGATATCCATATTTGCTTGAGTAATGTTTTGCAAGTCAAGTTATCCAAATCTGCAGGAAAGTTTTGTCACCATAAAAAAGGGGGAGATTGTTGGAGAAATCTTTCTGGAGTATTTTGAAGCTGACAAAATGTTTTCATTAATCTAGTATGAAAATTTGCAGACTTTACTATTTAACGTATGAAAACCTCCGGACTGCCAGACTCAAGACTCAAAGTCTATTCTCATTGACAGTTTCTAATCCGTTGAAGAAATGCTATCTAGAACTGAGTGTTTCATTAAGGATTTGACCTTATCGACTGGAGAAAATCTCTTGGCTGGATATGACATAACGGATTCCTTTATTCAAATCAAGATTGATTAAGGATCTGATGATTGGCGAAGTATACTTGGAAGGTTCTACTTATGGAAACCGAGATCCTAAATAGCTCGAATGATCTTCCTAATTGATTCTGTCCAACGGGAAGGTTGGAATAATTCTTTTGGTAAGTGCCAACGGGTATGATGGCATAAAGGAGTATATAAGGAAGACGTTCCAGTTGTTCAAGTGTGTGCATGATAGAAGAATTCCAAAGTCTGAAGCTCTTTGTTCTTAGTCAATTCATTTACTGAGCGAAATTTTGTATGTAAAAGAGAGTCTATATTCTTAGAAACCTTGAGGAAGTGTGGTAGAGTATCTACACTATGGAATCAAGGGAGAGCCTTGTTGTAACAACTCTTTTGTTCATAGTGAAATCCAATGTGTGGGCTGTCAGTGCGAAAGAGTGGACGTAGGCTTGGAATAAGCCGAATCACTATAAACCTTGTGTTCAATTTTCTCTTCTCTACTCTCTGCTTTACTTTGATCATAATTTGTTTTGTTAACCAAATGATAACTTCCTTTCTATTGTTTGCTTAGTATTGCTCTCAAATCTCGAGAAATTATTTTTACACATATTCACCCCCTTCTAGGTGTTTATACTAGCTATCTCAATAGGCCCGTGCTCAGCTCAGAAGCTGTGGAGGTTCTAGTGCGGCATGATCCCGAGGTCGAGAATGTTGCCGATCATGGCCCATGCTGGGGGCTGAGGGGGAAGCTTGGTGTGCTTCCAACGGTTGAGAAGGAAAAATAGAAGTGCCGGGAGGAGGAGGCCGAGCCAAAAGGGCGAAGTTGGGCAGTACTCCACTGGCCAAGCTTTCAACTATTGCTCACCTTGCACTTATGTGATTATTGCGTGGAAAACAGGATATAAATATACACTCTTATCCTCACCTTGCACTTATGTGAATTATGCAATCAAATCTTGTACTTAATTTATGCAACCGAGTCTTATAGCTTAAGTTTGGTATTCAATGTAATCTCCGGCTACCAAAGATCGAAAATTCCTGTCAAAATTATGATGTCTTGTTCTATCTTGAATTTCATGGACTGCTTTGTCAACTTATTTGTTCTAACAAATCAAAAAATTATGCACTTACTTTTGCCTTAGTAAGATGACATGTCATTTTTTCAAATTTACTATATAAATAATTCAATCATCAATTTGATTGAAATTTCTGATCTTCACTATCCAAAGGACTACTTCATGTTGAAACATGATTTTCACCGATGAAATCATCATGTATTTTCAAAGAAAATTATTTCAGCAGTCAAATCCACCAATGAGGACGGAGTTTGATCCTTGATATAAAAACAATCAGTTTATATGACCTTGCATTCACTTTTCTCGCTGCATCCCTTATGCACGTTTAAGCTAGAGGCGTGATAGTTCATTAATAGTTTGGTTTCAATATGAGTAAGTCATCCATTTATCTTATGAAGATTAGGGATCTCCTACGCTCTTCAACTAGGGACAATGTCTCATGAGAACCTTGGGCAGATGGCTATTATTTTGATTGACAGCGACTCTATGGTTCTTACTTGGACTCAATTTTCTTCTCGATAATTTTGAACTGGCTTCTCCTGATCAATTAATGACCAAAACAAGCTCAAAAGATTGCAAGCTAAGTATCAAGATGAGTGTTTTCGAGTCTCTTTTCTAATGATATAGTTCATGGACTAATTCTAAGTGTAGTTTCCTAAATTTGTATTTTTCTAAGAAACATCGGCTGATCCTGTACTGGGCCGCCTAAATGAAAAACGGTGATGTCAAACTTTCAAAAGTGGATTTCACAATAGCTGTTCGGCCTAAAATTTTTACGCAAGTTACGTCGGCCTTGTTGACTAACTCTCTTTAACATTTCAGCTCAATTGAATAAGCGAGGAGCGTGTACCATTTCCGCACGGTTGCGCGGTCTGCCCGTGTCTGATCCGAGAAACTCACTTTCCCTTCTTTTATTTTTAATTCCCGTTGCCATCTTCTAATTGCCCATAATTAAGCCCCTAAGCCAGCCACCATCTGATCCCAACTGGACTAGAAGCAAACAAGAATTGAACTAGAGAATTAAAGAACCAAACTAGCTTCCAAACCAGCACCATCCCTGGTGATGTCCACCTAGAATGGCGTGAATACAGCTTGAGGTTGCAGTAAACCGTCAGAGAAGGGATCGGACCTTCGCAATTATATGGACACACGAAAATTTTCAGAGAAAATAAAATGAGGAATGATAGACGATAGTCCCCATCTCGTGTGGTGTTCAGTAGGATTGTGTTCATTATTTTAATGTGTCGATGCTCATATATCCCATATTCTCTAATTGTATGTGTACATTTTTCTTCCCCACAATACAGAGAATATCAATGAGTTTTACACTAAAAAAGAGTTGTATGTTGGCAACTCTTCACTTTAATTCATCCCCACACTAGATTATTCTTGGAGGGTCATTGAATATGTGTAACCTTCGCAATTATATGGACACACAAAAATTTTCAGAGAAAATAAAATGAGAAATGAGAAATAATAAATGACACAAGAAATGGAGGTCGTTCGATACAAATGTTGAAACTTGTATTAGTAAAAAGAGTAAGCTGTTAATGACCAACTAGTTAATTGGAGAGCACACTGTTACAATTAATGACACACTTTTAAGTAATTTCGAGTCCCATAATTACACCAAATACCCACGGTGTTTATGGAACAAATTTCATAATATACACCAAAGAGAGAAAATCCCTTTCGGTCAGATAAATGGAAGAAAAAGAAAAGACAAAAAAAAAAAAAAAAGGCCAAGGGGCCACCGGAACCAATGATTACACTTTCTTTTGTTTTGTATTTGCTTCTCGTGTTGACAAGATTTTCCAACAACCTCCCCTATTTCTACTCAATCATGAGCTCCTCTTCTATAAAATTATACTACTAGAAGAAGGCTCTTCATTAGATGTTGCTGCCGCTTGTGAAGAGAATTCAACGAAAGAAGACGACAAACTTCATGTGTAGCGGTTGAACACACACGTAAGGAATCTATTGCAGGTTCGAACCAAATCGAAGAAGTAGTTGAATTTCATTAATTCGATCGGACTTGCTTTGGACCGTGTTAATTAACTAGTTCAAACTCAAGGCCTTATTTTAATGTAAACAGAACTAGAAAGGGGCGGTCAGAGCAGGAAGTGGGACCGGCTTCAGCAAAGGAAGAGGACCGGTTTTTGCTGAAAATTTGCAGGGATCAAAGCTGGAATGGGCCCACTGTAGGCAGCCTGTTGGGTCTGAAGTGAGCTGCGGATGAGGCCATTTGACAGCTGCTATTCGTGACCACAAAGGACTCAATAATGACTTGACATTGTATTTGATATTTTCTCAACAACCTAGGAATAGGCTCCGCTGAATTGTCTGGAAATGGCAGAGCTGAACGTGCTGGAAAAAAAGAGAAAAGAACAGAGGATAATGAACGCAAAACTATTAGAGACTGTAATATTTTTCCTTCTTCACAGTAAAACATCATTGAAAGGACGGGCATCGATCACGTGTGGCCTTCAAAAGGGAATTTTCTTTGTCTTTCTTTAAGAGTTGGTGGAAAAAGAAATTAGGAAAGATTCTAAATAAAGGTATCAAAAGAATCTTTTTGCAAATATGTGCCTCAAAAAAGGACATGACATCGTTGCTAGTCAATGGCATTTCCCCCTTTATTATTATTATTCTTTTGTTTTCTTTCCTTTTTCTTATTTTTTCCTTTTCATTAGTGACTAGTCTTAAGGCCACCGACAATATGTGGAGAGGGTCAGGTAAGGGTCGCTCTCACCTTACTCAGGCAAGGCCACCCTCGAAAGCCACAGGCTAAGACTCGATTTTGTGTAAAAATCGAGTTTTTCCACTAACTCCATTTAATTTAACTAACAAAAAGACCTAACTTTTTAAATATTTTATCTCTTACACTTAGTGTCCTACGTACATTAAGATTAACTAAACTGCTAAAATGATATCGTTTTAACCTTAATCCTAATTTTTACACAAAATCTTAATTAAATTAAGTTTAAAAAATCCAAAAAATTTTCCATAAAAAGACAAACTCAAAAAAGAAAAAAAACGCAAAAACATAAAAAAAAAAAGAAACATACACCAAAAAAAAAACCCATGATCATCAACCCATTGCTGGTAGTATAGGTGAGTATTGTTTCGAGGTAGAATCTGGAACTTGAAAATCAAATTGGTAAGAACTTATAGATTCCAAGTTTGGATGTATGCAAGGTAGGTTCTAGGCTTTTAAAAATGAGGAACTTGTTTTGACGAGTAGATTTTAGGTTCTTGATTAGAGAAACCTAGAACCTAAAACCTAAAACCTAGAATCTAGAATGAGTTATAATATTTTTCTTAGTCCATATCTAAAAGTGTTAGTACGAATACCTAGAGGGGGTGAATAGGAGTTCAAAAGAAATCTTGACAAATAAATGCGAAATAAAATAAGTTGCAGGTAAAGTCTAAATAAGGATTAGAGTCTGACTAAACAAGCCACCAAATTTCTGGTAAATGTTCAGAATCTGTTATGCGATGTAATAGATTTCTAAAATAACATGTAAGTATGCAATATATTTAAATAAGAAGAGTTAAGGAAAGAGAATGTTGCACACAAAATTTATAGTGGTTCAGCTTAGATCAAGTGTACGTCCACTCTCCCACGCTAACAACTTTCTGGCTGGATTCCACTATGTAATCAACAAGAGATTATAACTTTGAGTGCAAACACTTAATAGTAGATCACATTATCTCACTAAGTCACTCTTTTGGTATTTCTCTCACGATCACAAACATTTAAGCTCACCAAAGATAAGTGTATGATCGAAGTTCACTAAGATTTTGGAATTATAAATTCTACACTCGTTTCTTTCTTGCTCATCGGTCATTGATCTCTTTAAATACTCCCCCACTTTCAAACTAGCCATTGGACAGTATCTAGAGAATTGTCTTCCAATCTACCCATTTAACAGATCTATATCTAAAAGATTTAGTAACTATTGAGTGACAAAAGTATAATCCAAAGTTGATTTTGATCGCCTATATAAATAGATTCTTGGTTTCCATAAGTAGAGCTTCTCCATTTAGAAAGTTCTTGTCTTCAAAATTCAATTGTCAATAAATTAGATTGAGTTAATTAAATCTATCTTGATGTAGAATCCAAACTAGATCATTAGTCGTTATATGTTTGGGGCTTGTGTTAAGTTTTGTCAAGTTGTCTCATTCTAGACATGCTTTGTTTTGAATATGTTAGGTTTTGAACTGGTGTCTCGTTCTATATGTAAAGTCTGAGAGTGTTCTGTTGGAAATAAAGTCCGAGTGTCTTCCATCTAAAGTAGAATCTGAGTGTCTTTTGTCTAAAGTAGAGTCTGAGTGTTCTGTTGGAAATAAAGTACAATCTAGACGTAAGTTTGAACATATTATGCTTTTAAACATATTTAGCCTTAAGGTTTGGATACAGTCTGAATAAGTTCAGCTTAAGCACAGAGTTTTTTTTTCTGGTTCTTTCAAGTATAGACTTCGACAATATCCTTTACATATTCTATCATTTGCATAATTTATTACTCAACCATTAAACACATTAATAGCCTTTAATTTATTTGTCATCTTCAAAACATCATAAGGGATTTCCCTAACAATATTTTCATGTGATTCTATGATATTCCATGTCATTCGATGATGAATGTATAATCTAGAAGCACTAATTTGAGGACGTGCGGACCCCTAGAGTGCCATAACTTTGCACAAAAAGACACTTAAGTGCTATAACTTATGAAAGGTACATTTAAGTGCCAAAATCAAAGTAAAATGGATTACTTGAGTGCCAATTCGGTCAAAATCCGGCAAAAACGCCGATGTTGCATTTTTCCAGCGAACCCTGCCCAAAACGACGCCGTTTTGCATGCTAACATGGCCAAATAATGCAAAAATGGCGTCGTTTTGGGCTGACGTGGTAAAAAGAATTAAAAAAAAAAAATTAAATTTAGTTAAAATATTTTTTAAGAAAATTAAAAATTAACAAAAAGAAAAAAGAAAAGGGGGGAGGCAGCTAGGGATTAGCCCTCAGCCGCCGCCACCGCCGCCCCATTGCCGCTGGGAAGGGCCAACGACGGTGGCGAGGGCTTGCGAGCCCTCGCCCCAGATTGGGGGAGGGTTGCAGCCCTCACCTAGATCCGGTGAGGGTTAGTGGCCCTTGGCCTAGCCAGGCGAGGACATCGACCCTCGCCGACGTCGACCCTCGCCGGATCTAGGCGAGGGCTGCGAGCCCTCGCCACTAGCCATAGATCTGGGGAGGGTCGTGGCCCTCACCCGACCGGGCCAAGGGCCGCCGCCCACTAGGGCGACCCCCGGTGGGCTGTGGCCCTTGGCTCGGCCAGGCGAGGGCTGCTGACCCTTGCCGGATCTTGGCGAGGGCTACGACCCTCGCCCCAGATCGGGGCAAGGGCTCGCGAGCCCTCTTCGCTGGTCGGCTGGGGTCGCCGGCCCTTCCCGATGGCAACAGGGCAGCGGTGGCGGCAACGGCTGAGGGTTGATACCTCAACCACCTCCCCCCTGCGTTCTCCTTTTAATTTTTAAAATTTTTAAAATTATTTTAATTAAATTAAATTTTAAAATTATTAATTTTAAATATTTTAACTAAATTTACTTTAAAATTTTAATTTAATTATTTTTTATCACGTCAGCCTAAAATAACGTCGTTTTTGCATTATTTGGCCACAGAAGCATGCAAAACGGCATCGTTTTGGGCGCGCTTCACCGGAAAAATGCCATGTTGACGTTTTGGCCAGACTTTGGCTTGAGTGGCACTTAAGTGATCCGTTTTTCTACGAATGTGGTACTTATGTGTATCTTTCGTAAGTTATGGCACTTAAGTATCCCTTTGGGTAAAGTTATGGCACTTGAAGTGTTCTTTTGCCCTAATCTAAGCTTTCATTTTATGACTAAAACTTTTACTTTATTAACATCTATATTTTTCGTGTGTTTGAATATAAGTTTTGAAGTAAATTATAGTAGTAAGTGGTGATCATTAAATGTTTAATTTATTGCAATCAATCAATTGATAATATAGGTGGAACCTGGGTAGACCCTGGAACCGGCCTTAGAACTTATGATAGGGTAAGTTCCAAGTTCTAAGATATGCATGGTAAGTTTCATGTTCCAAAAATAAAGAATGTGTTCCAACGGGTAAGTTTCAAGTCTTAAGTGGAACATGTATGAAACCTGAAATCGCTTACCCTGACCAATAAGGCGTTGAGGTTGCAGGCACCTCGATGAGGGTCGCAACCCTTGCCGACCAATGGTGAGGGCCCACACTGCATGTATTTTTTTTTTTGAAAAGCTTTTAGATTAATTTTTAATCTAATTTAATCAAAATTTGGGTTAAAATTGTCTTTGGACAAAAATGTCCCTTTCTAGCTAGAATATTTAGCCAGATGGCGAGTTTAAACTTCTATTTGAAATTCCTATGGCAATTGCAGGGCTTTTTTTTTTTTTTTTGAAAAAAAGATCCACTTTGAATCATTATTTAGAAATTTATAGAACCTTGGATCCTTATTTGAAAATTTTCCAAGAAATTTGGGTTATGGGACCAAGGACAAACCTAGTTCCTCCAAAATTGGACTAGGATAGGCCAAGTTGGGCTAGTCCAAGGTCAGTCTAGGGTTGACCCTAGACTGATGCTTGGCCTTATGTGTTAGAAAGTAGAACAATCAAATAAAACCAACGAAAGTAATATCCGCAAGCATTACACAAAGGAAATCAAATGAGTCATATTCAAGCCCAATGAAGTTGGATGATTTAGTGCAAAATACTCGTACATTACACAGTAAGATTTTATTAAATTGGTAAATTTACAAGTGGGCGAAGAATTGCCAACTATTGAAGGAATTTAATGATGAAAAAATAAATAGTAAATTATCAACATGTTTGGATGTTTGGCATTATATCAAAATCTTACCTTGGTAACATACAAAGAGATTAAGCAATTTGCATACAATTATTGTCATGCACTTCAGATGACTAATGTTTGGCAAAATTTTTTAAATGAGCATCTAAAGTGAGTTTATTTTTTCAAAAGATGGCCTAAGGTGGACATTATTTCAAATAAATGTCTAAAGTTGCCAAATTAGTCTCAAATAAAGACTTGAGCTTGCTAGTTGGCCAAATTTTCGGTAGTTGGCAAGTACTTGATTTTTTTTTTTTGGTGGTCAGAAGGGTACCCTTCTAGTAGAGGAAATCACACTGATTTTTTTCCTTTGGCCTAGAGGGTGGCCAGTCAATCCGGCAACACATGCAGTTTTTGTCCTCCAAGTCCCCCTCCATGAGCATCTCACTTATGTACTTAAGAGTTGAATTGGAGTTTGACCATCTTCTTTAGATTCCACCGCTATGCTACCGAAAGCCGGTGATGCACTAGCAATCGTGTTATTGGGTTCAGCATCATGTTTGAATCCACTAACAGTATTTCGATTTGGATGGGGATCAAAGTCAATCCATGTCAACGTTCGACCCATTCAAGGAACTAGTATTGTTCATGGTCTGTGATTCAAGACTCTATTATGGATTGGTGTATATGGACCGAGTTAATCACAATCATCCATTTATTGGACTTGTGTAGAACTAACTTTAGGGCAATTTTTTTTTTCGACAAGTAAAGTTTTATCGTTGGCTTAAAAGGCAAGTGAACTACCTGCTACATGCTTAAGTCATACAATTTAAACAAGACCCAAATGCTTACATAAAAACTTGTAATTGCCAAAGATATTTGGGGAAAATTACCAAAAAAATCATAATATATTATACTTTTGCTAATTCAGTCATAAACCTTTTAATTGTGTCAATTGAGTTCTAAAGTTTTTCAAGTTTCACTATTTGAGTCCATCTAACCAATTTTGACCGAAAATTATCAAAGTAAATGACATCAAACGTTTTTTTAGTATTTTAATATTTTTGAATTTTTAATATTAAATATTTTTAATTTTCTCTTTTTCATCCTTTTTTTTTTCTATTTTCTTCCTTTGCCAAGCCTTGGTGATGGCCAGTGATCGGCCACAGGTTATGACTGACAAGGGTTGCCCTTGCTAGCCTTAGGTGAGGTCACCCTTGTTGCCCTTGAGTAAGGCTTGTCCAAACTAGATTTGATAGGGTTGAGCTTTGCCTGAAGCTGGCTAGGTTGGCCCTTGCTAGCCTTTGGGGATGGTTGGCCTCACCATCTTTGGGGAAGCCTTGCCCAAGACCAGCCTTTGTGAAGGTTGACGAGGTTGCGCCTTACCCTCACTAGATTGGGCAAAGTTGAGCCTCGCGTGAAGCTATGACTTGCCGAATTTGGCGAGGTGGCAAGATCCTCCCTTGCTAGATCTTGGCGAGGGTGACCATCATTGTTGTAGCCTATGGTTGGTCAGTAGTCATTCCCAAGGCTCGACAACCATCAAAGAAAGAAAAGAAAAGAAAAGAAAAAGTGTTTAAGAAGTAAAAAAAAAATGAAAAATATTCCACATTTGTGCTAGTTGTACCATGTAGGATGCCTGACATTCATGTTAGTGATTTTCGACCAAAATTGATCATATGAGCTCAATTGGCAAAACATGAAAACATTTGGGACTAACTTGTATAATAAAAAGGTTTATTACTAAGGGTGTGTTCATTTCATTGAAAGTATTTTACCAGAAAGTGTTTTTTGGATTTTCAGTCGTTTGGTTCTCTAAAAAAGATTTGGTCAACGGAAAATACTTTTTGGTCAACAAAAATATTATGTATTATTTTAGGAAAATGAATTCCTCCGCCTCAGGAGGTGAAAACACTGTCCCTTTTCATCTTTTTCTCTCTTACCTTTCACTTTTTCTCTCTAGATTTTTCTAAGGTACAGACTCCGCCGATCAACTCGCTAAAGCGAAAGCTAGAGTGTGGAGATGTTGGTGGTGAGCATCGCCGTGCTTCGGCGAGACGAGGAGCTGAAGCTTTTTGATGACGCGAGGGTCGGCGTCAAGGGCCTCATCGACTCCGGCATCTCTCGGATCCTGTCATTCTTTGTCCACACCCCTTGGGAGGCCACGGTCGATGCTGCCAACCTCGCGATCCCCACCATTGACCTTAGGTTCGTTGTCGACGGTGGCGGCGGCAACGGGGATCTCTGGCGGAGGGTCGTGGAGGAAGTTCGAAGTGCGTGCAAGGGCTGGGGGTTGTTCCATGTAGTGAACCACAAGATTTTGGAGGGCATGCTGGAGGAGATGATCAGAGGGGTGTCACACCTTGAACTTCGAGCGTGCGCACATCCCTCAATGGTTGATCAAATTGCAACATCCCAAGACGCATCACTAATCCATTGATTTTATTGTACATGCGAAAGCAAAATAAAAACCTTTGATAACAAAACATGAGATAGAAAAAGCAGGATAATAATTTCACAAACAAACACGCTTTCATAAACACATTAGGTTTATATACAAAGTTAGTCTATCTACAAAAGATCGACTCTAAAAAAGAAGCTATTCTACGATCTACTAGTTGAACACATTCGTCGATCCTTTAGACTCCATCTCTGAAAACTTCGAGGGCTTCGGGTCCTCCACAACCCCATCAAGAGGGTCAGTTGCACCCTTACCTAGAGCGGTGTCAACCACAGTAGCAGGGACATCAAAACCCTAAATGGGACCTTCCATATACTCATTGAGCCCATGGCAATACCACACCCTAAATCGATGAGGTACCCTTTAAGGTAAGCCCTCATCAACCCAGACAGTGGTCACCATGAGTTTAAAGACCCAGTGACTCTTGGGGATCGGGATGTCTATACTCCACTTAGTTACTCCTTGAGGCCGACCAAAACGTTTCGAAGGGACTGCCATCTAAGGACCTGAAAAGGTTAAGCCCACGACGGGGTGAGACAATGTTTCAGCAAGTTCACCCTCTAAACCCCTATTAGGAAGGAAATATGCTTAAAGACAGTCTATACGTGATATTATGAATTTAAGGTTCTACTGTCAATTGAATGAATCGGCCTTTTTATCGATGCGCGTATAATTCTATTCTCTGAGTTGATCACTCATGAGATAATTAGTCTAACAAGTGAAGCCGTTAAGGGATTTTAATGCAATAGACTTGAGAATTCGACTAAGAATCGACTGCTCGACTGTGCTAGTCTACAAGGATTATTACGGCACAGTTAAAAATCGATTAGAGATCAAAGATAGATCGACTCGATTGAAATATGCGATCAAAGTGTGGGTGATTCCACCACATTACAAAATTATCGTCGATTGGTATTAGACTAATTTTTCTGTCATTTTGGTACCTTGTGTCCGCATTTGAAATCTCGAGATTTTCACGAAAATCGAGAGTCACCAATGTGTCAAAGATGTACAATGTGGCTTAAAAATAGTTGACCATGAGTCAATTGCACTAAAAATTTATAAAAGTTACCCGATATGCTAGGTTATCCTAAAATCGCAATAGATTGAAATTAACCGTGAATTTGAACCTAATTTCAGAAATTGAAAGTTTTGTCATGTCATAATTCATTTTAGGAACGTCGACTCATCCTCCGAAGATGTTTTTATAAACTGAGATTTTTGGCGAAAATTCAAAATATGGCCATTTTTTATCAGAAAATTCAAGGGACCTTTTTATTGCGTTTTTGGAATGCAAGTTGGTTTTATTGGCAAGGAAAAATGTCAATTTGGTCAAGTGCACCTTAATGGAATTTATGGGGACTGAATTGGATCCAATTGAGGAGAAATTTGGTTCAATTTGAGGAATTTGGCATCAAATTCGTATGCTATGGCCTCCACCACCTTTGGACCACTTCATTGGCTTGCGAGGGAAGTTTGTGGGCTGCCAAGAGGCTATGGAAGATAGCCAAGGGCTAGTGGGGCCTCTTCAAGGGACAAGAGAATAGAATGGAGGCTTGATGGACCCTCTAAATGGCTGTTGTCCCTTTTCTTTTTCAGCACAGTCTGCTTTCTCCATTTTTAGTCCACCTTGAAGCTCCAAAGAACTAGAAAACCAAGCCAGCCATCCCCTGCCATTGCAAGCCACCATTGGACTATCTATCACCGCCGCTCGCCTTTTGCATGTGTCACGCCCTCGTGCGAGCCCACGCTAGTTCGTCATCCATCCCACCTATTCCGTTGCCATTTCACCCGTCTCGAGCCATCCCTGGTTGCCGTCAAAGCCTTGGCTGCCGCTCGAGCTCACCTCCGCTGCCGTGAAGCCCCGCTGTTGTCCACTTAGCCCCACTAGACCGTCACCATCTCTCCTTGTGGCTTTGGTTGCTCAAGCAGCCTCTAGGCCCATCAACTAGAACCGAAGGCCAACAAGCTTCCGTGGACTACAAGGCCCATTTTAGGACACTTTCAGGCCTTGTCGGGTGTCGCCGCTTTGGAGTTTATCGCCCGTCTCCACATTGCCGTCATCGTGGACTCACTGGATCACAAAACCAGTGAGTTTACTCGCTAAACTCTATTTAGGGAATTAATGATCTTAAGAGTTGATTAGTTTAGGCTAAGTATGGTTTAGGTGGTTAGTTAGAACAGATTAGCGATTTAAATATTCGTTTATGCATGTTAGGTTGTTAGAACGGCTTAATTAGAGACTAGATAGATCATATTATTTATGTAGATTGGTTCGGAAATTTTCCGGGCCTGTCTCAGTGTTTAATTAGGCTTTTCCAATCTAAGTTCCTATTTATTGTATTTAATTGTATTTATTTAATTAATTTTAGTATTTATTTAATTATTTATTATTTTCCAGAAATTATACTAAGGTAGGCGGTGACCAGAATTTCGTACTGATTGCAATGGTATGTTTGGTTTATTTAATTGAGTGCTAATTTGTGCAAATTGAGTGGAAATTGTAATTTGGGTATTTATCCCAAATTTGAGTAATTTCAGTATTTAATTAGAAAATATCGGGCATCGGTTTATAATACCAAAAATGTGTTTATGAATTATTATAAATAGTGGGATTTTTTAAAAGAAAGATATTGAAATTTTGGCTCAGGTCGACTGTGTACCCACACATGATTATCTTTATCGGGTACTTTCAACTCGGTGTTTTATTAGCTTATGAGACCATTTAGTATCAGCTTGTGCGAGCATATTTATCGTTAGCTTGTGAGAGTCGCTTTTGCACATCAACTTGTGAGAGCAGTATACTATATCAGCTTATAAGCTTAATATGTCAGCTTGTGAGAGTAGTATACATCATCAGCTTATGTGAGTTAAGATCGTTTTATCAGCTTGTGGAGGCACGATATATATATATATATATATATTAGCTTGTGTGAGCTAAGATTGTTTTATTAGCTTGTGGAAGCATGATTTATATTTATCAACTTAAGCGAGCTATTATCTATCTATATCAGCTTGTGAGAGCTATGGCCATATATTGCAACTTGTGAGAGCAACGACTGTCTATTTCAATTTGTGTGAGCAGTGGTCATATCGAATTGATAAATAGTACTGATGATATCGACTTGAGTAGATCGATTGATTGTTGGATGATTTGACTGAGCTGATCGATGAACAGAATTGAATTGATTGGTTGAGTATATAGATTATACTAACTTGTAGGAAAGAACTGAGGCGAGATAAGTCCTCTATCTTGTGTGTGCATAGACTGCCTTTAGGCATATTTCCTTCCAGTTGGAGTTTAGCAGGTGAACTTGCCCAAACATTATCTCACCTCGTCGTGGGCTCAATATTTTCAAGTCCTTAGATGGCTGCTCCTCTTGAGCATTTTGGCCAGCCGAAAAAGGTCACCGAACAGATCTCTCAGATTTCCTTCCATGGGAGCCTGGGAGCCTAGGTCTACGAACTCGTGAGATTCATTGTCTAGGTTGATGAGGGTCTACCCCGGAGGGTACCCCATCAATTCAGATTGTGGTATTGTTGTGGGCAAGGTGGACCCAGAGAAGGTGCCCTATCCAAGTCTAAGATTCCTATGTCGATGCTAGAGATCGCTTTTGGCAAGAGTACGACTGACCCTCCTGGTGGTGTAGTGGTAGACTCGAGTTCCCTGGAGCCAGAGACCCTAGAGTCTTTGGTTGAGGGTTCGAACACTTAAAGGACTCGTAGCTTTTTTTGTCTTTTGTAGACTTGTAAATATAGACTAGAATTGTATATGACTTAGTTTGCTGTGTATAAAAGTGTGCTGTGGTTTTCAAAATTTTGGCCATACTTTTCTATCCCATCTTTGTGTTGTCTGGGGATTTATTTATTCGCTTTTGCATGCACATTAAAAAGAATGAGTCGGCTACGCGTTCTAGGACATTGCAATTTAATTGACCACCGAGGGATGGGCACGCGCTTGAGGATGGGGGCGTGACACTATACACAATACAGATGACTTACCTCGCCTTAGTTCCCTTTTGCATGTCAGTACAATTCATATATTATATATGTATAGTAATACCACTCGATCATTTAGAACGTCTCAATTCACATTTCAATCAATCGATCATAGGAGTCCCGATTATAAGGCTAAATCATTATGGCACGTCCCATACCATGCCACACAATTTTATCTCAAAATTCGGCACGTCAATTTCAATTAATCACATGTTCCAATTGATTACTGCCCGCATATACACAATCTACCGACACACATCGGTCTTCTCGCGTAGGTAGGCTTTGTCTCCCCCCTTGAGCATAGCAACATCCACCGACGCACATCGGGACAGCATTCTCGAAGGAGCATTGGTTTAGAATCTACTGCGACTGGTATCCGTTGTCCAAGGGCATCTTATATAGGGGCAATGTCCTACCAACACACGTCAAGGACGGGTTCACTTAACCATCACATGATCAATCAATCCCGGTCAAGGACATTGTGCTTTGCACTTGAATGCCTCAATTAAAATAATGAACTTGGCCTATTTATTTTTCATATTAAAAACACCCAGTAAAATAATCGTGTGTGGGTACATGGTTAGTTTGGGCAAAAAATGCGATATCTTCATTTTTAAAAATCCCACTATTTAATATAGTACCTAAAAACATTTTTGACGTTAAAAACGGACACTCGATATTTTCTGATTAAAAACCAAATTTTCACAATTTTGAAATAAATACTCAAAATTCACAATCACCACTCAATTGGACAATTTAACAATCAATTGTGTAAACTAAGCGCACCATTGCAATCAGCACAAAATTCCAGTCACCGGCTATTCCAGAATAATTTTCGAAAAATATTAAATTATTAAATAAATAGCAAAATTAATTAATAAATACAAATTAAATAGATAAATACCAACTTAGGCCTAATAATGCTAATCTAACTACCTAAACGGGCCTAGAAAAATAATGCACCATGCTCAATAAATAATACAATTCAATTAACCATTAACTAATCTAATCTAACCACATAATTATCATAATTAAGCAATTAAATCATTAATCTATCTAAACTAGCCACCTAAGCCATACTTAACTTAAGCTAATCAACACTTAAGTATAATTAACTCGATAAGCAAAGTTTAGCAAGTAAACTCATCAATTTTGAGGGCCAATGAGTTCACGGTGACGGTGACGCCAAGGCGAGCGAGAACCAAGCCTATAGCAACACCAACGAAGGTCCAAAAGGGCCTAGAAAACAGCCCAACAGCTCACTGCCAGAGTTGGGCCTTCGTTTCTA
This sequence comes from Eucalyptus grandis x Eucalyptus urophylla, assembly GCA_028830015.1. Classification (NCBI taxonomy): domain Eukaryota; kingdom Viridiplantae; phylum Streptophyta; class Magnoliopsida; order Myrtales; family Myrtaceae; genus Eucalyptus; species Eucalyptus grandis x Eucalyptus urophylla. The sequence continues at coordinate 15,242,360 of CM054188.1, read as the reverse complement.
TCCAAGGGTTGGACCGAAGGGCTTCATAGCTGAAATGGGCTGGAATGGTGATGAGGTGGACTAGGTGGCTTGGACGAGCAATGGAGGGGCTTGACAGCGACACTAGGTAGCTGGATTAGCTCCGATAATCGACGAGTAGGGCACGGGTGACGAATGCAGGCGGTGGGGTTGTGCGGATAGGCACACGAGCGAGACAGCAGGTGCGGGAGCTCGGGCAACGCTTGATGGTGCTCGGACGGCTAGGAGGGGCGGTTGATGGTGTGAGGGGCTGGCTACCTGGTTCTCTGGTTTTCTTGAGCTCAAAACACAACACTAATGGAGAAAGCAAGGCTAAGGAAGAAGAAGAAGGCTGTAGCTTGAAGGGGGGGCTACCAAATGGCCACAAAGTCTTCACAAATATCCCATTCACTCATTGCTTGGCCCCCACTTGATCAGCCCTATCCACAACAGCAATTTCTATGCCAAAGCTTCTCATAGAAGCCATCCAAAGGGTCCAAAAGTTGCTCCCCCCCTCCCGGGTGCCTACGAATTTGGACATTTGCCTCTTCAATTTTACTTCAATTTCTTTTCAATTGGACTCAAATTGGTGCCCATAAATTCAGCCAAGGTGCCCACATCATCTTTGACATTTTTCCTTGCCAATTAGTCCAACTTGAATGCCAAAAGTGCAACAAAAAACAACCCTCTAATTTTTCCGGTCCAAAATGACCCAACTTCGATTTTTCGCCAAAATTCCCGATTAGTCGAAAAAATTTCGGAGGATAAATTGATGTTCCTAAAATAAATAGTGACATGACAGAATTTAATCGGGTTCAATTTCGCAGTTAATTTCAACCATGTACAATTTTAGCGTGACCTAACCTATCTAGTAGCTTTTAGGAATTTTTAGCGCATTTGACCCTAGATCGATTATTTTCGAGCCATACTGTACATCTTCAACACATTGGTGACTTTCAGTTATCGTGAAAATCTTAAGGTTTCAAGTATGGGCACAAGGTACAGAAATGACAAAAAAATTGGTTTAAAATTTTGAAATTAGATGGAATCACCTGCACACTAATCACATACCTCTATCGAATCGACCTATCTTTGGTCTCTGATTAATTTTGACGGTGCCGTATTGATCCTTGTAGATTAGCACAGTCGAGCAGTTGATTTCTGGTCGAATTCTCCAGTTTATTGCATTTAGATTCCTTAACAGCTTCACCTGATAAACTAGTTATCTCATGAGTGATCAACTCAGGAAAAAGAACTATAAGTGCGTCGATGAAAAGCTCAACTCGTTTAATCGAAAACAGAATCAGAAAATCAAGATGTCACAAGGGGTGCAGAGGTTCCATGAGAGTGAGGGAAGGAGGGAGTGATACTTGCGCGAGAAGGGGAGGAAGGTGCTCGACTTCTCAAATTTCAATTTGTTCAAGGTGGTGGCAGCGGATTGGAGGGACACGTTGGTCTGTGAGATGGCCCCAAGCCCACCGGAGCCACATGAATTGCCGAAATCATGCAAGTACGTCCGTTGAAAATGGTTTACTTGACTTGATCTCTGGCTTTTAGATTACTCTCGAATAACTCACAAGCCAAATCAAGTATTCAAAGATTGTATGAATACATGTATAGATGCTGCAAATAGCTACATGATGTAGTACTTAGTCTTGCAATTTGAAGAATTTGAGGTTGATTTGGAGCTTTGTGAAGTCAACCATGCTCAAGCTCGATAAATCAAGCTCAAGGCCAGGATATCAACATGCCCAATCGTTAGGTCAAATGTCATCCAATCATTTTTCTGGTCAACACAAATATTATGTATTATTTTAGAAAATCCGTTTATAAAGTAAGATGGATTCAATAAATTAATTTGGAAGTAAGAGGCACTGTTGTCAATTGTTAGATCAAATGGCATTCAATCATTTTTCAAATACGATCCAAACACAGAAAATACTTTCAGTCACGTATCACCAATCAAAGGAAAATGGTTTCCCGGAAAACATTTTCCAAAAATATTACGTTTTTCGTGAAACAAACACATCCTAAATTGATAAAAGTATAATAGGTTTAAGAACTTTTGGTAATTTTCCTGAGGTGTTTGTGGAGTAAAAGCACCATTCTTAAGAAGTCTTCCTTGGGTAGGTTCATTAATACACAATAACATCAGCGCCAACAACCTTAGGGTAATAATATGTTGAAATTATGTTCATGAAACTTAACATCTTCTGCTTGTTTTGAATACATGACATCACATCTTGTCATTTCCTTATTAACTAGTAAGGAATATAACTAGTTACCATTAATGATATTCTAAAGACCTCACACACTACATTTTTTAGGTATTACTTTTAAAGGATGGAGCTTCCGTAGTGTTATTCCCACCCGCTCTCTCATGTCGAGGGTCTCTGGAGTCAAACCATCACTGAGCTCCCAATCGAAATGATACAGCAACTTCGCAAGACCGAGATGAAGCACCCTATCCGCCAACGAAAGTCCGACGCACATTCTTCTGCCTGATCCGAATGGAATTAGCTCAAAGTTTTGACCTTTGTAGTCAATTTTAGATCCTAGAAACCTCTCTGGTTTGAATGCTGATGGGTCCTCCCAAGCATCTGGGTCTCTTCCAATGCCCCATGCATTCACGAAAACCTGGGTATCTTTGGGTATATCAAAGCCCATGAAATTGGTTTCTTTTATAGCATTTCGTGGGAGAAGCAAAGGTACTGGTGGATGCAATCTTAGGGTTTCCTTCACCACAGCTTGCAAAAACGGCATTTTTTCTGTGTCACTTTCTTCGAGTTTTCTGTTCAACCCCACAATCTGGTTAATCTCATCTTTGGCCTTTCTCATTGATACGGGTTGGCGGAGTAGCTCCGCCATCGCCCACTCGATGGTGCTGCTTGTAGTCTCTGATCCAGCGAAAAACATTTCCTGCACCATCAATTAGACCCATTAGTACAAGATCATGTCTTGCTAGGGTTACCACCAATGTTGATTCTTTTGCTATAATTAAGATATTCAGTTCGCTCGAAAATCACTCCCTCAAATCGTGGGCTTAATAGTAAAAATCATCATGCTTCACCTGATAAAATCCTTGTCAAACATAGCAGCTCCTATGCTTCGAACTGACAGACAATTGCGCATAAAGAAAGGAACAAGAATTTGATGATTGGATCCTAAAATTGACGAAATGAATACACTAACGACAACAGAAATATTTATAAAAGGGCAAGAGCAGGTGTTTGATTGGAAAAAATGAAATAAACAACTGGAATGGCAAGAATTAAGTTGCTGAGAAATAACTGAAAATGAATGGCAAGAAAGTGAAGTGTGTTCTTTTTATGTTTGTGCGTCTTTTTCCCTTAAGATGTGCTCTTTTTGTAGTCTCGCCTACAACGATTGCTTCACTGCAACGGCCGGTCAACAACCTTAAAAATTGTTCCGTCCTAGAAGTTTGACTACAATAATTGTCCGCGCTAGTTTTATCCTTGCAGTCGGTTTGATTCGACCAAATTTTGTGAGCCAATGTCAATACTTCTCGACTCAACCGACATTAACTTGACTTTCATTTATAAGTCCATGGACAAAAACTGTTCATGCCTTGTCAACTTAATTTTATTGGCTTCTTATAACCAATGCTGGTGTTTGAGCATCGATTATATTTATAGTCAATATTAAATCACACATCTAATCAACATGCTATTCACTCATTCATTGAGGATACCCAACATGTTCTATTAATCACCAAATTGACATCGACTTAATTTAATAAATAATTCAATGTGTCTTTCTAGCACTAGATTTTCTTTTTATAAAAAATAACCATAAATCAATTTTGTGTTTTGTAGAACATTCTTAGCTAGTTATTACAAAATGAGCACAGATTGGCTAAATCAGGAAAGAATGGAAACATCTTTATAATAGTAGTAGCTTTTTGTTATGCAACGTTCTCTACAAACTTAAAGTGTAAAATGTTTTCATAGATAGTTGATTGGAAAAGGCTAGTTATTATAAAATCTAGTGCTAGAATGTTCTACGAAAACATGCATTTGTAGAGAATGCCGCGTAATATGACCTGCTTGTTAATTGTCAATTAAGTTTACCACCCCACTTTACAAACTGAACTGGACCTAATATCCTTAAGATGTTAATGATTTCTTTTTTGCCAAGAGTGGAAGAGAGGATACCAGAATTATTATGATGACGTTCTGGGAAGAGATTTTGCGAGGGCCTTCTTTTCCATCGCCCTCATAATCCAATGCCGCATCCAAGAAGTCATTTGTCGTGCTCATCTCTCCCCTCAGCTTTCGCTCCTCCAACCTCTCTTTGACAAAACCTTCAGCAAACTTCATGGCTCGACCCATGTCCTTCGCCATGCTTGCCTTGATCCCCTGCGGGTCCAGCCATTTCAACCACGGCAGGAAGTCGGCTACGTTGGGCTTGCCAGCCCATTCCATGAACCGGTTCATGGCATCAAAGAACTCAGGCCCGTCCTTCGATTTTGGGTCCAACAGATCCCGCGAGAGCACCATATTACCCACCACATTAAATGCCATGAGAAAGAGGAAGTGGGATAAGTCGATTCCTTGCTCTTCATAAAAATAGAAAATTTTAACTATTAATTATAATTAGAGAATGTATAGCAGAACGTAATGAATTAGACATGAAGAAAAAAATTATTGCACCAAGTTTTGCAACTAGTTTAAGGAGGGATGGAGGAATCAACCTCCAAGCTGCAATGTTCAAGACAAAAGTTGGATTTTTCAAGCTCAAGTCGAACTTCACAAAGTTCTTGATAAGCTTGTTTTCGGATATTTTTCACTAACAAAACTAAATTAGCATCTGAACTCTTAAAAACTCCAACTTGGCTTCTACAAATAAAATAAAGTGTAAAGTTTACTTTTGCATTCTCTTGCATAATAATGGGGATATACTTGATCAATGCATCAGAAGATATATAAAACCCAACTACTTGATCATGCTCGAGTTTGACCCAATTCAATGGTAAAGCTACTCGAGCTTGGCATAATTCAACTGTAGAGTCACTCTAGTTCGACTCAAACTCGAGAAGAATGAAAGCAAGTTTGACTAAATAGCACTTTAAACACCAGTAGCTCTTGGGCAACTTGAATTATTTACACTGGTATCTATTTTATTGAATTTGTCAATTACAGCAACAAAACAAAGGGATAAAAGTACCAGCAGTCCCTAAACTTTTATAAAAAGTTCTAATTAGGTTCCTAAATTTGTTGTGCAATTAGATCCTCCAGCTGTGTAACTTCTTCTTTGATTTAGTCCTTCCATTAAAGATGTAGATATAAATGTTGACATGGCGGTTACGTCCTCATTGAAAACCAAAATGGTGTCTTAAGTGAATTCTTAAAAAACCTAAAAATAGAATGACATAGAAAAATTGAATAACTAGGATGGAGGTGAGTTGGGTCATGCAATAAATTGAGGCAACGCTTGGGTTGGTGAATGTTTACTTGGATTTAGATTTCTTTATTTTTATAATCTTTTTTTACCCATCTTGGCACTAAGTAAAAAGGAATTCATGTCTCCCTAATTAGTTAGTCTAGTCAGTGCTAACATATGGTGGGGATGCAATATTCATTGTAACCAATGCATTAGCATATTTAAGAGGAGGGCCAACTCAAATTAAAAGATGTATAATTTAAGAACTCAATAGTAGAAAAAAGAAAAAAGAAAAAAGAAAAAAAAGAAGATTTTAGAACTTAATCGTACATTTTACTAAAAATAAACACTGCCGGTTCCTTTGTCCGTAAAAAGCAGGCCCAATGTTTTCTTGGGTAGATCTAGTTGCAGGTTGCGTTCTTTACTGAAGTGCGATTCTTTTGACAGCGTGGATCGTTAACTCCTAATGGTGCAGAAGTCCCAACATATCTTAACGTTCCTTTCTCTCTCTCTCTGTTGCTTTTTTTTTTTTCCCTTTGAAGAAGAAAACTATTATTTCGGTCATTCAAGGTTACACATGAAACGCAAACGTCCAAAGTAACACGAAGCACGTAAGAAATAACCTGTTGTTACTTGTTTAACCGCCATTTCTTCCTCTAAATAGACGACCATGTTGTCGACGCACTTCTGCCTGAGATGGGCTGTCTCGTTGACGCGCTTGGTCACGAGGAGCTCAGCAGAGCAGAGACGCCTGAGAACGCGCCAGTAGCCACCGTAACGACCTATAGCGAGCGAGCCTTGGTCATAACCGAGAGCTGTCAATGCATGGGGACACTTGCGGTCTGCGAACGCGGAGTCATGGCCCTTGAAGAACTCTGCCGCGGCCTGAGCTGATTGAATCACCATGGTGTTCACGGAACCGAGCTTCAACCACGTCACAGGCCCGTGCTTGGCTCGCAAGTTGTGGAGGTTCTGGTGCGGCATGGTCCCGAGGTCGAGGATATTGCCGATCACGGGCCATGCGGGGGGCTGAGGGGGAAGCTTGGTGCGCTTCCGGTTGAGAAGGAAAAATAGAAGTGCCGGGAGGAGGAGGCCGAGCCAAAAGAGCCAAGAAGGGCAGTACTCCATGGCTAAGCTTTGAGCTATTGCTCACCTTGCACTTATGCGATTATTGCGAGGAACAAATGATATTAATATACACTCTTATCCTGTTCATAAGAAAGCAACCCAAAACAATAAAAAAAAGAAAGAAAGAAAGCGGGAGATGCAATTATTTGCCGTCCACAATATAAAAAGGAGAAAACATTAATATATCTTTTGGATATGAATAGGAGTAAACGTGCCGGTCACGTAGAGTCTGATCCATCCATTTCATCGTATTAGGTTAGATTCGATTCTTATTTAATTGGAATAATTTCATTTTTGGTCAAACATCTTACACGAATTATGCAATCAAATCCGTAACTCTTAATTTGTGCATTTAAGTCCTACAACTTTACTTTAGTACCACAAAATTATGATGTCTTGTTTTTTCTTGGGTTTCACAAATTGGTTTATCAACTAATTTGTTCTATCATAATTGGATAATTATGTATTCACTTTTGTTGAGAGTGTGTAACATATGTCCAATATCTTTACCCTAGGAGATTGCTAAGAAGGACCCCAAGTCTAAGCCTATTAATATATCTAATTGGACCTATCTTCACTCAAAGGTTTAAAGCAATGAGTTATTGGCCAACTAGATATATTAATTACTTTACACAACATCAATTCTCCACTGTGGGACTTCCCTAATGCAACTTACATATGTATCTTAACAATGTTCCCATCATGTATGAGCTCAATGTTAAGTCTGTTCCCCCTTAATTCATGTATCTTTCTATATTAACTTATCTCGACTTGAATCTCCAACATTCACCTTCATCCATGTCCTTTTTCATTGGACCGTACCATGAAAATTGCCATTGGATTGTGTTGCAACACCACAACACACATTGCCTGGAAACTGTATTAGTCACTAGATTCCTACTTACATATGTATCTCAACAATATCCCCATCAAGTCTGAGCTCAATGTTAAGTCTGTTCCTCCTTAATTCAAGTATCTCTCTACGTTAACTTATCTCAACTTAAATCTCCAACATTCAGCAACATCCATGTTCTTTTTCATTGGATTGAACCATGAAAACTACCATTGGATTGCATTGCAACACCACAACACACACTGCCTAGAAACTATGTTAGGCACTAGATTCCTACTTACGTATGTATCTCAACAATCTCCCCATCACATGTGAGCTCAATGTTGGGTCTGTTCCCCCTTAATTCAAGTATCTTTCTACATTAACTTATCTCAACTTGAATCTCCAACATTCACCTTCATCCATGTTCTTTTTCATTGGGCCAAACCATGAAAACTACCGTTGGATTGTGTTGCAACACAACAACACACATTGCCCGGAAACTGTGTTAGTCACTAGATTCATTTCTTTGAGATAACTCACATGTATATCTCACCAATCTCCCAATCACATATGAGCTCATTGTTAGGTTTGTTCCCCTTAACTTAGTTATCTTTTTATATTTAACTAATCTTAACTTGAACACACACTGCCTAAAAACTGTGTTGGTCACTTTCTTGAGATATCTAGAGCAGATTGGGGACCGCCAATATACTATACGCTCTAACACCAACGTTTGGTAGTCTTGCGCTTTTTTCGCCTCAAATGTTTACTCAAAGGGTGAGACTTTCTCTCATATTTATAAACTAACCACTAGACAATTCCATAATCAATGTGGGATAACTCCAACAACTTTTGCCATAGTAAGATGGCTTGTCTTTTCCAAAAACATCATATATATAAGTCCAATCATCAATTTGATCGAAATTTCCAATCTTCACTATTTAAAGGACCTTTTGATGCTGACACCTGAATTTCACTCATGAATTTATCATACACTTGCATCTCATAAATTTGACCCATGATAAAAACAAAACAATCAGTTTGTACAACGTTGCATTCATTTGTCTCGTGGCATTCCTTTAGCACATATAAACTAGAGGCATGATCTTTCATTAATAGTTAGGTTTCAGTTCACATAGGTCATCCGTGCATATGATGAATATTAGGAATCTCCTATACTCTTTGACTAGGGACAATGTAGTACGAGAACCTCGGGCTCCACGGCAAAAATTATGATCACTCCAAAGAGCTATAACAGCACCAATTCACACTTGGACTCAATGTTCTTCCTAGTAATTTATACCCAACTTCTCTCGATTGATTGAAGACCCAAACAAGCTCAAAACAATTGCAAAATAAGTATCATGACGATTTTGAGAAAAAAAAAGTATCACGACAAGCGTCTTTACATCTATTTTCAAAAAATATATGGCTCACGTGCTAGTTCCAAGAATAGTTCCTAAATTTGCATTTTTTCAAGGAATGTTGGATGATCTTGCACCATGATGCCTGGACAAAAAGACAATGTTGTCAAGCCTTCAAAACTGAACTTTTCAATATCCGTTCGGTCTAAAAATTTTACACAAGCTTCGTCCGCTTGTTGACTAACTCCCCTCAACATTTTAGTGCAATCAGATGAATGAGGAGTGTGTATTCATTGTTTCCATGTGATTGCTCGGTCAACTCGTCTCTAATCCAACAAGCTCCTTCTTTAATTTAGTTGCCACTCTCTAATTGCCAATTGTCATGACCTTCTTAGAGGGGGACCACTAAGAGAAAGTTAATGGATTATCATGCAAGTACGAATGGTTGCTCATTAAAAAGATGGTACCATTGTCTAATGCGGGCCCTCTCAAACCCCCAACAATCACAACTTTGGGGTTTTAATTAAATTATTTAGACATCCAATTCAATTCATTTAAGAAGTGCCATTAGTCTACTATGGTTGATTAAAAACTCGAGTAAAATGTGAGAGAACACTTTACTTTTGTGAACTAGAGATTTCATTTATAGGGGACTTGATTATGCTAGATAAATCTATCTCCCTTTGGCACCTTCGCTTTATTTCACAAAATGTTTTGCAAGTAGCCTTGATGGATTTGGTCTTAAACCACTAACATGCGATGGATGATCATACAGGTATGGAAACAAGAAAGTAACACTCTATCAGAATGATAAATAAAATGCTTGAGCAGATAGAAAAACCTTGATGGGAATGATCTCTTCTTTTTTGTTTTTTCTTGTTCGTTTTCTCTTTAACGTTAATCACCTTTTTGCACTCTTGAAATCCAATTTAGAGCTTGCAGAACTTCATATTTTTCGTTACCGGCTGGGAATGAATATAGAAATTTCTCCAATTGTGCCCCCTACTTGGGCATGATCAAGAATTTGAGGAACCTTCAAGGACTTCCAAGTCAATGCAAAAACCCATTCTCCAGTTTGCTTTTTCAGAGAATGATGTAAGCGAGACAAGATAGTTTTGTTTCTCCGCATCTTCATAATTGTTTCCCTTTGACCTTCATTTTTCTCCCTTTGTGGTGTGGTTCTTGACGGGATAGTTTCAAATTCACTTTCTTTTATCTTAAGTAAGTTAATAATGAATATCTGTAGCGTTCAGGGCAATGAACTAGAATGGCCCCCGTTATTGCGATATATGTACTCTTCGCAAGTGATTTGTCAAATGAGATGTGCCACAGTCGTGTTAGGGGCTGTGCTTGGAATGCGGTTGCCTTGTGTCCTCCCAGGATTGTCCATTAGGTCCAATGATTGGACTTTCAGTGCTCGGAGTAGATTCCCCCAGTGAGACTTGTTCTTCGTTTACATGTTTCCCGCGAGTAAATATTTCAAATGGGAATACCTGCAATTTGCAGCAAAAAAGGCTTCTCTTTCTTCTCAAAAAAAGATATCCCTTTCATGAAAAGGAGTGACATGCATAAAATGTCTAAATACTAGGAGTTTACAAAATGTGCAAGTTTTGTTATTGCAATGTTTGGGAAGAGATTATTCATTTATTTAGAGAATAGGAAAAGCTAAAAAGAGAAATACACTATATAGAAGCATTTTACTCAAAGGAAGCAAATAAATCTGAGAGGTTAGCAAGGAGAGTGAACTTCCGTAATCAAATTGCAATGTTTTAGTAAAATAATAGTACTAATGTCTTGTGACAATATGAAGACTAGTTTCAAACTGAGAGGTCGATCTTGTTACCTATGCATATAGAGCTTTCTTTATTCACTAAAAGAGTAGCTATGCGTGATGCATGAGCGAATATTGTGTGTGACGCACGCGCGCGCGTCTAGTTACTAACTAATCGCATGTCACAGTGCCCGAATTAATGCTAGCTAATATTCACTGGTTTTATAACCTAAGTTGTGATTCCAAACTTGTCATACCCAAACTTCATCCCAAGAATTTAGATAATGATTCCCTATTATTTGGGGAAAAATAAAAATAAATCCTTCCACGAACCGCAGTAAGCATATATATTGACTAAGCAAATTATTTCATTGAATGATAATTATAACAACATCCATTGTATCATGAAGTAACCAAAAACTAGAGACGCATTAGCCCTCTTCAGATCGCTCTCCACGTGTATCAAGAGTAAAAGTTGAGAATTAACGCAATGTATAAAAATTTCGGAGAATAGTTTTCGGAACAGTTTCCAAATAAACCTGAAGAAAAGAATAGATGAAAATGGCCATATTCTTCCTAAAAGATTGATATGTGGGGAAAGTGATTTCATTAGAAAATGATGCACCAATAATTATACCCATTTTAAATAGATTCAATTATGACTTTTTACAATTGATCGGTATTGCATATAGCACGTGGTTAGGACATTCCAAGGAGGCGGCTATTTTTATGGAAAAAAGAGTGAACATAGGCAACCTAGTCCAATCCTTCTAATTTATTACTCTTAATTTATTATTATTATTGTTAATTTAATCTTATAAATAAACATGGATTTCAATTCAACGCCAGCCTTTTCATTGCCTTTGCAACTTGCAAGCGTGTTAAACGAGTAAACTCTAGAAGCACGAAATATCTTAGACAAACCAAATCAGTGGGTCCTATATGCATTATTGACATAGGTTTGCGTGGATGATGAGAATCCTACCTTCAACAACTCAACTCCATCGAAGAAGTTAAAAATTAGGTCACATAAACTTGTTATACATACCTAATGTGACGACCTAGACCCGGGGCAATACGGAGGGATGGACTGAGATCACCTTGGCAATACAAGGGTGAGGCCAAGAACATGTCTCCCGTCCCACATCGCTTAGAAGGGAGTCCTGGGCTAGTTTATAAAGGCTAGGGTCCATTTAATCTGTATAACGTATTTTAAAGCCATAAGGATTCAGTGTCCAAAGCCGACAATATTATACATTGAGGCTTGGGTCGCTACACCTGAAATATCTGACCTTGGAATGACTTGACTAATATATTATGAGAGAGAGGGTCGTTACACCCGGAATCTTTGGCCTTGGAATGACTTGACTAATATATTATGAGAGAGAGAGAGAGAGAGAGAGAGAGAGAGAGAAATGGCATCTGTCATCATCAACACTGCTGGAGATATGGCTCCACAAGCACTAGAAAAAGTTGGAAATTTATAGGGCATCAACCATGAGATCGGGGCGCTCAGGGACACATGTATAGCAAGTACATGTGACCTAATTTTGGCTTGAGCAACTGAAAGATGCTTTTTATGATGCACATGGCGTACTTGATGAATTCAATTTAGAAGCCCTTGTGACAAGAACTAAGGGGAGCACAGTGTGTTGCAATTATTATTGTAATCATAGGTTTTAATGGCTCATCGTTATTGAAACGTCTCTTCAATTCACGCCTTTTTCAATTCACATGCAACTGTTATGTCTCTTTGGATCATGCCCTAATTGTTGTAATTATGGGTTAATGGCTCTTTGTTCTCCTGTAGTTTCTGACTTAATAATGTTGTTATTAAGGGTTAATGGCTCAACTAATGTGAGCATAATCGGTCTGACTCTTGAGTTCATGTCCTTTAAGTTTTCTACAACTAGTTCCTTGTCTATAAATAGGCGTGTCTTCTTAATTCAAAATAACAGCAAAAACTCCTCAAAGTATTCCTCTAGTTTCTTGGTAGTTTCTTTAAGTGTGCTGATTTAAAGAAGTGTTCGATAAAATATTATTCATATAGTGCTTATACAAATGGGTTTATGTATTGTATTTTGAGAGGTATAGTTTGCGAAACTAATTGGCACCATTGACATGAACTAACCGCTTTAAGGAGATTTGATTATCCATACCTCACCTCTTGTTTATTTTGATATTGCTTTCTCGGAATTATTATTATTTTCCCCAATATGTATTAATGTTTCCCACAATCTTAAGGCGATTATCTTTTACTGTTTGTTAGGTTTATCAAAAAATCGAGATGAGTAATAACAATCAAGTACCTAATGATGTTGGAATGTTTGTGAGGATGTTCATATGGTCGTTTCAATGAGTGAGGTTCAAATCTCATGGCCTAGTGTTGTGACAACAAATGCTGCAAACTTTCGAGCCGAAACCATCTATGATGGTACTGGTAGAAGTTGCTTGATCGATTTTTCAAAAAAGTACATATCTAATGGTGTATGGTTCAATTTATGGAGAGATGATTTAACAAACTTTGCCTAATCTGATGATACCTTCTCCAATAACACCAAATGAGAAACCATGTGAGTTAACTAGCGTGGGCTTTAAGCAACGGTAATAGAAGATGTTCTTTTATTGACCACACTGAATTTAGTCAAGTACCCATTAGAGGTGTACACAATAATTAGTCTAGATGAGCAAAATGTCACGATGCTTAGGGAGCCAGAGCCTTGGAAGCATAGGGATTTTCTATGCTAAAGCTATATCCTTAACTATCTAGCAAATTCCTTATATCATGTTTATCGTAACATTGAAACTACTAGACAATTGTGGGAGTCTTTAGAAAAAAAAAAATACAAAATTGAGAAATTTATGGTAGTCAAATTCTTGGACTCAAGATGGTGGATTCTAAATTTGTCATGAACTAGGTCCATGAAGTGCAAATGATTTTGAACGTCTTTGTTGAAGAAATGTTCTTAGTGAATCATTCCAAATGGTGTTTATTATTGAGCTAAGTCTAGGCTTGCAAATGATTTAAGATGATGGACAAAAATGGAACCGTGGTTTTTAACTGATTTTCTTTGTTTAAGTCAATTATATTTGTTGATGCATTCTTTTTACATGTAGTCGATCGGTCCTAACAAGAATTTAATTAAGTAGCCGCCACGGTAAAGTAAAAGGTGAACTTACTAAAGTAAATTATTGGTCAGAAGTTCAAAGTGGTATCCGAGGGGTGTCCAAATATATCCTTTTGGATTATATACGGATGGATCATCATAATGAATCAAGACGTATCTACAGCCTTCTTCAGCAAATTTGCAATCTTGTGTTTATTTTAGAATAATTTGCAATAGTGACAAAACATGTGAACCAACACCAATCGTGTTTATGTAGGTCCTACCGCAGAGTCAACGTGATTAATTGTCCATATGGATTTGACAAGATCCGAAAAGATCATACGGTACCTTCCTGCTACTTTTCTTTTATATTGCTCTCTTTCATCGTACAATATTCTGAAATTTGGCCGGTCGAGTAGCTCCACCATCACCCACTGGAAACCGCTCCTCGTATTTGATTCGGGAGTCTATCGTACAATCTTGCTTCTAGTGAATGTACACCGACCGGGTTTATGTGGGTCCTACTATAGAGTCCACGTGATCAATTGTCCATATGGATTTGACAAGATCCGAAAAGATCATACAGTATCTTCCTGCTACTTTTCTTTTATATTGCTCTCTTTCATCGTACAATATTCCGAAATTTGGCTGGTCCAGTAGATCCACCGTCACCCACTGGAAACCGCTCATGGTATATAATTCGGGAATCTAATGTTAGGTCTTGTGTCTAGTGAATCCGATTTATCGCAAATGTCCATTTTGTGAATTCTAAGGATGCGAATAATAATCGTTTTAATCAGAAATTGATTTTTGAAAAAAAAATTTCTAGATGAGTTTCTAAATAAAAATATATATTTGATAACGATACAAAATTTTTATTTTGAAAATATAAATTTGTTTAATAATGACATAAAAATTTTTCATTTCGGACAGGGGTAATTGGTGGACGGTAGTGATGGCTGGCGACCAGTGAGGGCCGGCGATTGGTGGGTGGCGAGCAGCAACTAGCAATTAGTGGGTGGCAGGCAATGGCGGCGAAGAATGGCGGTCGATGATCGGCAGACGACGGATAGCAGATTGCGGACGGCAGTGGCAACGGTTGGCGATGGGCAAACGGACGGCGATGGCGAAGGCAACGGTCGATGATTGGTGGACGGACGGAGGTGGCCAAGTCAATGGTAGGCAACCGATGGATGGATAGCGGTAGTGACAGAAATGATAAGCGATTGACGGACGGACGGTGGCGGCGGCGACTGGCGGACGGTGGTCAGCGGCGACGGATGGACAACCGATTCATAGTGAGGTCGAACGATAAGAAGAATTTTTATTTTTCATTTCCGTTTCAGAAATAAAAAAGTAGAAAATTTTTATTTTCAATTTTTATTTCAAACATATTTCTAGAATAAAAATCTATTTCAAAAATAGAAAAATGGAATAATTTTATCAAATGGATTTCTATTAAAAAAAAGTCTGGAATAGAAAAATTATTTCTGGAACATGAATTGTAGTTTGTCATGCACCTCTTGTTGGTAATTTGTGTATGAAACAAATGAAAATGTGCCTTGTCCCACATTGAAAAAATGTGAGTGTGCACGTAGACGAGATTTGGCATTAACCTTAAAAAATGTAATATCACGCCTCAAAGTTCGATTTGATTACTCTAAAGATTCGACTTCATTGTTTTACCCAATTCGAAGCCATATTTTGCAAATAATTTTAAGGATTTATTTGTGAAACAATGGAGTCGAAGGGAAGGAATTGATGGCAGAAAATGAGAGAGTTTGATCTGCGCCACTACCAAGAACCAGGTTGCTATGAATCCCGCCGACACCATCTTTGATGCGAAGCGATTGATCGGAAGGAGAATCACCGACCCTTTGGTCTAGAGTAATAGGAGGCATTGGTCGTTCAAGGTCATTACTAGTCCCGGCCACGAGCTCGTGATTGTCATCAATTTCAAGGGAGAAGAGAAGCAGTTTGCTAAGTAGGAAATATCATCCATGGTCCTCACGAAGACACTTGTTTCCAAGTCGAACGCTTTGCTTTCCAAGTGCTCCACACCACAGTTCTCCGCCGGATCACTTATCTGCACCTTTGAATCGACGCGCTCTCCCAAAGAATCAACAACAAATGCCGACAGACTCTCAAATATGTGACTACCTCCCTAACATTCAAATGCCATAAAAAGAATTCTCTAACCCTACAAGCGAATCCAAGGGACAAATTCGAATCCCCAAAAACCAGCAACTGGAGGGTTGTCTACCTTCATGGCTGGTTTGTTCAATATGATTATCACTGAGAACAGTTTCAAAGTGATGGATTTGTGTCTCCATCTTGAAGTTGTTCGAGTAATTATTTGGAGACGCCCCATGCCTAAACTGCAGCCGTGACTCTGGCATCAGATCACACCCACAATTGCTCCTTGTCGAACAGCCACGATACTTCACCATACCCACGCCATCGCTGCTGGGTCTCACCCCATGCCACTCCCTGTTTTTGGGTTTGCACCAGCAAGCTTTCATTGTTTTGCAGGTCCGTGGACGAACTCAGCGACCTTCGACAAACCCCTTCGGTGCCTTGTCCGTTTTAGTCCAGTTTCGTTGGTGCCGCTCCAGTTGTTCACCAACAATTTACTGCAATTACGGAAAATGGATTTCACACCTACACCGCAGTTTGTGATTGGATATCGCCAGTAACATGTGACAAATACTGGGCGTCGGACTGTGATTCACCATACTCAACCCATGGAGTGGCTTCACATTAGTGAGTTCACCGACTGTTTTAAATTAATGTTGATGATTGGATTCTCCATCTCTAACAATGCAGAGCTGACATGATCGCCATCAATGGATACAAGACAAAACTATGAATGAAGAGTCTTGGGTGGGTTTATCAATCAGCGAACTATTTATGGTGTTGAGAAGGTCCTTTCCCATTTGATAGAGCTAGTATCTTTCCGCTCACTACAGGTATCGTCAATTTATGGATGAATTTGTTGCAAAACAAAAAATGAAAATTTTTGTGGGTTTGATCAATAGGAATAAATTATTTGATAACCACCGGCTGCGGTGGCTCCACTGGTTAAGTCTTCCCGATCGTGGGAGGACCCACTGACCCTTTCTAGAGGGAGAGGATTCGACTCTCCACGGAGACGCTTGGCGTTTTACCTGTTCCACGGGGGTGGTGGGTCCTCCCGTGGGGCCCTAGGGTTTACCTCCCGTCACCCTAGGTCTACCGAGGCTGTCTGCGTTGGTACGGTGTGTGGGTTCCCTGGGTCATCAAATAAATAAATAAATAAATAAATAAATGATTTGATAAGGCTATCTAGATAAAGATACAAAGTTTTTCCCATTTCTAATATCATTTATTCTGATGCATCCATATTTATCTTGATTAGAGGCGAACAAACTAGACTTTGACACTGGCAACTAGAAAGAGTTTGTGGCATGTGTTGAACCATCATTTAGGTTGGTTATGTTAGAGCAAACTCTATGGTTTATGTCCAATGTTCAGTGAAGGGTGTTCCTTGTTTGGTTCTAATGTATTCCATTTGCTGTCCTTGCTCCTCATAGAATTGATTCTAAGGAATAGTATAAATGAGCCAAGAGAGTAGGATTGCATCGGTCTTCTATTTTGATAGTTGTATTTCATTGAGCATGAAAATTTGAGGATGCATAGTCTTTGATTGGATGCCTCATGAAATATTCTTGTGGTGGGGTATCCGAAGGGGACTTCAAGTCATTGAGACAAATAAGTATTTAACTTTCATTTTTTAAATGAAAGATTTGGATGAAGTGAGTACTATCTTAGGTATTAAATAGTGGGGATTATTCTTTGAGTCAAAGTGATTACATGGAAAAGATGTTGAATAAATTCAAACATCTTGGCTTCAAAGAAATGTGTACTCCATTTGATTTCAGTATTAAAAAAAAATTATAATATTGGTAGAGCAATAGCACTATTTGAATATACGAGTACTATAAGGTCTTTAATGTATGTGATGTATTATACTAGACCCGATATTACTTATTCTATATAAGTTGAGTACATATATTTGTAATCCAAGTATAGAATATCATAAAGTTATTGCTCGAAAATTTGATTATTATTGAGAACTAAAATTTGGTATTGTTCTATAACAATTATCCAAGTATATAATAAGGATATGCTGATGTTAGTTAGATTACAAGTGTGAGAAATAAACGATCCATTACTAGATGGATTTTCACATTACATGAATGAGTTGTTTTTTGGATGAGCAAGAAACAAATGTACATAACTTACTCAATGATAGAATTTGAATTCATTGCTTTAGTGGCAACTGGAAAATATGCCAAATGGATTAGGAATTTGTTGTTGGATATCAAATTATAGCCTAGTCCTATGTCTCATATTTTCTATTCTTTGTGATAGTCAGACCACTCTAGCAAGAGCTTATAGTAGTATCTATAATGGTAAGTCTAGACATATTAATTTAAGACATTAGTATATGAGACAATTGATTAAAGATGGTACCATAACAATTATCTATGTGAGATCAAGTAATAATCTTGCCAATCCTTTAACGAAGGCTTTACCAAGACACATGGTAATGATGACCTCACAAGAAATAGGGCTAAAATCCTTTAATTGAAATCACTAATAATGGTAACCCGACCTTAATCTAGAACATCAATAGTTATAAGATTTAATGGGTGAGAACAAGTCATTGAATATGATTGGTTGATACTGACGTAATCCTAATATGAGAAGTCAATATCGTTTGTTACATTTTATAGGTTGAATTGAATTCCTAATGAAGTATAGTACAAATTTGTAATGTGTTAATAGTAACAGAAGCATATTGTAAATACTTTACCTATATGAGCTTAGAAGTGGTGCCGTTTTTTTTTTTTTTTTTATTAATGAAAGTTAGGGTTGTTTTCTAGAGAGCTCATGAAAGAGAATCAAGCACAATGCCATAATAGTGTGGAATAATATAGAACTTCTCGCTCAAATAAGAGGTTAGTGTATGTGCGGTATGTTCGGTTCTATTATATAAAAGTACAAGTTTAAAGTTAAACTACTTGTCACTTCGATATAACTTTGAGATACTTGCACTAAATAAAAGTTTAACTCAAAAGAGACCTTTATGTATGTATATTAATCTCATGGAAATTTTGGCTTTATAAGTTACAATTATTTTTTATTTATTGTTTATTTAATTTCAAATTTTTTTATGTCTTTTTAAAGTAGCCTTTGAGACATACTTGTTCATTTTGCAACATTTCTTGAAATGTTGCCTTTGTTCTTTTTTGCAACCTTTTGAAAAGTTGTCTATCAAAAGACAAAGATAAGTATGTTTGATTTGAGATCAAACAAAAATCTTCTTCCATTTTTTCGTTTTCTTTCGAAAGAAACTACAACTATTGTTTTTAATCGTTTCTCATGAGAGACCTTGGAGAAATACTATAATTCTTATCTAATATTCTCATTTGAGACTTTGTTGTATCCTTGAAGAAATTTGCCGGTAATCATTAGCAACTTTATGGGGCAAATAAATCTTTAAAGAAAGTGATATTATGCCTAAAAGTCCAACTTGATTACTCTAAAGATCCGATTTTATTGTTCTATCCAATCTGAAGCCATATTTTTCCAACACCCCTAAGTGTGGAGCCAAATTTAGAATAATTTATTGATGGTCTAAAGGGCAAGTGAGCTACCTTACTACATGCTCAAGTCATACAATTCAAACGAGACCCAAATGAAAACATAAGAGTTTGTAGTTTCCCTAAGATATTTGTGCCGTGATGACATTATTCTTAAGAAGTCTTCCTTGGACAGCTTTTTTTAATCCTTGACACAATAACATCAAGGCTAATAACCTTAGGGTAACTATATCTCACACGCTACGTTTCTTAGGTATTGCTTTCAAAGGATGGAACTTCCGTAGCGTTATTCCTGTTGGAGAAATCTTCTTGAAGTGTTTTGAAGCTGACAAAACGTTTCCATTAGTCTAGTCTGAAGGTTTGCAGACTCTGCTATTTAAAGTCTGAAGACCTCCGAATAGCCAGACTCAAGACTCAAAGTCTATCCTCATTGACAGTCTCTAATCCGTTGAAGAAAGGTTATCAAGAACTGGATATTTCGTTAAGGATTTACCTTATCATCTGGAGAAGATCTTGTGGCTGGAAAAGACGTAACAAAATCCTTTGATTGATCGAGATTGATTCGATGATTGAAGATTCGATTGCCTAAATATTCTTGGAAGGTTCTACTTATGGAAACCGAGATCCTGATTGTATGGGCGAATAGGATTGATGGGCTATCGACACGTTCCTTTAATAGCTCAAACAATCTTCCTAATTGATTCCGTCCAACGGGTAGATTGGAGGAATTCCTTTGGTAAGTGCCAACGGGTATGATGGCATAAAGGAGTATATAAGGAAGACGTTCTTAGTTGTTCGAAGAGTGCATGATAGAAGAATCCCAAATTAAAGCTCCTTTTTGTTTAGACAACTCCTTTGAGCGAATACTTGTATACGAAAGAGAGTTTACATTTGTGAGAAACCTTGAGGAGGTGTGGTAGAACATCTACACTGTGGAATCAAGGCAAAGCTGTGCTGTAACTTCTTTTTTGATCATAGTGAAATCCAGCCGGTGGGCTGTCAGTGCGGAAGAATGGACGTAGGCTTGGAATAAAGCCGAACCACTATAAATCTTGTGTTCAATTTTCTCTTCCTCACTCTCTTTACATCGATCATATTTCATTTTATTAATCAAGAGAGAATTTCCTTTCTATCGTTTGCTATCGTTGGCTAAGAATCGTTTCCGTATCTCGATAAATTGTTTGTGCACCTATTCACCCCCTTCTAGGTGTTTATACTAGCTATCTCAATTGGTATCAAAGCTCGTGTACTCACTTTATTTGAAGTGTTTTGCTTCAGAGTAAAAGATCCATGGCTAGTATGTTAGCACCAGGGCTGATGAAAGGGCAAAGCAATACCAGACCACCCTACTTTGATGAAAAGGATTACAACATCTAGAAAAACAAGATGAAAGCTTTCCTATGATCAAAGGATCCTCTGGAATGGGACGTTGTAGGAAAATGAATTACTCCTACAGCTGCATCAGTCTCTGAAAGAGGGAAAGAAACTGTTGAGACCAGCGGAATAACTCAAGAAGAGATAAACAAGAGACAAGCACTCGATGCAAAAGCAATTTACTCTTTATATTGTGCTTTGTCACCAACTGAATATAATAGAATATCTTCTTGTGTTACAGCAAAAGAAGTCTGGGACAGATTGCATATCACCTATGAAGGAACAGATCGAGTGAAGGAACCAGAATTAACATTCTTCTCGGTCAATATGAAGCCTTCAAAATGAAACCAGGAGAATCTATAACTGATATGTTTAGCCGTTTTACAAATATTGTCAAAGGTCTTGAGAATCAAGGACAAAGAATTTCTGATCCCATGAAGGTAAACAAGCTACTGTGTGGACTCTCCAAGGATTGGAATCACATAAAGACTTCGATAAGAGAGACACAAAGAATTATGCCACTATCTGTCGACAAGCTGATTGGAACTCTTCAATCTTATGAAGTGGAACGGATCAATGAAGATGAAGATCCAAAAGGTAAGAAATCCATTGCATTAAAATCAAATGATGATTCTGATGATACATATTCTGAAGATGATATGGACGATGAGGAGCTTGCTCTCATGATAAGAAGATTCAGAAAACTAAATAGAAAAGGAAGAATGTTCAACTCAAAGAAACAAAGCTTTCAAAGATAGCAGACCAAGTCTGTTGATGATGAGAAACCAAACAAAGATGTAGTCTGCTTTGAATGTAAGAAAAAGGGATACATCAGACCCAACTGTCCTCTTCTGAAGAAGAAGAGAGGAAAAGTTGAAAAATTTCGAAAAGCTCTCAAAGCCGAAACCTGGAGTGATACAGAGTATGAAGAAAGTGATAATGAATATGCCAGTCTATGTCTGATGGCACAATCAGACTCAGACTCTGGATCAGACTCAGATAGTGAATTTGAGGTAATTGATATTAAAATTCCTGTCAAAGTTTCTAAATACATTGATGAACTGTGTTTTGGTCTTAAGACTTCTCTCAAAAGAATTTCCGAACTTAAAAAGGAAAACTCAGCTCTAAAACAAAAGGAAAACGTTTTAGAAGAAAGAGTTAAAAGTTTAGACTTGACTGTTTCCATTCTTAAAGAAAATGAAAATAATCTTTTAAAAGAAAATGCTCTTTTAAAAACTGACTTATCAAATACTTCAAAGAAATTTTCAATAAGGTCTGAAAAACTTGAAAAAATTCTTTCAGCTCAAAGACCTTACTTCAATAAGTCCGGTCTAGGTATGACAGTAGAAACAATTCCCTTGATTGATTTTCCTAAAGTAAAAGAAAGAATTAAGAAAAGACCCTCGAGAGAGGCTTACAAAAATCATTTCAAGAAAGTTCTTGTAACATCTGTAGGTAGAAATGCTCTCAGATGTTCAAGGTGCAATAGTCCGGATCACTTTGAAAAAGAGTGTCCTATGGTTTGGAAACCTGTTAAGAAAGTATGGGCTAATACTGTTTATCTTACTAACACCAAAGGACCCAAGAAAGTTTGGATACCAAAGAAAGCTTGAGACTTTATTTTAAATGCAGGTATCCGTTAAGAAAAAGGTAAAGTGGTATCTTGACAGTGGATGCTCAAGACACATGACAGGAGACTCAAATTGTTTTATAAAGCTTGCTCAAGTAAATGGTGGAAAAGTTTCATTTGGAGGAAACAGCAAAGGAAGTATTGTAGGATTTGGAACTGTGAAAATTGGAAGTCTCACAATAAGTAATATTTCCTTAGTGGAAGGACTCAATTACAATCTTCTTAGCATTAGTCAATTGTGTGATACTGGTTTCAAGATCTTCTTTCAAGAAGGAACATGTTCTGGAATCAGTAAAGACTCTACTCAGTCTTTTATGGGTCGAAGACATGGAAATATCTAAGACATGGAAATATCTATCTTCTGGATGTGAAACCAAATGAATCGCAATGTCTTATCTCAATTCAAGATGAAGCAAGCTTATGGCACAGAAAGCTTGGTCATGTCAACATGAAACAATTAGCCAAAGTCTCATCAAAGCAGCTTGTTCGAGGTCTACCCAAATTGCCATACCAAAAGACTGATCCATGCACTCCATGTATTCTGGGAAAGCAGGTAAGAAATTCATTTAAGCCAATAAATCATGTCTCTACTAATCATGTACTACAGTTGCTGCATATGGATATCTTCGGACCAACAAGAACCTAGAGCATTGGAGGTAAGAAATATTGCCTAGTAATTATGGACGATTACTCCCGTTTTACTTGGGTATATTTCCTTGCAAGTAAGTTTGAAACCTTTTCGTATTTTGAAAAATTTGCTAAAAAGGTTCAAAATGAAAAAGGATGTGTTATCTCATGTATAAAAACAGATCATTGAGGTGAATTTGAAAATTAAGATTTTACAAAATTTTGTGATGAATCTGGCTTAAAGCATGTGTTCTCCTCTCCATATACTTCTCAGCAAAATGGATTTGTGGAAAGAAAGAACAGATCTTTTCAAGAAATGGCTAGAACTCTTTTAATTGAAAGTAAGATTTCTTCACGATTTTGGGCTGAAGCTATTTCAACAGCATGCTATATCATCAATAGAGTCTTCTTAAGACCTATTCTAGAGAAAACCCCTTATGAGTTATTAAAAAATAAGAAGCCTATTGTTTCATACTTTCATATATTCAGTTGCAAATGTTTTCTATTGAAAAATGCAAAAGATCGAGTTGGTAAGTTTGAAGAAAGATCAGACGAAGGTATCTTCCTTGGATATTCTACATCAAGCAAAGCCTACAAAGTCTATAACAAGAAGAGCCAGTTTGTGGAGGAGTCAATGAATGTCAAATTTCAAGACTCAACGCAAGATGAATCAAGTCAGACTCATCAAGAAGAGTCTGAACCTGCTCCAGACCCTCCAAAGCTTACAGCTCTAGAAGCATCTCAGACTCTGGAAGACTAGCATCAGGTTGTTCGTGAAGATCCAAATAAAGAAAGAGATCATCAACCAGACAAATCAACAAGTAACTGGAAGCATAAGTCCAGTCATCCCAAAGATCTTATTATCGGCGAAATTAATGAAGGAATTCGCACCAGATCCAAAAGGAGAGAAGAGTCTAATGCTGTGGCTCTCGTTTCTAAAATTGAACCAAAGAGCATAGAAGAAGCTTTATCTGATGAAAGCTGGATTGAAGCTATGCAAGAAGAGCTCAGACAGTTCAACATTAATGATGTCTGGGAATTGACATCTAAACCAAAAGGTAAAACTGTTATTGGAGCTAAATGGGTGTTCAGGAACAAGATGAATGAGAAAGGAAGAGTCGTACGAAACAAAGCAAGACTTGTGGCCAAGGGATATACGCAAGAAGAATGAATAGACTATAATGAGACTTACGCACCAGTAGTAAGGTTAGAAGCTATTCGATTATTACTTGCGTTTGCTTGTTATAAGAATTTCAGGTTATTCCAAATGGACGTCAAAAGCGCATTCCTAAATGGATTTATCCATGAGGAAGTTTATGTGGAACAACCATCAGGGTTTGAAGACCCAAAGAAGCCAGACTCAGTCTTCAGACTGAAAAAGGCTTTATATGGTTTAAAGCAAGCACCCCGAGCTTGGTACGACAGACTAAGTAAGTTCTTAATACAGAATGGTTTTGTCAAAAGTAAAGTAGACACAACTTTATTTATCAAAAAGGAAAAAAAAAAAGTTTCTTACTTGTTCAAATATATGTGGATGATATTATTTTTGGATCCTCTAATGAAAGTCTGTGCAAGAAATTTTTTAAGTCTATGCAGGATGAGTTTGAAATGAGTATGATGGGAGAGTTAACATTCTTTCTTGGTCTTCAAGTAAAACAATTGAAGGAAGGAACTTTTATTTATCAAGAAAAATATGTTAATGATCTTGTCAAAAGGTTTGGACTGGAAAAGTGCAAAAAGACTGACATACCGATGTCAAGTTCTTTGAAGATAGACAAAGATGAAGAAGGAAAGAAAGTTGATCAAAAGCTGTATAGGAGCATCATTGGTTCACTTCTTTATCTTACTGCTTCTAGACCTGACATTTTATTGAGTGTTTGCATCTGTGCTAGGTTTCAATAAGATCCTAGAGAATCCCATCTCAGTGCTGTGAAACGAATTATTAAATACGTTGCTTCATCATCAAGCATCGGTCTTTGGTATCCTAAGAAGGGAGACTTTAATCTTCTGAGATATTTAGATGCAGATCTGGCTGGTTGCAGAGTTGATAGAAAGAGCACTTCAGAAACTTGCCAGTTGCTTGGAAGCAGGACAGTGTCTTGGTTTTCAAGGAAACAAAGCACTGTGTCTCTTTCAACAACAGAAGCAGAGTATGTAGCCCTTGGAAGTTGCTGTTCGCAAATTCTATGGATAAAACAATAGTTAAGAGACTTTGAAATTGAAGACTCATGCACGGAGATTAATTGCGACAACACCAGCGCTATCAACCTCACCAAAAATCCAATTCTCCACTCAAGAGCAAAGCATATAGAGATTTGACATCACTTTATTAGAGACCATGTTCAAAATGGAGATATTTCAATTCAATTTGTTGACTCAAATAACCAACTAGCGGATATATTCACAAAGTCTCTGGAGAAAAATCAATTTGAATATATCTGTTCCAGACTCAACATTTTGAGGTATGAGGAAATCAAAGTCTAAAGACTCTCAGACTCAGCCATACAAGACTTTATCTGTAAGATAGTCTTGGTACGACCGTCAGACTGTAAGTCTTTCTCTCTCTAATCTTATTTTGAAAAGGTACGATCGTCAGACTGTGTTTTAATTGTTACTATATTTAATCGACGTAATTATTGCATCATTTCATTTTCAAAAAGGGAGTTATTTTTTAAATGGCTATTTTTGCGGAAAAAGATAGTTATTTTGAAAAGGCATCTTTTTATTTCCTTTGTGACGGTTCGTTTATCTCTCTTTTTTACCGATCATGTTCTGTTGATTCCTCTTCACTTTACTCTCAAAAACCCTAGAAAGCATCGATCCTCCATTCCCGTTTGTCTTCTTTGTTTAATCTTCAAAAAGTTATCATCTTTCTTGGGAAAGTCAAGCAAGCAATTGTCATCTTCAAGAAAGTCTTTGAGAATCGCAAGCAGGGGACCACGGCGAATGAGTGAGGGGCCTACGCACTTCGATCTTACTGAAGAAGAAGTGTCTCCAGAACAGCAACCGAGCCCACAACATTCTCAGCAGCGTCATTCTCCTCCATCTAGTCCTCAAGGCGTTGATCATCAACAACAGGATTAAATCATCGAGGATGCAGACCCTGTAAGAGTTCAAAAGCCCGCTTATATTTACAAGCTATATCGTGCCTTAAAAGGAACTCGTACTCCTTTGAACTATGTTGACGATTTTCTTAAAGACAAAGGATATGGGAACGAATATATCTTTCTGCGAAAAATGGAAAGTTTGGGAATTGCTCGTAAAGGGGTGGCTGAGGAAACCCTTGCGAATATCCCAAGTGATCCTCGTGACTGGGGGCCAAATCCTGTAGATGGGAATGATGATGACAAATTGTACAGCCAATTTCAACCGAAAATGGGTATTGCAGTTGAAAATCAAGGAAAAATGGGAGATTTGTTTAGATCGAAGGAATAAAAAGATCTGTACTCGAAATTGCTGAAGCGTGGAGTAATAAACCCTAGGAGTGTGGATTTTGATTTTCTGGATGCTGTGAATGTGAACTTGCGAGAAAAGTTCAGTTATCTTCAACTTGAGAAGTTCTGCTCTGACACTACAGAGGCCTATGCTAGATTAACTGCATATTTCTATTCAAATCTTAGCTTTTTGGATGCGAATAGATTCTCTTTCAGCGTTAAAGACCAAGACTATGTTGTGGATATGAATATGCTGGCAGATGTATTAGGAGTTGAAAGAGCAAGATATCAACCAATCAAAGTTTCCATTGCTCGGGCCACACTGGAACTGGTGAAGGACAAAAGAACAGATGAGAAGATCACCTACTTAAGGATGAGTGCATTCAACATCTTGCTTCACAAGATTGTGATCAATTGCCTCCGACCGAAATCAACTTCCAAGACTGATGTTTCAAGTTCAGAGGCAAAGCTGATGTATGCCATCCTTTCTAGGAAAAAGTTTTCTCTCCCTCACACTGTTATGTTTCACATGTATAGAGCAATGATGAAGGACAGTGGTCAACTTCCTTACCCAAGCCTTGTTACGAAGTTATTCAGACATCTGAATATTCAGCCTCCGCAAATCTTTTGTGTTCGACCATGCGATCATATGGTGGTAGGACTGAAAATGGTGACCAAAATGCGTCTGAAGGAACTGAGCAAGGAGTTGGAGAAGTTCAAGGAGAAGACTCCTGCCAAAACTCATCAAATCTCTTCTGCAGCTAAAAGAAAAGGGAAGGAGCCCATGGTTGCTTCATCCAAGAGAAAAAGAGCTCTCCTTGTTGAGGATGAAGATGATGACGAAGACATCACCATCTCTGCAATGGCTTTGAAGAATTTAAGTCGTCCTGTTCCACAGAAAGAATTGGAACAAATGACGAAAGAAGTAGAGGAGAAGGAAGAAGAAGAAGAAAGAGAAGCTGAACAAAAAGCAGAGGAGGAAAGACCTCAAGAAGAAAGAAAAGAAGAAGAAGAACCTGAGGAAATCTCTTCTCCACCTGTAGGCATGGAAACAGGGGGAGATCAAGAGAAAGGAGTGAAGTCTTCATATCTTGATGCAAGAGAAGGAATCAGTCGCTCACCTGTAGACCCAGAGGATGTTTATGCCTCTCAGTTTCCAGAAGAAGGTCCTGAAGTCTCATCGCCAAACCTGCGAGACTATGCTAATCTACCATCGTCTGCTTTTACTCCATCAGATTGGGCCGAAGTGAGTACTCAGACTGATAATGCAACAGATTTTTGCAGAATCATGGATACTCTTTTGGAGATGAAAGGGCAAATTTATGCCTTGGGATGTGAGGTTCAAAACTTATAGAACGCGGGTCAAGCTTCTTCATATTCATTAAATGATAAGATCCAAGCTCTCTCTGTTCAGATTCAGGCCAATGCCAAGGGTGAGGAGATTGCACAACTGAAGGAAGACTTGAAAAGGCTGGAAGGCATCGTTCAGTCTATGGAAAATTTCTAGCTTGTCCGCGTTCCCAAGCAATCTTGACTTCATCTCATCCTTTTTAATGCTGACAAAAAGGGGGAGAGATGCAAGATTTGAACAAACTTTCAATCGTTAAACTTCGTTAAACTTTTAATCGTGTGGTTTGTTTTGTTGTTTGAACTTTGTTTAACTTTGTGTCTGGATGAGAACTGAACTAGACTTGGACTTGACTGCTTCTATTAACTAATATTGATATCTTATGGATGGCTTTATCGTATACTAGACTAACCTATTTTCTGTGATTGCAGATTCTAGTGTTATTCATTTAGCCATTTATCTCTATAAGATATGCATATGTGTTTGAGAAATGTTTTGCAGGTCAAAGTTATCCAAATCTGCAGGAAAGTTTTGTCACCATCAAAAAGGGGGAGATTGTTGGAGAAATCTTCTTGAAGTATTTTGAAGCTGACAAAACGTTTCCATCAGTCTAGTCTGAAGGTTTGCAGACTCTGCTATTTAAAGTCTGAAGACCTCTGGACAGCCAGACTCAAGACTCAAAGTCTATCCTCATTGACAGTCTCTAAGTCGTTGAAGAAAGGTTATCAAGAACTGGATATTTCGTTAAGGATTTAACCTTATCATCTGGAGAAGATCTTGTGGCTGGAAAAGACGTAGCAGAATCCTTTGATTGATCGAGATTGAATCAATGATTGAAGATTCGATGATTGCCTAAATATTCTTGGAAGGTTCTACTTATGGAAACCGAGATCCTGATTGTATGGGCGAACAGGATTGATGGGCTATCGACACGTTCCTTTAATAGCTCAAACAATCTTTCTAATTGATTCCGTCCAACGGGTAGATTGGAGGAATTCCTTTGGTAAGTGCCAACGGGTATGATGGCACAAAGGAGTATATAAGGAAGACGTTCTTAGTTGTTCGAAGAGTGCACGATAGAAGAATTCCAAAGTCCGAAGCTCCTTTTTGTTTAGACAATTCCTTTGAGCGAATACTTGTATATAAAAGAGAGTCTATATTTGTGAGAAACCTTGAGGAGGTGTGGTAGAACATCTATACTGTGGAATCAAGGCAAAGCTGTGCTGTAACTTCTCTTTTGATCATAGTGAAATCCAGCCGGTGGGCTGTCAGTGGGGAAGAGTGGACGTAGGCTTGGAATAAAGCCGAACCACTATAAATCCGGTGTTAAATTTTCTCTTCCTCACTCTCTTTACCTCGATCGTATTTCATTTTGTTAATCAAGAGAGAATTTCCTTTCTATCGTTTGCTATCGTTTGCCAAGAATCGCTTCCGTATCTCGATAAATTGTTTGTGCACCTATTCACCCCCCTCTAGGTGTTTATACTAGCTATCTCAATTCCCACCGGCTCTTTCATGTCGAGGGTCTTTGGAGTTGAACCGCCGCCTAGTTCCCAATCGAAATGGTAAAGCAGTGTTGCAAGACCAAGATGAAGCACTCTATGCGCCATTGAAAGTCCGACGCATATTCTTCTGCCTGATCCAAATGGAATTAGCCCAAAGTTTTGACCCGTGTAGTCAATTTTAGATCCCATGAACCTCTCTGGTTTGAATGCCAATGGGTCCCCCCAAGCATCGGGGTCTCTTCCGATGCTCCATGCATTCACGAAAACCTGGGTATCTTTGGGTATATCAAAACCCATGAATTTGGTTTCCTTTAGAGCATTTCGTGGGATAAGTAAAGGTATTGGGGGATGCAATCTTAGGGTTTCCTTCACCACGGCTTGCAAAAATGGCATCTTTTCCGTGTCATTTTCTTCGAGCTTTCTGTTCAACCCCACAACCTGGTCAATCTCATCTTTGGCCTTTTTCATTGACTCGGGTTGGCCGAGTAGCTCCGCCATCGCCCACTCGATGGTGCTACTTGTCGTCTCCGATCCGGCGAAAAACATTTCCTGCACCATCAAGTAGACCCATTTAGTACAAAGGTTAGGTCTTGGATACCACAAGTGTCCGAGTCTCGTCCTATAATTAAGAGATTCTCTTTGGCTGGAAAAAGTCACCCTCGAATCGTCAGCTCAATAGTAAAAATTATCATGCTTCACCTGATCAACAATCCTG
The DNA here is from genome assembly GCA_028830015.1 of Eucalyptus grandis x Eucalyptus urophylla. Classification (NCBI taxonomy): domain Eukaryota; kingdom Viridiplantae; phylum Streptophyta; class Magnoliopsida; order Myrtales; family Myrtaceae; genus Eucalyptus; species Eucalyptus grandis x Eucalyptus urophylla. The sequence continues at coordinate 15,212,474 of CM054188.1, read as the reverse complement.
ATCAAACACAGCAGTTCCTATTCTTCGAATTGGCAGAAAATTGGCACACAAAGAAAGGAACAAGAACTTGAAGTTGACGAAATGAAACCACTAGTGACAACAGAAGTATTTATGAAAGAGATGGGGCAGGTGTTTGATAGACAAAAGGAAATAAACAACTGGAATGGCGAGAAATAGGTTGCTGGGAAATAACTGAAAGAGATTTGCAAGAGAGCAAAATGGATTAACATAAGTAAAACTTGTTCTTCTTATGTCACGCCACTTAATCAACCGAATTAGACCTAATGTCTCTAAGTGTGGTCATGTTAAACGTGGAAGAGAGGAGCAAACTCACCAAAATGATTATATTGATGTTCTGGGAAGAGATTTTGTGAGGGCCTTCTTTTCCATCGCCCTCATAATCCAATACTGCGTCCAAGAAATCATTCATTGTTCTCATCTTTCCCCTTAGCTTCCGCTCCTCCAACCTCTCTTTCACAAAGCCTTCGGCAATCTTCATGGCCCGACCCATGTCCTTCGCCATGCTTGCCTTGATCCCCTGCGGATCCAACCATTTCAACCATGGCAAGAAGTCGGCCACGTTGGGCTTGCCGGCCCATTCCATGAACAGGTTCATGGCGTCGTAGAACTCGGGCCCATCCATCGATTTTGGGTCCAATAGATCCTGTGAGAGCACCATGTTGCCCACCACATTAAACGCCATGAGAAAGAGGAAGCGAGATAAGTCGATTCCTTGCTCTTCATAAAAATAAAATTTTGTTATGATTAATTCTAATCTGAGTATGTATAACCACACTTAACAAATTAGACACGTGAAAAATAGATTGTACCAAGTTGTGCAACTAGTTAAAGGAAAGATGCAGTCAAATCAAGAGGAGCCAATCTCTAAACTGCTCGTAAGCTCCACTTGACTTACTGTGTATGCTTCAATGTCCAACACGAAAGTTTACCTACGCAATTCAATGATAAAGCCACTCGAGCTTTACATGATTCCACAGTAGAGCCACTCTAGTTCGACTCGAACTCCCCAAAAAGAAAGCGAGTTCGACTAAAAAAACAAATTAAATTCCAGTAGCTCTTTGGTAAATTGAGTTATTTACACTAGTGTTTAATTTGTTGATTTTGTCAATTACAGTACAAAAAAAAAAAAAAAAAAGGATAGAAGTATAGGCAATCCCTAAACTTTTACAAAAGCTTTAATTAGGTCCTTTTTTTTTTCGGTGGAATTGGATCCCTAAATCATATGCGTACTTGTCTGGTTTGGTCTTTCCATTTAAAAGGAAACATAAATGTTGAAATGGCAATTAAGTCTCGTTGAATGTCAACACGCTATCCTATATAAGTTTTTGAAAGGATTGTGAAAATAACAATCTATTATGAATTATAAATTCTTGAAAATATGAGTTTCACAATAATTTATAATTATTTATGATTTGATTTTTTGTGATTTAAAATTGACTGTTATTCTTACTAAATATTAAATATTATCACGCAATCATTTCTTTAAAAAAAAAACTTAAAATAGAATAACAAAAAAAAATCATAAATAAGGAAATTAAAAAAATGACATAAATATCAAAAAAATCAAAAATAAGGAAATTTGCAAAAAAAGAAATGAAAAACAGAAGTGTCGTGAGTGAACTAAGGGGAGACTTTCGTGAATGGAGGCTACGCTGAATTAAGGATGGAGGCGACTCGTCGCTAAGGTGGCAAGGGTGTGCTTGGACGGAAGGTGGCGTTCGCGAACGGCCAGCACCCAACGATCCATGTCGTGCCTCGAAACTGCCGCCACCCTAGGCAGGCAGCCCTCCATTCCCTTGCGCATAATTATGAGTTAGAACTATGTTTAGAAAAAAAAAATTCATTTCACCAAATAAATTAGTTTAGTTACTGCGAACGTATGGTGCGGCATTCCTCGTAAATATTCCATGTACATATTTAAGAGGAGGGAGGAGGGCCAACTCGAACTAAAAAATATATAATTGAACATTTTGCGGAAGTGCGAGAAGTTAGATCTAGTTGTAGGTCGCTTTCTTTACTGAAGTGCGTTCTTTGACAGAATAGATCCTTCGCCCCTAACCAAACCATCGATTTGACCTATCATAATAGGGCCATGCTAAGTAGACGGTGTTGTCAAGTGACGGACATACTGATCACCTATTCCAAGGGTGGGAAATTTTGCAATGAAAGTATATAACTTTCAAAATCAATTGTCAAGATTGCCTCTTGTGATGTAAACCACAAAAATTAAGGCCGTTAAAAGAAGAATAATAATATACAGAGTATAATCATTTAGCATAATAAGAAACCAAAGTTAACGCAAAACCAACCTTTCATATCAATTTTAGATTATGTGCTTGTACCAAAATTAATCTGTAGAAAGTCTTGAATGATTCTTAGAGGAAAATAAAAAATTTTAATTGAATTTTAGAAGTAAAAAATTACATGAATCCAATGCTATCTAGATAATGACTTCAAATATATAGGGGTAGTACACTTCAAGATGGCAAATGAAGAACCATCGCCTAAAAGGCAAGATAGAATGTTTTCTTAAATAAAAACTATGTATGTTTTGATTCCCCATCATCTCTCTGCTTTTATGTTAGCTCACGTTTGAGTTATTGCTTCAGTAGCCGTAGTCACACCTAAACCAGGAACTAGTAGCACATAGTTTAAATTTGTGTAGACATCGATCATCATGAGAGAGTAGATAATTTCGTGCGAGTGACAAATTAGAGAAGGGATATGAAGATGTTGTATTTTACCTATTACAATAATTTAGTAATAGTACGAAATGAAACACAAACCCTAGAAATTCTAATTTGACAAATCTTAAACAAGCTTTGGTCTCCTACAGGTGTGTAGTCATGGGCCAAATGTATATTATGTTTATATGGTCTAACTTTTCTGATTTTACTCTATGAAAGTCATTTTTTGGCAATTGAATTTTGAAAATGTTATATTCTTGTTGCTAATATCCCACAATTGAGATTTGTGGTCAGCGTGTCCTCGTCATTTCCTAGATAGTGATCGGACCGTCTTCTTAGCTTTTTCTTCATCTTAATAAATAATTAAGGGTTGTGACCCTAGTAAAAATATTGGGTAGGGTATAGGACCTTGATCTTATTTATATGGAGTTTAAGATAAGTTCATCTCTCTCTCCCTGTTGCTTTTTTACTTTTCTAAAAGCTATTACTTCAATCATTCGAGGCGACACATAGGACACAGAGTCAGCAATGACACCAAGTACTGTAGAAATAACCTTTTGTTGCTTGTTTGACTGCCATTTCTTCCTCTATATACATGATCATGCCGTGGACACACTTTTGCCTGAGGTGGGCCGTCTCGTTGATGCGCTTGTTCACGAGGAGCTCCGCGGAGCAGAGACGCCGGAGAGTGCGCCAGTAGTCACCATGCCGACCAAGAGCGAGCGAGCCTTGGTCATAGCCAAGAGCAGTAAACGCCCGGGAAACCTTGCGGTCCGCGAACATGAGGTCATGGCCCTTGAATAACTCCATGGCCGCTTGAGCTGATTGGATCGCCATGGTGTTCACGGAACCGAGCTTCAACCACAAGACAGGCCCATGCTTGGCTCGGAGGTTGTGGAGGTTCTGGTGCGCCATGGTCCCGAGGTTGAGGATGTTGCCGATCACGGGCCATGCTGGGGGCTGAGGGGGAAGCTTGGTGCGCTTCCGACGGTTGAGAAGGAAAACTAGAAGTGCCGGGAAGAGGAGGCCGAGCCAAAAGAGCGAAATAGGGTAGGACTCCATTGGCTAAGCTTTGAGCTATTTCTCACCTTACGCTTCTGCGATTATTGTACGGGAAACACGATATAAATAGACACTCTTATGCTGTTCACACAACCCAAAACAATAAATAAAAGGAAATACAGGAGAAAACATTAATTTATCTTACCACCGGCCGTGGTGGCTTCACTGGATAAGGCTCTGTTAATCTTCAACGAAGTGGTGAAGGGTTCAAAATCTACGGGAGGCGCTAGGTGTATTAAGTGTGACTCAGGGGTGGTGAGTTCTCCTGCTTAAGTGTCACCTGGGGGTTTACGGCACGGCTGTCAGCTGCAAGCCGGTTCCTCTAGTACCAAAAAAAAAAAAACATTAATTTATCTTTTGGCATTGATAAGGGGTAAACATGCTGGTCACGTTGATTCTTGTGATCCATCCATTTCATCGAAATAGGTAAAACTCGATTCTTACATCATCATAATAATTTCCTTTTTGGTCCAAAAACTTACATAAATTATGCAATCTAATCTTCTAACTCTTAATTTGTGCAATCAAGCCCTATAACTTTAATTCAATATTCAATATATTGATGTCTTGTTCTTCCTTGAATTTCACGGATTGATTCATCAATTTATTTGCCTTAACAAAATCAAATAGTTATATACTTACTTTTTCCTTGGTAAGATGGCATGTTATTTATCAAATATATATATATAATCCAATCATCAATTTGATCGAAATTTCTAATATTCACTCTCCAAAGGACTACTTGATGGTGAAACATGAATTTCACCAATGAATTCATCATGGATTATCAAAGAAAATCATTTCAGCAATCAAACTCCCAGATAATGGCTCGAGTTTACCCTTGATCAAAGAACAGTTAGTTTATATGTACTTGAATTCATCTTTCTTGTGGCGTTCCTCCTGCACATATAAACTAGTGGCATGATAGTTTATTAATAATTAGGTGTAGTTTATATGTACTTGAATTCATCTTTCTTGTGGCGTTCCTCCTGCACATATAAACTAGAGGCATGATATTTTATTAATAATTAGGTGTCAATTCATGTGAGTTATCCGTTTATCTCATGGAGATTAGGTATCTCCTACACTCTTCGACTAGGGATGAAGTAGCATGAGAACAGCGGGCTTGACAGCTAAAATTTTTTATTGATGGTGACTCTAGAGAGGCTTGAGTAGGAAACGGCTTTGGCTAGTATGTAGATTATGCGCACCCAGAAATTGAATGCGAGAGAGATTTATAGTTGATGATCCCTCCCAATGCGAGAGAGAAATTGATAGCTAAAATTTTTATCAATGGTGACTCTAGAGAGGCTCGAGTAGGAAACAACTTTGACTAGTATGTAGATTATGCGCACCCAGAAATTGAATGCGAGAGAGATTTATAGTTGATGGTCCCTCCCATAGTGATGGCGAAACCAAAAAGAATATGACAAATTTTGGAAGTTTGGAACAAGGCACAAATGAAGACTAGAGAGAGAAAAAATGGAAATGAAAATGCTCTGTGCTTTTGTATAACTACATATTTGAAGTCCACAACCTTTTAAAGTGGTTAGATGTGTGCATAGCTGGGCTAATTCCAAAAAAAAAGCATCAATTTTAGATTGATGGACAAATCTGGCCAAAACCTTTTTTTATCTCATGAAAAAGCACAAATTTTAGGTCAAGGGACAAATCTGGCCCGAACTTTTTTTTTTGTCTCGTAAAAAAGCACAAACTTTAGATTAAGTGACAATTTTGGCCCCATTTTTGTTTTGTCTCATAAAAAATAACAAACTTTCACTTCTATCCAAAATCTAACTCTTACCATTAACTCTCTATTTGAAGTTAACCTTATTTCAAGAGGAAAGTTTTTAACTGTGAGGTTGTTGGATCTCATCCATGGTTTTTCTTGACATGCGATGATCTACAGTTTCATATTAAGATAAAACAATAAAGTCTAGCAAGAGAAATTCAATCGGGAGATTTTTTTACTTGCTAGTGAAGTATAGGAGATGGTATAGTTTCACTGTTATTCTTCAAGCTATGGCTCAAACAAGAAGAAAATGGATAGTGTTAGCCAACAAGTGCATATGGATTAAGGACAATCAATGAATATAAGTTAAGGGTGGCCAAATTTAGGATTTAAGTGAAAGTTGATGATTTTTTTTCCAAATAAAAAAATTTGGGCCAAAATTGTCACTCGACCTATAATTTGTGCTTTTTTACGAGACAAAAAAAGAGTTTGGGCCAAATTTGTCCATTGACCTAAAGTTGGTGTTTTTTTACGAGACAAAAAAAAGTTTGGGCTAAATTTGTCCATCGACCTAAAATTGATGTTTTTTTTTTTTTGGAATTAACCCGTGCATAGCTTAACTAACATCAAATAGAAAACAAGAAACTCCACAAAGTGAAGAAAAAACACATGAACAACAAATGAGACAAAGACATGAAGTCCTTGCTTCTTACGACAGAAGAAACCTCATGTTCTTTGACAAAAGGAAAAAAAAACCAAGAGCTTCCCTTTCCATATGAAAGCATTTACTTCTTGTTGAATGATAGTGGGGCTACTCAAACATAGCCCATCATAAATTGTGCCAATATTTTTTGGTCTTCAATCTCCTTCTAACACACCCACCAGAGATCAAGCATTTTGGAGAAAATATTGGGTGGTCCGAGACCTCCATGTCAGCATATTTTTCGGCCACTCACGACATGCCATGTGGAGGGGTGGGCCCCACTTGGTGTCTTCTGCCTTCTTCCCCTCTCTCTTCTCTTCCTAGCCCGCCGATGCCCTCTCTCCTCCTAGCCTGCTGCACGCTCTCTCTCCTGTTAGAGCATTTATTGCAGAAACTTTTCTCTTTCCTTCCACGTCCCTCTTCCATTTCTTTCCTTTCGAATTCTTTAATCTGAAATTCTCTCTCCGTGCTCATTCCCCTGCCGTCGCCGAGCATCAAGCAGCCGTTCCCCCTGCTGTCATCGACGAACCACATTACGGCCGCTGCTACTCCGGTGCTCGCTCGTTTCTCTCTTCGGGCTCATTGCTGCTTCGTCGTTCGTTTCGGCATTCCCGGGATCGCAGATGCAGCACGCGGAGGAGAAGCAGGCCTCTTCAAGCTCCCGTCAACGTCGGCGCGCGTCACCCGCCGAGCGAGACCCCCATACACCGGAAGGCTTGGAGGCGAGGTTGCTGGAGAAGCTAGTGCCGTACGTGAAACGTGACGCCGACGGCCCTCCACCTCCACCTCCGCCGGTTGACTCCGTCGCCCTCGACTCCGACGCCCCTTCGTCTCCCTCTCGTGACCTCCGCTTTGCTCTCTCCCTCTTTCCTCTGCGAAGCACCCTTACTGGCCAACCCCGCGAGCAACCTCTCTCTGAGTCTCCATCTCCTTCGCGGCCAGGTAGACGTCGTCCATCTCTCTCTCTCTCTTGCTGGTGTCACGGATTCTTCTTTCTTATTTCTATTCCATGTTGATTAGCAAGTGTACGCTAGCTTGATGATGCATCATGGGTAGGTTTGTTTCATGAGATTGAGATTAAGCTACACTGGTGCGGAGGTTGTTCGTAATGGGATGTGCGTCTCTTGTGCCGAATAGAGTGTTGGGTCGTGCCTTGGAAGCTCAAAAGATGAACTTTAGTTGTTTCCTTGTTCTGATTATGCTATTAGTCTGTGATATCACAAGTTCATTCGATGTTGTGATTGAAGTTTCGGTGTCGGGTTATGTTAATATTGGGAAGGTTCATGCTCTGTGTTAGTTTTTGTTCACACACTGGATTCTCTCTATGGTGGGTTTGCAGCTTCGGTTTGACCAATCGGCTGGGGCGTGCTCGAGGGGCTTTGATCAACTCGATTCTTGCTCTGCTGGCCATCCTCTTAGAAAAAAGGCAGCTCGTAATTAGTTGTTTCTTGGCTTTGTAATGAACCAAGAGTCCCGAGTGGATGAGGACTTCCCCCTCTTCCAGAAATGCTCCAAACAACCTAAAGCGCCACCATCATCATTGATAACTACTTCCTCCTCCTCCAGTCTTGCAGCCGAGACGTCAATAAAGCAAGTGGAGAAAGTGAAGGAGGATACTAGCCTTACTAGCACTAATGTCTGGGTAACAAGATTTGAAGCTTTCAATCAAAGCAAGAGTGAAATCACATGGAGTTTTAGATTTGAGGATAACTACTTCAACCGTTCCTGCGTTAAATCTTTTTGACATTGCATTCGGATTTGCATTTTTGTGCCTATGTACTTTGTCGTAAGTTTTTATCTTCTGATATTCAATGGTAGGATGGGAGAAGGCTGAAAATGAAGTCTTGGTGCTAAAGAAACAACTGGAGGCTGCAACACAAAGGAACTCGACACTAGAAGATTGAATCAGTCATCTTGATGGAGCACTTAAGGAATGTGTGAGGCAGCTCAGACAGGTGAGGGAAGAGCAAGAGCAGAAGATCCAAGAAGCTGTGGTCAAGAAAACTCGTGAGTGGGAATCAACAAAGGCCGAGCTTGAAACTAAGCTTTCCAATGTCCATGCCCGGCTTCAAGCAGCCAAGAGTGAAGCTTCTTCAGTTATATGTTCTGATCTCAGCCCTAAGCTTGATGCTGCTGAAAAAGAGAATGTGGCCCTCAAAGCCAAAGTCCTTTCTATGTCGGAGGAGCTAGAACTTAGGATTATTGAGCGTGATTTGAGCACCCAAGCAGCAGAAACAGTCAGCAAACGGCATTTAGAGAGCATAAGAAGGTAGCTAGGCTGGAAGCCGAATGCTGCAGACTCAGATCTTGAAAAATAAAGCAAGTGCGACAAACGATCTTAAGTCTTTCTCTGCATCATCGGTTTGTGTAGAGTCCTTCGATGATAGCCAATCAGATGTAAGGGATAGGTTGGTAGTAGTTGAGAATGACATGTAGAAAGCAAGTTGCTTGGAGCCAAGTGATTGTGAGCCGTGCCACTTTGAGTCATGGGCATCTGCTCTAATAACTGAACTCGACTATTTTAAGAAAGAGAAATCCTTCGGAAAGAATCTCATGGTCTCTTCAGGAGAACTTGATTTAATGGATGATTTTCTGGAGATGGAAAGGCTTGCAGCTTTACCAGATGCAGAAAGTGGAAGCTGCAACCATGGAGTGGGGCCTGCTCTGGATCAAAACAGATCTGATGAAGTCACTCTCAAATCTGAGCTTGAAGCCATGATCAATAGAACGGCAGAGCTGGAGGAGGAATTAGAGAAGAAGGAAGAAGAAAAGGAGAAGCTAGAGATGGCTCTAAGTCAATGGCAAAAAAGCAACTTGAAACGTCATGGAGTCAGCTCAATGAGGTTGAGATGGGATTGACAGAACTCAACAACATATTGTCTGCAGCACAAAAATCGAAGCAAGCTGCAGAGGAGGAAGCAAGGATTACCCATGAGAGGATGGAAGTAACAGAGTCAAGACTGATGGATGTTGAAGAGGAGATGAAAAACTTGCTCCTTAATGACAAATTACTACAAGAAGAGGTTAAAAGAGAGCGTGCTTTGTCTGCTGAAAATGAGGCAAAATGTGGGGAGCTGGAGGATGAAAATCTAAATATGAAAAGGGATGCTGAACTGCAGCATGAGATCGAGCTTCAGCGTGTGGTTGTCTCTGATGAACAGCTAAAAGTAAAGCAGGTTAGTTCTCTATGGCTTGTGGATGTTAGTCTATATCTAATGGAAAGCATGATAACATGAGTAAATTATTGAGATGGTATTGCTCCTTTTACATAATTTATCAAGTTTGCTGACAAACCCGCTACTACATTTTGAGTGGCAATGTTACAGTTGCATGTAGAGTGAGTTCCATCTGCATGAGAAAAGAGAGATGCCTTTCTTGGTACATTCACATCCTGTGTCTGGACATCTGATTTGGGTGCTTTTTTATGAGATATGACTTCAATCTCCCAGGTGAATAGTTATTTATTTATAGCCATCTCAAGGAAGATGAAATGATTATTTTCCAGTAACGCAGTATGGTTTTGATCTTCATATTGACATATAGCTATGTTAGAAACAGGAGGGCCGCATCAGCATCTTGTACTTTATTAGTACAAACTGTCTGATTGGGGCACAATCTAAACAAATCTCACATTTCATTGTAGCATTGAAGACATTCAGAGGTTAATATAGAATTTCAAAGCACTTGACCTTTGATGTAATGTAATTTTCGAGCTTAAAAAGCACTTACAGTGTTGCGATAGGGTGCTTCTAAACTAACTTAACCAGAAAATTCTCATGCTAGGTGAACTTTTTTTTTTTCCGTGGGTTGTGGTGCTTTGAGCAACACTGCGCTTGCTAACACCATCGACTATCTGATAGGATCGGCTTACCAATGTTTTATTCATGCTAAATGGGCGATCGTGACTTAGTCTGAATTTAGTTTCCTCCTTAAGTTCTCATTTAGTTTTGTTATGTAAAATAGGAGCAAGAGCTAGCAGTCGCTGCTAGCCAGTTTGCAGGTGCCAGAAGACTATTTCATCTCTCGCTCAGCAATTAAAATCTCTAGCTACAGTAGACGACTTCTTCACAGATTCCGATCCAATGTGCAATCACACGGATGAAGGATTACTAAGCCCCAAAAACAAGCTGCACCATTTAAACAGCCCACTGGTCCTCATTTCTGCTGAACAAAGATGAAATAATCATGGTTTAAGAATTTGATTATTCAACTAGCTAAGGCAGGAAGATGAAATGAGTGAGGTGAGATAGGAAGAGTGTCTACTTTGATTTTTTGCCTTTTGACTAAACAACCACCATTGTAAATGCATTCATGACATCTCTGAAACCGACACTCGTGAATCTCAAGTATAGCGGTACATAGTCAGATTTTTTAATGATATAAGGTTTCAATTCCTTTATAGCATGTGGATGTCCAGATTGCTTAAAGCTGCCAATTGTCTTGTTTGGTGTTAGTGAGTTGTAGCAGAGGTCGTAAGCTCATCTTGGCCCTCGGCAATCCCATGGCGGGCCACCTAGAAGAGTACACATGCCCCAACTTTCTCCGCCAGACAAAATAATTAGCGACTTTTGTGACCATTTTAGTTTGATTTTTTTAAAAATTTTCTTAGGAAAAACCTTTAGCTAGACCGTTTGGCAACTTGGCATTCAGTTTTTCCACTAAATCAAATCAGAGGTGGAAAATAAAATGAAAAGGAGTTGCATAGGAACAATATGAAAACTAAGCAGAAAAATAGTTTATCCTCTGAAACTTACCATTCGTACAGCTCTACATCTTGCAATTTATGTATTCTTACTTGTCCTTTGCTTTCACAATATCAAGTCATCTTGCAATTTATGTATTCTTACTTGTCCTTTGCTTTCACAATATCAAGTCCTCTTAAGTGATTTTTCAATTGTGAGTAGTTCATAAACCATTTCATTTTGGCCTAAGACACCTTCTATACCTGCAAAATGTGGATGGAACTGAATTTCATTTGGAAAAGAAGCATGGCCAACCAACTCTTTCTAACTTATTTTACATTATAATCTAGTAGGTCCAACATCTCGTATTGACGTTAATTTTTCACAATTTGCAAGTATGTGTCTATAGTCATTTATTCTAGTGATGTCGTGTAATAGTTGATCTATCAATCTACTTTCATATTTCAATGGTATGTAAATCTCTATTCCCTTTAAAAATGAGTAGGTCTCAATTTCCTTTTATCTTCACTAGTTGTATGATTTGCCATCCAACACAACCCAATATTATTTCCAAAAAGGGTGGTTGGGCAAGAAAATAGAAAATAAATGGGGCGTCGTGTTTGGACACTAATTTTTTTTTGCTCAATAATATAATGAGGTTTTAAATTAGGTGCGTGCAAAGTTTGATGGATTAATTTTGAGTACGGGAACACGTACGAATTTATTTCCAAAAACTTTAACAAAAAAAAAAAAAGAGTTGGAAAAGGGTTGTTGGGCAAGAAATAGAGAAAAAAAAATGAGGTATCGGGTTTGGACGCCAAATTTTTTTTGCTCAATAACACAATAAGGTTTTAAACTAGATGCGTGCAAAGTTTGATAGATTAATTTTGAGTACATGAACACGTACGAATTTATTTCCGAAAGCTTTAACAAAAAAAAAAAAAAAAGAGTTGGAAAAGGGTTGTTGGGCAAGAAATAAAGAAAAAAAAATGAGGTATCGGGTTTGGACGTCAATTTTTTTTTTTTTTTGCTCAATAACACAATGAGATTTTAAATTAGGTGCGTGCAAAGTTTGATTGATTAATTTTGAGTACGGGAAATTTATTTCCGAAAGCTTTAACAAAAAAAAAAAGAGTTGGAAAAGGGTTGTTGGGCAAGAAATAGAGAAAAAAAAATGAGGTATCGGGTTTGGACGCCAAATTTTTTTTTTTTTTGCTCAATAACACAATGAGATTTTAAATTAGGTGCTTGCAAAGTTTGATGGATTAATTTTCAGTACGGGAACACTTACGAATTTATTTCTGAAAGCTTTAACAAAAAAGAAAAAAGAGTTGGAAAAGGGTTGTTGGGCCAGAAATAGAAAAAAAAATGAGGTATCGAGTTTGAATGCCAATTTTTTTTTGTTCAATAACACAATAAGGTTTTAAACTAGGTGCGTGTAAAATTTGATGGATTAATTTTGAGCACAGGAACACGTACAAATTTATTTCCGAAAGCTTTGACAAAAAAGAAAAAAGAGTTGGAAAATGGTTGTTGGGCAAGAAATAGAGAAAAAAAATGAGGTATCGGGTTTGGATACCAAATTTTTTTGCTCAATAACACAATAAGGTTTTAAACTAGGTACGTGCAAAATTTGATAGATTAATTTTGAGTACGGGAACACATACGAATTTATTTCCTTAAGCTTTAACAAAAAAAAAAAAAGTTGGAAAATGGTTGTTGGGCAAGAAATAGAGAAAAAAATGAAGTATCAAGTTTAGACGCCAAATTTTTTTGCTCAATAACACAATGAGGTTTTAAACTAAGTGCGTGCAAAATTTGATGGATTAATTTTGAGTACGGAAACACGTACGAATTTATTCCTAAAGGCTTTAATTTGTTCGGCACCATGCCCTCGAGTAGTTCTCACTTGAAGCAATGCACTAATTGAGCCAGAGCGAGCTTCACTTGTATTGGGCCTAACTGAATTCCAGAGCACGCCCTACATCCTAAACTAAAAGGAAGTAGCTCAAAATGATGCCCTTTCACGTCTATTCAATTGTTGGCGAATCTCTTGGGTACAAAGTCTTCGGCATTTTCCGACCATACACTAAAAGATAGGTGCTCAACAATTGAACTTCCTTAACAGCACTGAAGACGAGGGAATTCTTACAAGCATAAAAAGCAATAACCGTGTTGGTAGAAGCATATGCAATTACACACCAAAACCACATGTTTTCATCAACTTATGACTTTTTAACAAATCATCTTATATACTCAATGAACTGCTCAACATAAAAACATATGCCTTCTTCATTATCATTCCACTCTCAAGCTTCCCAAACATGGAAGACAAAAAAGAATTCTAACAAGCATAAAAAACGATTATGCTGCTATCTTTCGCCTCCTAATGAATTTTTGTGTGATCATGCATTGTCTCCGCGTTCAGAATCGTTCAATTCATTTAACTTAGGATGTTGAAAAGAATTAGATGACTCCCGTATAAAGGAATAAAATATATTTTGATAAAAATGCACAATTTTCTAAACAATGAGCATGCATAAATATTATCTCAAAAAATGCAAGTCAACAAAAGTGAGACGACTAGTACCTGACTCAAAATGTTTTGATTGAATCTATTATGATACTCCACCATCTATTAATAAGAAAGCATTATCAATAAGCATTAAAATAATTTACTAAAGATAAAATAATACTATAATATCAAATGATTTTCATAATAGATACCTGACTAGTGAATGGGGAATATCCATTCATAATCCTTGGTGGCATGATATATGATTGTTGCATCTATATAAAAAAAATGACTTCATTAATATAATGTAATATAATGTTTTCATGGGACATTAAATTTCAACAAAAAATTAAATTAGTAACCCAAACTACTCTATACCTAATTAGTGAACAGGAAAAACTCATTCATAATACCTAACGGCATAATGTATGATGGTTGCATCTATGCATATATAAAAAATGTTGATCAAATTAGAAGAATGTAAAAACAAATATTGAACTCAGAGAGACACACCTGATTATGAAAATTAATATTTACTAAAGGACCACCGATGTTGCCAGGACAAAAGGCATTTTGAATTTGATTTGCATTTCTTGAATAATCCGATAAATGAGTTTCAACGTGTGTTGCTTGAACAATCAGCTCTACATTACAAAATAAGAAATATATTAATTGGCATTATGTAACATAAGAATAAATTAAACATATTAACTAAAACTCTATGTCAATCAGAATCAACTCACCTTGATTTTCTACTGACATCGAGAATATTATTTTCTTAGTTTTTTTTTTCTCACTTGAGGCTTTAAGTCTTTCATAACTTGTTCCATTTCCTTTCTTTTGAAGGGGGTCCAATACCAACATCTCACACAAAGAAGCCTCATTATCATTATCATCACTAGCACCATCTGTCATAGTCACGCTTGAGTTGTATGATGAAATTTCAGTTACTGTTGCATTTAAGTTCTTCTTCGTTATTCTCATTATATTTTCATCTTGGGCTCCCAAACTCATTACTTCAAAAGCATTTTGCATTAATGTGGAAAATCCATTAGAAGTAGATGGACTTGTTGACATTTCATGAGATTCATCATTCATATGTCCTTACTTTGCATCTTTAGTCAATCTTTTCAAAATATAAGCAGATGGAATGACTGAAACTAATAGGTTTGCATTCAACACGTACAAAGCATGGCGACACAACTACCCTTTTGATTCAAATAACTTGCATTTACAAGAAATGGAAAAGTCAACAAGATTAAATCTGACAATATGTTCACCTTGAATCCCCTTACACTTGAGAGTGTATTCATAAACCAACCCATTGAAAGTAGTACTTGAAATCTGTTGGGAGACAATCTGCAAAAATTCATCATAAAACCTCTTAAAAATGGCCTAAGTGTACACCAAAGCGGCATGCGTCAATATCCCATTATGCATAATATGCAATCTAGGCTGTCCACGAGAACTATAATCATCTTGACATTTAGTCTCTTTCATATGTTTCAATTGTTCTTCATAGTAGTGGACAAATAATACAAGACTCGATATCTTAGCCGACATTTGTTAGAAGATATTATTAGTACTCTCGCTCCTTTAACTTGATGTTATACCACAAGTAAAAATATCGCAACCAAAAGCTGAACTTCATTTATATCTCAAGTCGTACAACCTCTGAAGCCAACTCTTATTCTCAGTGCCCCACTCCTCATCAATTTTTCTCCAAGTAGATTCAAATTCATCTTCTAATTTGCATCTATACATAAGTTTTGAAAAATATTTATCCTTAAACTCCGGCTTGTGCTAAAGATGTCCAATGTTTTGATTAGCATTTTTCCCAATATGCCAAGTACATAAACAATGTTGAGTATTCGGGAACACCATTCGAATGGCTTTTGCCATTGCTTGGTCTTGATCAGTGAAAATGGTTTTTGGAGCCTTATTTCCCATAGACCTCAAAAACACCTCAAATAACCATATAAATGAATTTGCGGTTTCATCCGATAAAAATGCACAACCAAGCAAAGTATTCTTCCAATGATGATTAACTCCAACAAAAGGCCCACATATCAAGTTATACTTGTTAGTACGATAGGTGATATCAAAAACCACAACTTCACCGAAACAGTTATAATCAAATTTTGACAAACTATCTCTCCAAAATAAATTTGTCAATCTACCCTCTTGATCTACCTGTTATGCATAGAAAAACATTGGATTTTGCATTTGCATACAATGAAAATGATTCAAAAGCTTTTGACAATCACCCCCTTCGATAAGATTCGATCTTTCACTTTGTAGAAAATTTTGACAATCACGTAGGATGAAACCTAAGTTTTCGCTTCCTCCGGCTTCGTTGGCCAAGAATTTATATGCCATTGTCCCCCCAATGCCAACTTTAGCCATGTCAACTAAAACCCCTTTACATGTATTAGAAATCATCCTTCTACATCTTTTTAAGTGCTTTTGATGTTCTGGTATAAACTCATGATTGTGCTCCGAAACATAGTCCATGACTTTATGAACGCCATTCTCAATCTTAAATTTAATAAAAGCAGGACAACCATATCTAACTTCAGGTCTTTCATAAATATATATTTTGATTAGATGAGTTGACAGAATACCCCGCACAATTACACACAAAAATCCATCGAGTAATTTCTCCTTTATCGTTTTTTCTAGTCTTGGACTTCCTCACTCCAAAACCTTTGCCTATAGCATAGGCCACATATTTATGATATGCTTCAAGTTCGCTTGCAAAAACCATTCCTATCGTAAACTCAAAATCTTTTTCCAAATCACGGGTTACATGTGCAAGATGAGAAGTTTCAAGCTGCAAGCAAAGAACAAAAGGTTTTTAAAATGGTGCTTTTACGAGGAAAATAAAATTTCTTCCATTTTTTGAGAAAACAAATATCTTTCATATAGTATAAGTTTATAATTACCTCTAATTTAGCCATCGGATAACCTTACACTGTGAATTTACGGGCGCAAAGGCTTTACTTGATCAGAAGGAATCTAATGGGCAGAAGCAAAATAACACCAAATCAGTTCAATGACTATAGCCATAAAACATCAAAGCATGACATCATTTAACCATTTAAAATAGAATTCATGGGAACATATATACAAAAATAGAATTACGCCAAACCCATGAAACTAAAAGGATTGAGCTCGTCACACGAAGTGTGGAATTAGGGGAAGGAGAATAGAAAACAGAGTTCCAAGGAGAGCCTCCTTCTCCATACTGATGTCTTATTACCACCACCCAAAATCATGTCCACAACACTAACTATGCCGATCAAATTATGCCAAACCCATGAAACTAAGAGGATCGAACTCATCATAGGGAGTGTGGAAACAGGGGAAGGAGACTAGGAAACAGAGTTCCCTCCCGAAAATAACACCGAAAACAAAGCAAGGAGCTAATGAGTACACAACTTTTCTATTGAACCCCCACAAACAAATTTTGCATCGTGAAAGCCCTAAACGCACCTTAAATGAGGGAGTTTAGCCAGTTGACGACCTCCCTTTAGGGCTTGAGTCTCGAGAGCAGCGTGAAATCATTGAGCCTAGTCACCGATTGGCTCCGCAGCGTGCAGTGGTAGGATATGTGCCTCAGGCTCCACTCCCACAAAACCACAGCCAAATCTCTGTCCCCGTTCCTCCGTCTTAGGAAGAAATGGCCCTTCCTCCTCCTCCAGTCACTTGACAAATGCTAGAGCAGCGCGGAAAGAGAAGCAAGTTAGCGCCGTAGTAGGGGCCCTGCTTTGCTGGCGATAGCGGGGGAACAGCTGCTTGATGAACTTCGAATGAACGCTGAAGCAGCAAGGAGCGCGCAAAGAGAAGCAAGTGAGCGTCGAAGATAGGGCGGTCGTAATGTGGTTTGTTGATGTCAACAGGGGGATGACTGCTTGACGAACACCGGAACAAACGCCGGAGTATCAATGAAAGTGGATAGAGAAGCGAGCAGTGTACGAGCAGGGCGCTTGTAATGTAGGTTGTCGGCAACGGCAGGGAACAATGACTTGATGCACGGTGGAGCAACGACAACCGTCGAGTGAAAGAATCGCAGCTACTGTAGAGTAATCGTGTGGAGCCTCTACTACTTCTCTTTCCTTCGTTTGAAGAGGAAAGAGAAAAGTGCCTCTGCTTCTCTTTCCCTCATTTGAAGAGGAAATAGAAAAGTCCTCTGCTTTTCGAGAAAATATTGGCTGGGTTTTATCCTCCACATAGACCAAATGTAAGACCACTCAGGAGTTGACACGTGGCTCCATGTAGGCGACGGTGTTAGAGGTTCAAAATTTGTGCACGCCGCTCCTGGGGCCCACCACTCTAACGCTCTCTCTCCTCTACTCCCCTCTGTGACCTGTCGACTCATCCTCTCTCTCCTCTCTCTCTCCCCGTTCTTCGTTTCGTTGCAAGGGGAGAACAAAAACCGAACCTTTGCCTTCCATTTGCTCTTCCCCTCCTCTGCTCTCTCTCCTCGTTCTCGTCGACGCTCCTCCGCACGGTGCCAACACCCCTCCACCTCCGTCTCTACCTCCACAGGTTGCCCGCGATGCCGATGCCCCTCCACCTCTGCCTCCGCCCCCGATGCCGTCGCCAACGCCCTTTCACTTCCCTCTCGCAACCTTTGCCCTGCTCTCTCCCTCTTTCCTCTGCGGAGCACCCTTGTTGGCCAATCCTGATGCCGACGCCCCTCCGCCGGTTGTCTCCGTCGCCCCCAACTATGACGTTGACGCCGACGCCCCTCTGCCTCCACCCCCAGGCCTCTACCCTTCCTCTCCCCCGTTGCTAACTCCGTCGCGTCTTGTTGTTCCAGGTGAGCACCGCTTTCGATTCCTTTCTCCGCTTGCTCGCTCGCTCGCGACCGGCCTAAAAGTGAATGTGCTTTCCCGGGAGATTCGAACTCTCTATCGAGTGAATGCACCTCAAGGTGTTGGCGGAGGTTTGTGCTGCTTGATGCGCAATGTTTGAAAGAGCGGCGGCGACGGCTTTAGGTTCAGACTATGCCGCGATATGCATTTTGTTTTCTGAAAATTTAGTGTGGACTTAGGAATGCTTGTGAAATTTGAATCTGTGATGGCAGCTGTAATGTATGATGGCTTGTGCCAACTTGATTGGGCTTGAATGGTAGTTTTGATATTAGGCCTGTGTTAGAATCGGGCAGTGACTGAAATCGTACATGAGCTTGTCTATTGTAGTTGTTGCCAAAATGTTCGCGTGAGATTGTGAGGAGCCTATCTATTGTTCACGCTTGCTTGATGTTTAAGGCATGTAATTGATGGTTTCGCTCAACAAGATGCCGATGAGAAGTGTCTGTAACTGAGTGTTAAGTCATCTGTCCCTTTGCCTTTGGTCTTTTATTTAGTGGTGATTAAACAATGATGAACTTGGAGAAGATGAAAGATATTCAGGGAATTAGTCAGCTGTTTCTGATGTGCACATGCATGTGCACACGTGAGTGTTTCCATGTGTTTTGGACAAGCAGTCAGCAGCTTCTTGCTTTTTGATGGTTTTGGGCAAATATTCTGGAGAGAGAAGTGATTTTTGATAGGGTGCAGCAGTACATACTGTTACTTTAGTATTGTTTCAGATATAGAGCTTTAACTTAATCCTGGAAAGTTGCTCAAATGGAATATTTGATATTCCTCAATGCTTAGAATATGCCACTGCTTATCTTTGACTCTACTTGAGTGGGGACCTGAATGATGAGTCCAGGTGGGCTTCAGGAGTTCATTCAAAATGAAAATGGCACTTTTAGGATTGTAGTCTTGCACTCGTGTAGCTACCTCGATCTAACTATTAGCCTGATTGGGTGCTTTTTCTTGTATTTCTTATAAATTGATTTGATTTATCTACTTGCTTATATATTCAGGATCCTTAAAGTTTCCACTGAAGAACTGTGCCATCATTTTGATGAAGAGATACCTGAAAGTGCTAGGCAACCTTCAGTCCACCCTAGGAATTTTTTAGAGTTTTGCTCATACAAGGCAATGAATGCGGCAACAAAAGCTCCTGATTCCTCTTCGCCTGATGTAGCATGAGTAATAGGTAGAGATGGTTGGTGACAAAGCCAGAGGCATTTGTTCATCTAGTTTTATTAAGTGACTGTTTGTTTTTCATGTGGAATTTAGTCCCAATGTCTCTCATTATTAGCCCATGCATATTAGTAGTAGGATTATGTCATTTTACTCATAAACGATAATGATTGGGATATTTTATTCCCTTAGAATATATAGTTAATTAGTGTAGGTGTCAAACAAGATGGGCTAAATATTGTAAGTTTAGTTTTCTTAGAACGTTTTAATAAATTGGATATTCCATCTTGACAATCACATTTGACAATTTCATAGGAGAAAAAAATCTCATATACTTATGTTTGCTAAAGTGCTATTATAATAAAGCTGTCTTCATGTATAATGATGTCTTAAGTCTAATGGGAAAATTACCAAAAAAGTCCTAAACCTATTGCAATTGTGCCAATTCAGTCATAAACTTTTTTTTTGTTCAATTTAGTCATGAACCTTTTATAATTGTGTCAATTCAGTCCGTCCGGCCAAAATTGGCCGGCCGGCGCTGATGTGGACGCCAGCGGAGGACAGCCAGTCGGCGAGGTAATTTTTTTTTCAAATTTTTAAATATATATTTTAAATTTTTAAAATTTTTTATTTGGCCTTCTTCTCCCTCCTCTGGCTGGCCGGTGCCGGCCAGAGGTGAGGGCCGGCGAGGTCAGCCTCGCCGACCATTGGCGAAGGCGAGCCTCGCCCAGCGACGGCGAGCTTGGCCCTTGCCAGCCACTGGCGAGGGTGAGGCCCTGCTGCGCTGCGTGGAGTAGTCGAGGAACCTACAGAGGAGCTCGATCTCGTCCTCGTCGGTCCAGAGGCGCTGGAACAGGGCTTTGGCGACGGTCACGGCCGAGGAGGGCCGCTTGAGCTTGGAGGGGGAGATCGTGTCGACGATCGGGGGGACGGGGGAGGTGGCGGAGGTGGCGGGGGCGGCGATGGCGACGGCAGCCTCGTCGGCCACTAGGCGAGGTCAACACTCGCCCTCGCCAGTGGCCAGCGAGGCGGCCGTTGCCAGATCTGGCGATGGCCGCCTCGCCGTCGTTGGGCGAGGCTCACCTCCGCCAGTTGCCGGTCAGGTTGACCTCGTCGGCCCTCACCTCTAGCCAGCGTCGGCTGGCTAGAGGAAGGAGAAGAAGACAAAAAAAAAAAAAAAAGAATTAAAAAAATTTTAAAAAAAAATTAAAAAAATTAAAAAATTACCTCGCCGGCCAGCTGTCCCCCGCCGACGTCCACGTCAGCACCGGCCGGCCAATTTTGGCCAGATGGACTAAATTGGCACAATTATAAAAGGTTTAGGACTAAATTGGACAAAAAAGAGTTTAAGACTGAATTGGCGCAATTGCAATAGGTTTAGGATTTTTTTGATAATTCTCTCTAAGTCTAATTAAATGCATCATCTAATTGCAGAGCTACAAAGATATTAAGTGCTTCACTCTCTCTCTCTCTCGGTCCAAATGTGCACACATGCACGAAAAGTTTGTTTGAAGCTGGAGATGCTTAACATTTTAGTCAGTTTGGTGCTTGTGGTTGTTGACACCTGAAATTTTTTGTTAACATATTAATCATCCATTTTGCAAAAATATAGAAAAATAAAGAGCCAAGAAAAAAAAAAGAAAAAAAAAAGAAGAAAACAAAAAGAAAAAAAACAAAACAAAACAAGAAGAAAAAAAATGAAGTGAAATGAAAAGAAAAAAAAAAGAGAGAAAGAAATAAGGAAAACGAAAAAAGAAAAATAAAGGAGAGAAAAAGAAAAATAAAAGAGAGAAAAAAAAGAGAACAGAGAGGGAGGAGGCCATTTGACGAGGATCCACTCTCTCTCTATTCTCGAGACTCTCTCTCTCGGGGGGGCCTTTCTGGAGATCTACTTTCTCTGACTATAACTCTCTCTCTCTCTAAAAATCTCTTTGGAACTGGCTCGAGTTATTTTCTCTCGGAGGGGAAGGCAATAGCTTCACCGATTTTTTCTGTCCGAGGATTCTTTGACCCCCCATCAACAAAAAGCGAAGAAGAAAATTCTCCACGATTTCTCTCTCTCCCAGGATGTTACGGGTGAACTTCTGCAAATCTGTGCAGAAATTCTCCATTCATGGACTCTTCGTGGATTTAGTCCACTCAACCTTTCGATAGAGGCAACGGATTTCGTTTTTTATCGAAGGGAATAATCGAGATCTTCACGAGTTTCGTTGCACAATCCAAGGAGATTATCCACAACTGAAATCAGAACAAGCTGAGATTCTGGATTCGGCTAAGTCTTCTCAATCTCTACTCGTATACTTGGTGTGCTTGGACTCTGATTACATCAGATTTTGTTGACGTCGATCTCTTCAATTTCGTTGATTAGCGTCCGTTGATGAGCCTCGTAAGTCAAAAATCGGAGATCGACGTCGAATGAAGTCCCGAGCAAAGTCCAATCGTTTCTTCATCAGGCGATCAGTATTTTCAGCAAAGTCCAGCGACTACGATGCACCGATGTGTTCATCTCTGAGTGTTGATCTAGAAAAAGGATTAGAGAAGAGTGATCATGATCTGCGAAAGTCATAAATCAGAGCTTGAAGATCGGTGCTGAATAGCTCTTATACCAGAATCTGACTCGGTGTTCTTCACGTTCCGTAGTCCTCGAAGCAAAATCAAAGCTAAGCGCTCCATTTCCTTTTTCTGTTTTGATTACAGAACCAAATAAAATTCGACTCTCCGCTGATTTCAATATTTTTTTTTTATGTTAAATAGCAGTTTCGTCATTGCTAAATGAAGAGATCTTCGAAGGTATGTTCTTCGCCGATTCAATCAAGATTAGATTTAGATTAGGATCTTGAAGATGGAGAAGGTGTGAAGATGGTGGAGGTCGATGTCCAATGGAGAAGGTGTGAAGATGGTGGAGGTCGATGTCCATCCCGACCGTTGTCATGTACTATTCGTTTTCCCGACATATGTCTCGGGTTCCATGCATTGTATAAAATCCGACGAGTTGCGGGTTTTCTTTCTTTCCCAATTGTTTTCTCTTTTACATTTTTAGAATTGTATGATTAGGTTTAATTGCTTTCCCTCGATTGTTTACTTCATGTCTTGCAATTTAATTTTCATTGATTGCTTTCCTTTCATTTTTTAGGAATAGAATAGAATGAAAGTAATCCACCACGCATGATCACTTAGTCTAGAAATAACGATCCTGAAAATGTAAAAAGAAAGGCATGGATATGTTAGGAAAAACACAACATACTGTTTAGGTACCGAAAGGGCGCTAATAGCAATATTAGCGTAACCCAAGTCCCCGAACCTAGATATCTGGTTGCGTAGGAATCGAGGGAGCACTCCCGACCCTCGATTGGGTTTCTAGCCGACCCCCAAAGTTGAGGCTAGTGGCGACTCCTGTATATTTTTTAGGTTGTTAAATACCTAGATCGTATAAATAAATCCGCTGTCACGCGGGGTACGAGTTTGGGAGAGCTCGTGATCTCATGAGGAAATTCTCGTGATCAAGTACCCCTAAACCCGACCTTTCCCCTCCTTGGACACTTTTCGAGGGGGCGGCGAGATCGGGTCGCGACAGTGGTGGTGGTGGTGGTGGTTGGTGTTCTTATTTATTTATTTACTTATTTTAGGGGGGTGTCTGTGGTTTAATAGAGATTTGTACTGATTATTTCATTGTTCTCCCGAAGCTATTTGATGTGTGCACCGAGAAAATATTCGTAATGTTCTAGTGAAGATTTATGCATCTGAAGGGATGCTTTGGGAAGTTATTATTAATGAAAGAGATAAAAATGTTACAAGAGAAGATGAAGGGATGCTTTGGGAAGTTATTATTAATGAAAGAGATAAAAATGTTACAAGAGAAGATATCGAGAGGGCATTTGGAATGTAGAGACAGTTTAGAATAGGTTGGCATAATGAATCAATTTTATCTAACAACAAAAATGTCAACTTAGGCTCCGTTCGTTTCACGGAAAATATCATGTTTCCGGAAAACATTTTCCTGGAAGTTATTTTCTAGGAAAATGACTCTATTTTCCGGTGTTCGGCCAAAATCTAAAATTTGAGTGGAAAATATTTTCCATTGTTCGTTAGCTCAAACATTTTCCTGAAAAAAAATCATCAAAAATTGAATTTTAATATTTTTAATTGACCAAAAAATTTATTTTATTTATTTATATTTTTTAAAAAAATGATTTTTTAATTATTTATATTTTTTAAAATATAAATTTTTATTATTTATTATTTCTTTTTTTTTTTCCTTCCTCCTTCCTCCTCCTTCTTCCTCCCGATTCCTCCCGAGCGGCTTCGTCCGCCGTCGCCTCCTTCCTCCTCCTTCTTCCTCCTCCTTCCGCCGCCGCCGCCTCCTTCCTGCCGATGGCCGGCTGCCCAGCGGCCGACCAAGACACGGTGGCCAGATCCGGCGAGCTCGAGGCTCGGCCGATCTCACCCGAGCTCGCCGGATCTGGCGACAGAGCTCGAGCTCGCCCGGATCGGGAGGCCGAAGCCGCTAGATCCGGCGAGCCGCGAGCTCCGCCGCTAGATCCGGCGAGCTTGAGGCTCGCCGGATCTCACCCGAGCGTGCCGGATCTAGCGACAGAGCTCGAGCTCGCCCGGATCAGGAGCCCGAGCTCTGCCGCTAGATCCGGCGAGCCGCGAGCTCCGCCGCCAGATCCGACGAGCTCACGGCTCGCGGCCGCACGACGAGCGGCCTGGATGGCGAGCTCCCCGCGAGCCTCCCGGCGCCGCCGCGGTGCTCCCTCTTGAGCCGGATCCTCCCGAGCGGCTTCGAGCCACCGGGGAAGCGGAGCGTGGCGGCGGTGGCGGCGCCCCGGCCGGAGCAGGCGGGCAGGAGCGGCCGGAGAAGGACGAGGTCGTCGGCCATTGTAGCAGGGAGAGCAAGAAACAGAGAGAGAGAACGTGAACTGATGAAGGAAGGAGAGAGCAGCGGGAGCGCGCGAGAGCTGCGGAAAATGATTTCCTCTTTTCAAAAGAGGAAATCATTTTCCGTGATTTCAAGAAGGATTTTCCGATCAACGGAAAATATTTTCCGTTGACCGTGTATTTTCCGCCATCCGAACACCGGAAAATTCGGAAAATATTTTCCTGGAAGTTATTTTCCGCGAAACGAACGGAGCCTTAGTGTATGAATAATTGGGTTTACAAATTGATGCGTGCCCTTGCTAATTTTATTATATGGTCACTTATTTCGAGCATCTTGTTCACCCTTTAAATAATTAGGTATTCTGATTTGTATTCTTCATCGTGGATGCTTTTACATGGTGTCTCTCTCAGCAATTGTAGAGCATCTCTTCCATCAGATTGATTCTTAAGCTGAAAGGATTTGAAATACATTAACTGCAAATCTCTGGATTCTGTTTTTTATGCTAGTTGTAACTTTGCAGGGAGCTTGAGCATGGATGCTTTTGGTGGAAAAGCTACTTCGTTTATCTAATCATTGTTCGTTGAGACTAATATGCTTGAGCATAATTGCAAGGAATATTGGTACCTTCATCCTCTCTGAGTTTTGCTGCTTTTGTCTCAAGTTGTGGAATAAAAGGAAAATTAATTGCGATTGTACATTATTTGGTTGGAGTCTTTTCTTGCGGTCAGCATTTTGTCTTTTTGGACTTCCATGGAAATAATATTTGGAAGACTTGGTTGTGTTGTCTCTCCACTAAGGTAACAATGGTATCTCATATTTGATTAGTTTTGTGTTGCTTAGTTAAGGGAGGTGAGAATAAATTCCCATCTCCAACAGCTCAGTTTCAGTGAGGCTTGTTTTCTCCCGTCAAGATAACTTGGTTTGACCAAGTCAGTCATACCAGGTCATGCTAGTTCCCATTTTATAGCGTGATGCTGATCAGTGATGGATATACTATTGAGGTAGATGTTAGTATATCATCAAGCTAAAATGTTGCACTAAACTCTCCCTTGGGATATTAGATTGACGTTTTAAGTATGGAGGTTTCTATGCTTTTCTTTCGGTACTTTTATTCTTCAATCATGAGATCATGCAATTTAAGCAAGTCCCCATGCCAGGACTGGACTTTTTTTTTTTTAAGAATGAGGTTGTATAGCTGAACAAAAAATCTTGCAAATCAACGTTCAAAGCATCGAGATTGTTCCTCGTTACTTTAAAAGCAATGATGCAACAGCGAAGTCTTTCCGAGACGGTCACGCATTTTCCTGAACTGTCCGATTTTCCACCAGAACATGCAAGCTTTTTAAGGTAATTCATGAGATCTCCAATATAATCCAAGTCAATCAGGTGAGAAAATTTTCCTAGACCATCCAAACATGGTCCAAGGAGTGGGGGAGCCTCAGTCACATGAGTTGTACCAGTATCTCCATTAGGTCTATAAAACAAACAGAAAGAAAGAAGTGATCCCAGTATCCCGTTAGATACCAGTCACAAAGACAATTTCTAACTCAACTTTATGCACATATTTTAGGTTGATTATAGAGAAAGATTAAATCAACGCAGCAAACGGACATCATCACTTATAATTAAGAACCACACCTTAAATTTGTCCTATGAACTTTTTCATGTCAATCTGAAGACCTGACCAATATTGAAACCCCAGTTTCAGTGTCTGATAAAACATTTGCTTTGACACGGTACTACGCACCAAGACCAATATGCCCTACCATGTTCGAATATTTCACTATAGTGTCAAAACCATACAAAATGACACATGAAATCACCCGGGCGCAACTGACTGCATAGTATGCTTCAAAATATGAAAATATATCTCAAATACGGCAGAAAGTGTCTCTGACTGCATCCTTCGGCGCTCCATAATATCTAGATCAAAGCTAGCTGCCTTATAATCAGCAGCAACCTGTTTACACCACCAAGCACCTTAATTTTATGATATGAAATTAGAAAATCAGAGAAAGTAGGCAGTTGTTGCATAAGAATCCCTACCTCTTCCCTCATTTTCAACATCATTTCTTGCCT
This sequence comes from Eucalyptus grandis x Eucalyptus urophylla, assembly GCA_028830015.1. NCBI lineage: Eukaryota > Viridiplantae > Streptophyta > Magnoliopsida > Myrtales > Myrtaceae > Eucalyptus > Eucalyptus grandis x Eucalyptus urophylla. The sequence goes on along the minus strand of CM054188.1, from coordinate 15,186,070 downwards.
AGATTTCTTTCTATCATTCGGTTGTGGATGGCTTGATTCCTCTGGTCGGTTTCCTTTCTTATAATTCTTCTTTTTAACTTTTTTATCCTATCTGGTGCTTCCGATCTATGAAGGTCCTCGTCAAATGACAGAGATATAAGTACCTGAAAAAGCATTTTGATAGTTATAACAGAGAGAGAGAGAGAGAGAGAGAGAGAGAGAGAGAGAGAGGGGAGGGGGTGAATTAAACAAAATAACAAAGTAATTGAAACGTAAAAGTTCAAAATAGTGACCTATTAAACATACGTGGATATTTGACCAAAAAGAGAACATACTTGAATTGAGTCAGGATGCATCTGACAATTATGAGCTTTCACATAATTTGCAATCAATCAAACAGCTGCTCCAGTTACTTCACCACTGTGTTTACCCTCATTTGTAAAGAGTGACTTAATAGTGTCACAACAAAGTTTCCTGATGATATACATTCACATCTTTTATTCAAGAGAAGAGTAGAGAGGAAAAGGGAAAAATACAAATGCGAAGAAATGCTCAAGGAATATGACCAGAAAACTAGAAGTAGAATTGTCTATCACGTGTCATCGTAGCACTTGACTCTTTAAGGAGTAGCTCCTTTTCTTGTAGTCCCAGCTCCGTACCAAAAAGTAAAAAGGTACAATAAATAGAATGTTATCTACTATTTTTCAGACTTATACATAAAAAAGATCATACTACATTGCATGCATGACTTCATACAAGGGCACATGCACACATGCTCATAGATTTACATAACCACAAACATAAGCCATTGCATCTCTAAATGATTGCTAAGCGATGCTTCATCTATTTCCCTTTTGTTTGGGCAGGGAACTTAAACCAAAAGCAAGCAACAACTTATATTCATAGATAAAACAACATTGGTGATCTTATGAGTTCATCTGTCACAGAAGCACCCAAGCCATTCACAAAATGAGAATAGAATTCTGCACCCAAATGACCACATTAACAAAAGACTATTCTTCGAAGTTCTCAATTATTCAACCATTCTCCTCATCTAGTCAACCAAAGGTCTTATTTTTATTGCAAACTCTTAACATAAAAAGAATAATGAGAAGTTAAAAATATATGGCTAAACCTTATGACTTCATCCGAGGAACTTATGTTTCTGACAACAACTTCAACCAAGCTCTCACGATAATTGAAATGAGGAACAGCATCTAGCAAAGTACAGATGCAGCGAACCACCGCATGTTGATACAAGGAGACTTTTTCTAAAACCATCAACTTCTGCAGGTAGGCCTGTTAAATAAATTTTGAAATAGCTCAGAGTATATAAAATTGGATTGAAACAAATTCTTAATCAACATTAAACTAACTAAAACAGGAATGTGTAAACCAAGATCTGTAGTGTTTTTTGTCCCATTTCTGGTGAGTGCACTTCATTCAACAATCACAAGAAAATCAAGTAAAACCTTATATGCAGACAGAAGTGTCGATTCATAATACCGCATCTTCTTGACATCCTTTGAAACTTTCATCACCAGCTCCTTCTCAGTAGGAAGTCTTATGCGGTAGCTATAATATCACAACAAAGAAAAACATCACAACAGTGCCGAGGGAAAACATGGAGAGTAGACGTAATGGTACAAATCACATCAAAATAAACTTGGCAACATACCCAGGAATGATGTCTTTGAACACAACCAACAAAGAAGCCCAAGCTTAACGATAGCATGCTTGTGATCATTGTACATCTGCAGCATTTCTTTTAACAGTTTAATATTAGACTCTGGGTCAGCAAGCAGAGCAATTCCCAGTTCTGCAAGTTTACACTTCTTAGTTTCAAATGACTCTTCTGCAGTGATGTCCTCTTTCAACTCAGCCTAAAGAAAACATGACATTGCATAAAGATCAGAAGAAATGTATTGATGTTAAAGTACTGTATGATAACCGTACAATGATACTAGCAAATTGTGATAAACATCTAGGCATAATATCAAGTCCAAATCTTCATTGCATCTAAACCAATGGCTCAGTATAAGCAAGCTAAAGTGATCCCACAAGATATATGCACAAGTTAAAGCAAAGCTAAGTTAAAGCAAAGGTTACTTTGACATAAATTGGTAGATGACTGATGTAGGTATACCAAGAATGTGTCAAAATGGGTACACTAAATTATGTGACATGAATTAAATTGGTGATGACAGGAGTAGATTCAAATCACAAGATGGTGACTTATTCATATATCCAATGTTAACATCATTTAGTATGATGGCAATTGTATAACTTTAGTATATCTAGAATTATTCTTGACAACAATGGAACACCAGTAAATTTTCTAGAAAGGATCGGGCCCTATTTCCTTTCTACTGAATTTAAGGTACACGATAAAAACAGAGCATAGGAATTTAAAAGCTTGTCTTAGCTACCATAGAATCCTAGTTAAAACAACAATATCACACAATCAATGAATCAATGGAGTGAAACTGGTCTTAACAGTAATCGCAATAAAAAAGCTACCTCGGAACAACTCAAGGTTCTGCATAGTGGCATGATTGAGATTAACAATTGAAGGCAACCCCTTGCTTGTAGCGGCCAATTCCATCAACTCCAGCTGTTCCTCCTCCATAAGCTCCATGGATTCCTTGGCAATTCTACGAGCAGTGGCCTTCTCCACTGCAGCTTTTCATCTCTCTACTTCTTTTTCTCGATGAAGCTCTTCTTTTTGTCTCTTTTTCTCCGCCTTCCAAACAAAAAACCAGAGAAGTTGGTAAAGAAAAGAGAAAATAAGAGATGCTGCTTAACCAATCAAATAAAGCAAAAGAAACTAACTAGTGAAAATGCAATACCAAGCTCAAATACTTACCTTAATAGATTCTTTCTGTAAATACTTCTCCCGTCGCTCTGATTCTCGCCTTTGCTCACGTAGCAATCTCTCCTCCTCTCTCTGCTGTTCACGCATCAACCTTTCTTCTTCCTTCCTTCTTTCACGATCAAATCTTTCCATCTCTTTCCTCATTCATTCCTCAGCCTGCAATAGAAAAATACAGGATATCAGTACATGCCAAAGTTTTCTCCACAAAACTCACATATCCTTAAGTGATAAATGAAAACCTTTCTCCTAAAAATATTTTCTTTCTCTAGTGCTTTGCGAATTCGGTTTTCATTAGATTCAACTTCCCTAGCCATCTGGGCTTCTTCAATATGCAACAAAATGACATTTTTGGTCACCCTAAAGCTATATCAAAAAGTGATGACAAGACTCGGCTCTCAGAAGCATCAGAATTACCTTGTGTTTTCTCTTGACATGCGGGTTAGAAGTATCATGCAAAATTGTCATGTCAGGCATGGTAGAAGAATCTTCTTGACCGATAAATGGATGGCTTCCTTGGTGAGCATCCATTTGAATGTTAACAAAAGACTCTCTCGGCTGAAGGGAATGATCATCTCTCAGAGGGGATAAAACACTGTTTCGCTCTCTATCTTCTTGCGAGACACGGCATACTTGTAGTCAGTGACCTTGAACACCATCAACACTAGGCAGCTTCTTACTTCCATGAATAGATGACACTCTGGTAGTTGGCCCATCCACCAGGACATCAAGATAGTGAGTTTGGGCAATCCATCCATGGGTATGGTATCTTGTAGGCTGGTCATGCAGCAACTGACACTCATGGTGGAGAAGTCTTTAAGCAGCCTGGATAATCACACATAACACAAATATTGGCAATGCACATATGACTTCGAAAATTGAATGTTAACAAGCGAAACTATCATCAGAATTTTATTAGATTCTTCTAAGAGCAGTAAAAGTTCTTAAAATTAAAAAAGACAATTTCAGTTTTCATATAGAAAGACAAGAAGAACAAACTTGTAAAAGTATCGAGAAAGGACATGTAGGGTGTAAATATATAGGCAACTACCTACATCAACCTCTCAAAAGAAAATTGGCATGAAAAGGTAAGTTTGAATTGAGACTTACATCCCCTCCAATTTTCAACAAAGTATTAGTACCAAACAGTTCTTGATAACTGCACTAAAAGGGACTGAAACTATTCAATATTTTTTTCCAAGCAGAAGAACACTCACGTTATCATAAAAATATTTGTGACGACATTTCACAAACATATTCTTAATTCACAAGCACGAAGAAGTATGATCCTTGTAAACTTCCATTAACCCATGCAAGTGTAATCACAATAGAATATTTGCAATAGTTAACCACAAAACAAGGGGAAAAAAAAAACATCACACAGGCAGAACAGCAGGTAATACAAAATACACAGTAAAAGCCAGCCAAGAGCACTAGGACTCATTTTATAGAGATATTGATGCTTAAGTACCTTTCCTTTAAGTATAGTATGCACCTGTCTGAGCTAGCCTAGATTCATTTCATGGAACTAACATTTATCGTAATGAGTACCTTAGACTCTTAATGGATTATAACCCTATAACAGTCAGCACAACTCTTAAAAAAGATTGAAACCTTTGGAAGATGACTACATCAAGGAAATAGTAGCAAATAACAAATTAAACGCCACACAATCTCCATATGACAAGTAATGACCAACATACTAGAAGGGGTTCCTCTTTCTGTACAAAATTGCATATGTGTGGCTTCTCTTTTGTAGCCGTTTTGTATAGGGGCAGTACCCCCTTGGTACCTTCTTAATGGAATTTTCTTTATTGTTCAAACAACAACAACAACAACAACAACAACCAACAACAACAACAACAACAACAAAGACATCTCAACAGGGAAAAGAAGCCACTGACTTTATTTGACATGGCATCCCGTCGAACATACACTTTCCCATCATAAGGATTCACGGGTCCTTTCTGCTCCTCATCTGCAACTACACAGATAACATGTTAAAGTTAGATAAGTAATGGAGTAAACATGAAATGAGAACTAAGAAGAGGAAGAACTCAGATAGATAGAGAGAGAGCGACCTTCGTTCAGGAGCAGGGGGCGCTTCGCAGGAGGCGACGACGTCGGCGCCATCCGCGTTCAGGAGTAAGGGGCTTCGCGGAGGAAAGAGAGAGAGAGAGCGACCTTCGTTCGCGGAGAGGGAGGCCAAAACGCGAGCAGGGGTTTGTCGGCGTTGGGGTTGGCTAGCAAGGTGCTCCGCAGAGGAAAGAGGGAGAGAGCGGAGCAAAGGTCGCGAGAGGGAGGCGAAAGGGCATCGGCGACGGCGTCGGGGGCGGGGGCGGAGGTGGAGGGGTGTCGACGTCGCGGTTCACTGGAAAGGGCGGGGGTGGAGGCGGAGGGGCGTCGGCGTTGCGGTTCACTGGAAAGGGCGGGGGCGTCGGTGTCGCGGTTCACTGGAAAGGGCGTCGGCGTCGGCGTGGAGAGCAACCCATGGAGGCGGAGGTGGAGGGGCGTTGGCGTCGTGCGGAGGAGCGTCAGCGAGAATGGGCAGAGAAGAGAGAGCGTTAGAGTGGTGAGCCCCAGGAGCGGCGCGCACAAATTTTGAACCTCTAACGCTGTCACCTATGTAGAGCCACGCATCGACTCCTGAATGATCTTATATTTGGCCTATGTAGAGGGTAAAACCCAGTCAATATTTTTTCATTATATATGGACACACGAAAATTTTCAAAGTATGGTAGAGAAAGGTGACGTCCACCGAGGAGGCCCTGGATCGAAACCCCTACGAAGCAAGGGGGCTGACATGCTGTGGTGACATACCCGAGATACGTGGATGGTGGTTTCCTATGTGCCTCCCCAGGGTTTACTTCCCAGCTGTCGGCTGTGCGGAGATTCACTGGGTCACAAAAAAAAAAAAAATTCAAAGTAAATAAAATGATAAATGATGGTCCCCATCTTGTGCGGTGCTTAGCAAAATTGCGTTCTTTATTTTAACGTGCCAATACTCACACGCCTTGCATCCTCAAATTGTATGTGTATATTTTTTCCCCCACAATATAAGGAATATCAACTATTTTTACACTAAAAAAAGAGCTGAATGTTGACAATTCTTCACTTCAATTCATCCCCACACTAGGTTTTCCATGGAGCGTCATAAAATATGTGTAACCTTCGCAATTATATGGACACATGAAATTTTTTAGAGAAAATAAAATGATAAATGACACGAGAAATTGACGTCGTTAGAAACAAAGGTTGAAACTTATATTAGTGAAAAGAGTAAGTTGTTAATGACCTACTAGTAAATTAGAGAACACACGATCACAATCGATGACACACTTTTAAGTAATTTCCAGTCCCATAATTACACCACCACGGTGTTTATGGAACAAATTTCATAATATACACCAAAGAGAGAGAATCCCTTCCGGTCAGATAAACGGAAGAAGAAGAAGAAGAAGACCGAGGGGCCACTAGAACCAATGATTACTCTTTCTTTTGTTTGGTATTTGCTCCTTGTGTTGACAAGATTTTCCAACAAGCTCCCCTATTTCTACACAATCATGAGCTCCTCTTCTATAAAATTATACTACTAGAAGAAGGCTCTTCATTAGATGTTGCTGCTGCTTGTGAAGAGAATTCAACGAAAGAAGACGACAAACTTCATGTGTAGCGGTTGAACACACACGTAAGGAATCTATCGCAGGTTCGAACCAAATCGAAGAGGCGGTATCGGACTTGCTTTGGACCGTGTTAATTAACTAACGGGTTCAAACTCAAGGCCTTATTTTAATGTAAACAAAACTAGAAAAGGGCGGTCAGAGCTGGAAGTGGGACTGGTTTCAGCAAAGGAAGGGGACCGGTTTTTGCTGAAGATTTGCAGGGATCAAAGCTGGAATGGGCCCACCGTAGGCAGCGTGTTGGGTCTGAAGTGAGCTGCGTATGAGGCCATTTGACAGCTGCTATTCTCGACAAAAAAGGGCTCAATGACTTGACATTGTATTTGATATTTTTCTCAACAACCCTAGGAAAAGGCTCCGCTGAATTGTCTGAAATGACAGAGCTGAACGTGCTGGAAGAAAGAGAGAAAAGAACAGAGGATAATGAACGCAAAACTATTAGAGACTGTAATCTTTTTCCTTCTTCACAGTAAAACACCATTGAAAGGACGGGCATCGATCACGCGTGGCCTTCAAAAGGGAATTTCCTTTTTCTTTCTTTTAGAGTTGGTGAAAAAAGAAATTAGGAAAGGTTCTAAATAAAAGAATTAAGTGAATCTTATTGCAAATATGTGCCTCAAAAAAGGGCAATGACCTTATTGGCTAGTCAATGGCATTTCCCCCTTTATTTTCTTTTTTGTTTTCTTTCCTTTTTCCTTTTTTCCTTATTCTTATTTATTCCTTTTCATTAGTGGCTAGTTTGAAGGCCACTGACCATACGTGGAGAGGGCCAAGTGAGGGTTGCCCTCACCTTACTTGGGGCAAGGCTACCCTTGAAAGCCACAGGCATACTTGATTTTGTTTAAAAATTGAGTTTTTCCGCTAACTCCATTTAATTTAACTAACGAAAAATGTTGACCTAAAATTTTAAATATTTTATCTCTTCCATGTAGCGTTCTACGTACATTAAGGTTAACAAAAAAACCTTAAAATGATATCGTTTTAATCCGAATCCTAATTTTTACACAAAATCTTAATTAAATTAGGCTTAAAAAATCCAATTTTTTTCCATAAAAAGACAAACTCAAAAAAAAAAAAAGAGGCAAAAACATAAAAAAATAAATAAAGAAAGAAACATACAAAAAAAAAAAACCCAAGGTTGTGATTGCTGACCTATTGTTGGAAGTGGAGGTGAGCATGGTTTTAAGGTAGAACCTAGAACTTGAGAATTAGACCAATAAGAACTTGTAGATTCCAAGTTCCAATATATGCAAGATAGACTCTAGTCTCCCAAAAATGAGGAATCTGTTTCGACGAGTAGGTTTTAGGTTATTGATTAGAGGAACTTGGGACTTGAAATTGGAACCTATAATCTAGAACAAGTTTTAATATTTTTCTTAGTCCATATCTTCATGCGATTTTGTGATATTCCATGTCATTCGATGATGAATGTATAATCTAAAAGCACTAGTCTGAGCTTCCATTTTATATTAATGTTCATATTTTTTGTGTGTTTGAATATAAGTTATTAAGTAAATTGTAGCAGCAAGTGTTGATTATTAAAGGTTTAATTCATTGCAATCGGTCAATTGATAATATAGATGGAACCTAAATAGACCATAGGATCGACCTTAGAATTTGTGACATGGTAAGTTTCAGGTTTTAAGATATGCAACTTAAGTTTCAGGTTCCAAAAAATAAGGAATGTGTTCTAATGTGTAAGTTCCAAGTCTTAAGTGGAATATGTACTGAACCTAAAATCTTTCACCCCTAGCCAATAGGGCGTTGAGGTTGCGAGTACCTCAATGAGGGCCGCAACCCTTGTCGACCAAAGGTGAGGGCCTACACTGCATGTATTTTTTTTTTTTTGAAAAGCTTTTAGATTAATTTTTAAACTAATTTAATTAAAATTTGGTTTAAAATTGTCTTTGGAAAAAAATGTCCTTTTTTGGCCAGAATATTTAACCAGTCGGTGAGGTAGACCTTTATTTGAAACTCCTATGGCAACTTTAGGTCTTTTTTTGAAAAAAAAAAAGATACACTTTAAATCTTTTTTTAAGAAATTGATAGAACCTTGGACTCTTATTTGAAATTTTTTCCAGAAATTTGGGTTGTAGGACTAAGGACACAAACCTAGTATTGGTTGGGTTGGGCCAGTCCAAGATTAGTCTAGGGTTGACCCTATACCGATACTCGGCCTTATTGTCATGTGTAAGAAAGTAGAGCAATCAAAAAAACACCACCAACAAAAGTAATATCCACAAGCATTACACAAATGAAATCAAATGAGTCATATTCAAGCCCAATGAAGTCGGATGGTTTAGTGCAAAATACTCATACATTACATAGCAAGATTTTATTAAATCGGTAAATTTACAAGTGGGTGAAGAATTGCCACCTATTGAAGGAATTTAACGATGAAAATATAAATAGTAAATTATCAACCTGTTTGGATGTTTGGCACTGTAGCAAAATCTTACCTTGGTAACATACAAAGAGATTCAACAATTTGTATACATTTACCATCATGCACTTCAGATGACTAATTTTTGGCAAAGTAAGAAATTTTTTTGAATGAGTGTCTAAAGTGGGGTTATTTTTTCAAAAGATTGCCTAAGATGGACATTATTTTAAATAAGGGTCTAAAGTGGCTAAATTAATCTCAAATGAAGACCTGAGTTCGTTGGTTGGCCAAATTTTTGCTGGTTGGCAAGTACTTGATTTTTTTTTTTTTTTTTGTGGTCGGAAGGGTACCCTTCTAGTAGAGGACATCACGCTATTTTTTCTTTTCTTTAGCCTAGAGGGTGGCCAGTCAATCCGGCAAACATTTAGTTTTTCTCCTCCAACTCCCCCTCCTTGAGCATCTCACTTATGTACTTAAGAGTCAAATTGGAGTTTCACTATCTTCCATAGATTCCACCAATTTGCTACTGGAAGCCGGCGATGCACTAGCAATCGGGTTATTAGGTTCAACATCATGTTTGAATCCATTAACAGGATTCCGATCTGGATGGATCAAAATCAATCCATATCAAGCTTCGACCTATTCAAGGAACTAGTATTGTTCATGGTCTTTGATTTAAGATTATATTATATGGATTGGTGTCTAGTGGACCGAGTTATCACAATCATCCATTTTTTGGACTCTTGTGTAGAATCAACTTCAGGGCGATTTTTTTTGTTTTTTTTTTACAAGTAAAGTTTTATTGTTGGCTTAAAAGGCAAGTGAGCTACCTGCTACATGCTTAAGTCATACAATTTAAACAAGACCCAAATGCTAACATAAAATCTTGTAATTGCCCAAAGATATTTGGAGAAAATTATAAAAAAAAAAAATCATAATATATTGTACTTTTGCTAAGTCAATCATAATTTTTTTAATTGTACCAATTGAGTCCCAAATTTTTTCAAGTTTTACTAATTGAGTCCATCTAGCCTATTTTGACTAGAAATCGTTAAAGTGAATGCCAGCAGACTTTTTTTTTTTAAATAGTATTTTAAGATTTTTGAATTTTTAAAATTTATTATTTATAGTTTTCTTGTCTTTTCATTTATTTTTTTTTATTGTTTTCTTCCTTTGCCAAGCCTTGGTGATGGTCAGTGATTGGCCACAGGTTATGATTGATGAGGATTGCCCTTACTAGCCTTAGGTGAGGTCACCCTTGTTAGCCTTGAGTAAGGCTTGTCCTAACTAGATTTGACGGGGTTGAGCTTTGCTTGAAGTTGGCAAGGTTGGCCCTTGCTAGCCTTTAGGGAAGGTCGGCCTCGTGATCTTTGGGCAAGTCTCACCTAAGACCGGCCCTTGTGAAGACTGACGAGGTTGTGCCTTGCCCTCGCTAGATTGGGCAAAGTTGAGCCTCGCATGAAGCTATGACTTGTCGAATTTGGCAAGGTAGCAAAGTCCTCCCTTGCCAGATCTTGGCGAGGGTGACCATCATCAGTTGTAGCCTATGGTTGGTTAGTAGTCATCCTCAAGGCTCAGCAACTAGCAGAGAAAGGAAAGAAAAGAAAAAAAAAAGAAAAAGTATTTAAAAATTTAAAAATATATATTAAAAATTTTCCACGTCTATGCCAATTGCACTGTGTAGGATGCCTGACATTCGTGTTAGTGATTTCCAATCAAAATTGATTATATAAGCTCAATTGGCAAAACGTGAAAACATTTAGGACAAATTTTTATTAATAAAAATATTTATAACTGAATTTGTAAAAGTATAATAGGTTTAAGAACTTTTGGGTAATTTTCCTAAGGTATTTGTGGAGTAGAAACACCATTCTTAAGAAGTCTTCCTTGAATACATTACATCACGTCTTGTCATTTCCTAAATAATCAATCAGGAATATAACTAGTTACCATAATATTCTAAAAACCTCACACACTACGTTTTTTAGGTATCACCTTTAAAGGATGGAGCTTCCTTAGTGCTATTCCCACCCGCTCTCTCATGTCGAGGGTCTCTGGAGTCAAACCATCACTGAGTTCCCAATCGAAATGGTAGAGCAACTTCGCAAGACCGAGATGAAGCACCCTATCCGCCAGTGAAAGTCCGACGCACATTCTTCTGCCTGATCCGAATGGAATTAGCTCGAAGTTTTGACCTTTGTAGTCAATTTTAGATCCTAGAAACCTCTCTGGTTTGAATGCTAGTGGGTCCTCCCAAGCATTTGGGTCTCTTCCAATGCCCCATACATTCACGAAAACCTGGGTATCTTTGGGTATATCAAATCCCATGAAATTGGTTTCTTTTATAGCATTTCGTGGGATAAGCAAAGGTAATGGTGGATGCAATCTCAGGGTTTCCTTCACCACAGCTTGCAAAAACGGCATTTTTTCCGTGTCACTTTCTTCGAGTTTTCTGTTCAACCCCACAATCTGGTTGATCTCATCTTTGGCCTTTTTCATTGACACGGGTTGGCGGAGTAGCTCCACCATTGCCCATTCGATGGTGCTGCTTGTAGTCTCTGATCCAGCGAAAAACATTTCCTGCACCATCAATTAGACCCATTTAGTACAAGATCATGTCTTGTTAGGGTTACCACCAATGTTGATTCTTTTGCTATAATTAAGATATTCAGTTTCGCTCGAAAATCACTCCCTCAAATCGTGGGCTTAACAGTAAAAATCATCATGCTTCACCTGATACAATCCTTATCAAACATAGCAGCTCCTATGCTTCGAATTGACAGACAATTGCGCATAAAGAAAGGAACAAGAATTTGATTATTGGATCCTAAAATTGACGAAATGAATCCGCTAATGACAACAGGATAATTTATAAAAGGGCAAGAGCAGGTGTTTGATTGGAAAAAATGAAATAAACAACTGGAATGGCAAGAATTAAGTTGCTAGAAATAACTGAAAATGAATGGCAAGAAAGTGAATTGTGTTCTTTTTATGTTTGTGCGTCTTTTTCCCTGTAGATGTGCTCTTCTTGTAGTCTCGGCTACAACGATTGCTTCACTGCAACTGCCGGTCAACAACTTTAAAAATTGTTCCGTCCTAGAAGTGTGACTACAATAACTGTTCGCGATAGTTTTATCCTTGCAGTCGGTTTGATTCGATCAAATTTTGTGAGCCAATGTCAATACTTCTTGACTCGACCGACATTAACTTGACTTTCATTGATAAGTCCATGGACAAAAACTGTTCATGTCTTGTCAACTTAATCTTATTGCTTCTTATAGTCAATGCTGGTGTTTGAGCATCGATTATATTTAGTCAATATCAGATCACACATCTGATCAACATACTATTCACTCATCCATTGTGGATACCCAACATGTTCTATTAATCAGTCAAATTGACATCAACTTAATTTAATAAATCATTCAATGTGTCTTTCTAGCACTGTATTTTTTTTTTTTTTAAAGAAAATAACCATAAATCAATCTTGTGTTTTTGGAGAACATTCTTAGCTAGTTATTACAAGATGAGCACAGATTGGCTAAATCAGGAAAGAATGGTAACATCTTTATAATGGTAGTAGCTTTTTGTTATGCAACGTTCTCTACAAACTTAAAGTGTAAAATGTTTTCATAGATAGTTGATTGGAAAAGGCTAGTTATTATAAACTCTAGTGCTAGAGTGTTCTACGAAAACACAAGTCTGTAGAGAATGACGCGTGATATGACCTGCTTGTTAATTGTCAATTAAGTTTACCACCCCACTTTACAAACCGAACTGGACCTAATATCCTTAAGATGTTAATCTTTTTTTTTTTTTTGCCAAGAGTGGAAGAGAGGATACCAGAATTATTATGATGACGTTCTGGGAAGAGATTTTGCGAGGACCTTCCTTTCCATCGCCCTCATAATCCAATACCGCATCCAAGAAGTCATTTGTCGTTCTCATCTCTCCCCTTAGCTTTCGCTCCTCCAACCTCTCTTTTACAAAACCTTCAGCAATCTTCATGGCTCGACCCATGTCCTTCGCCATGCTTGCCTTGATCCCCTGCGGGTCCAACCGTTTCAACCACGGCAGGAAGTCGGCTACGTTGGGCTTGCCAGCCCATTCCATGAACCGGTTCATGGCATCGAAGAACTCGGGCCCGTCCTTTGATTTTGGGTCCAACAGATCCCGCGAGAGCACCATATTACCCACCACATTAAATGCCATGAGAAAGAGGAAGTGGGATAAGTCGATTCCTTGCTCTTCATAAAAATTAGAAATTTTTAACGATTAATTATAATTAGAGAATGTATAGCAGAATGTAATGAATTAGACATGAAAAAAAAAAATATTGCACCAAGTTTTGCAACTAGTTTAAGGAGGGATGGAGGAATCAACCTCCAAGCTGCAATGTTCAAGACAAAGTTGGATTTTCAAGCTTAAGTCGAACTTAATAAAGTTCTTGATAAGCTTGTTTTCGGATATTTTTCACTAACAAAACTAAATTAGCATCTGAACTCTTAAAAACTCCAACTTGGCTTCTACAAATAAAATAAAGTGGAAAGTTTACTTTTGCATTCTCTTGCATAATAATGGGGATGTACTTGATCAATGCATCAGAAGATATATAAAACCCAACTACTTGATCATGCTCGAGTTTGACACAATTCAATGGTAAAGCTACTCGAGCTTGGCACAATTCAACAGTAGAGCCACTCTAGTTCGACTCAAACTCGAGAAGAATGAAAGCAAGTTTGACTAAATAGCACTTTAAACACCAGTAGCTCTTGGGCAACTTGAATTATTTACACTGGTATCTATCTTATTGAATTTGTCAATTACAGTAACAAAACAAAGGGATAAAAGTACCAGCAGTCCCTAAACTTTTATAAAAAGTTTTAATTAGGTTCCTAAATTTGTTGTGCAATTAGATCCTCGAGCCGTATAACTTCTTCTTCGATTTAGTCCTTCCATTAAAGAAGTATATATAAATGTTGACATGGCGGTTAGGTCCTCATTGAAAGCCAACATGGTGTCTTAAGTGACTTCTTAAAAAACCTAAAAATAGAATGACATAGAAAAATTGAATAACTAGGGGTGGAGGTAAGTTGTCGCCCGGGGTCATGCAATAAATTGAGGCAACGCTTGGGTTGGTGAATGTTTACTTGGATTTAGATTTCTTTATTTTTATAATCTTTCTTACCCATCTTAGCACTAAGTAAAAAAGAATTCGTGTCTCCCTAATTAGTTAGTCTAGTCACTGCTAACATATGGTGGGGATGCAATATTCATCGTAACCAATGCATTCGCATATTTAAGAAGAGGGCCAACCCAAATTAAAAGATGTATAATTTAAGAACTCAATAGTAGAAAAAAAAAATTCTGGAACTTAATTGTACTTTTTGCAAAAAAGAAAGACCACCGGTTCCTTTATCTGTAAAAAGCAGGCCCAATGTTTTCTTAGGTAGATCTAGTTGTAGGTTGCGTTCTTTACTGAAATACGATTCTTTTGACAGCGTGCATCATTAACTCTTAATGGTGCAAAAGTCCCAACATATCTTAACCGTTGATTTTACATATATTAATGAGAAGAACTTGTGACACTAGTGGGAATATTGTGTAGGGTATTGGCCTTCATCCTATTTTGATATTTTGTAAGGAGTTTAAACGTTCCTTTCTCTCTCTCTGTTGCTTTTTTTTTTTGGTATTAGCGGGGGGCTGAGGGGGAAGCTTGGTGCGCTTCCGGTTGGGAAGGAAAAATAGAAGTGCCGGGAGGAGGAGGCCGAGCCAAAAGAGCCAAGTAGAGCAGTACTCCATTGGCTAAGCTTTGAGCTATTGCTCACCTTGCACTTATGCGATTATTGCGGGGAAAAAATGATATTAATATACACTCTTATCCTGTTCACAAGAAAGCAACCCAAAACAATAATGAAAAAGCAGGAGATGCGATTATTTGCTGTCTACAATATAAAAAAGGAGAAAACGTTAATATATCTTTCGGCTATGAATAGGACTAAACATGCTGATCACGTGGAGTCTGGTGATCCATCCATTTCATCGAATTAGGTTAAATTCGATTCTTATTTCATTGGAATAATTTCATTTTTGGTCAAACAACTTACATGAATTATGCAATCAAATCCGTAACCCTTAATTTGTGCATTTAAGTCCTACAACTTTACTCCAGTACTCAATATAATCCTCCAGTTTCCACAAAATTATGATGCCTTATTCTTTCTTGGGTTTCATGGATTGGTTTATCAAATAATTTGTCCTATCAAAATCGGATAGTTATGTATTTACTTTTGTTGGGAGTGTATAATAAATGTTCAATATCTTTACCCCAGAAGATTGCTAAAAGGGAGCACAAGTCTAAGTCTATCAATATATCTAATTGAACCTATCTTTACTCAAAAGCTTAAAGTAATGAGTTATTTGTCCAACTAGATATATTAATTACTTGACACTGCACCAATTCTCCATTGTGGGACTTCTCAAATGCAACTTATATATGTATCTCAACAATCTCCCCATCACATGTAAGCTTAATGTTAGGTTTGTTCCCCCTTAATTTAGGTATCTTTCTACATTAACTTATCTCAACTTGAATATTCAACATTCACCTTCATCCATCCTTCATCCATGTTCTTTTTCATTGGACTGAACCATGAAAACTACCATGGGATTGCGCTGCAACGCCACAACACACACTGCCCGGAAATTGTGAATCGAACCATGAAGGCTACCATTGGGATTGTGTTATACCACAACACACATTGCCCAGAAATTGGGTTGGTCACTAGATTCCTTCTATTGAGATATCTAGAACAGATTGGGGGCCACCCATCTACTATTAGCTCTAACACCAATTTTTGTAGTCTTGGGCTCCTCTCACCTCAATTGTTTACTCAAAGGGTGAAACTTTTCTTCATATTTATAAACCAACCATCGGACAATTCCATAATCGATGTGGGATAACTCCAACAACTTTTGCCTTAGTAAGATGGCTTGTCTTTTTTGAAAACATCATATATATCATCATCATCATCATCATCATCATCAATTTGATTGAAATTTCCAATCTTCACTATTTAAAGGACTTTTTTGATGCTAACACCTAAATTTCATTGATGAATTTATCATACATTTGCATCTCATAAATTTGACCCATGATAAAAACAAAACAATCAGTTTATACAACATTGCGTTCATTTTTCTCGTGGCATTCCTTTTGCACATATAAACCAGAGGCATGATCGTTCATTAATAGTTAGGTTTCAGTTCACATAGGTCATCCGTGCATATGATGAATATTAGGAATCTCCTACACACTTCGACTAGGGACAATGTAGTATGAGAACCTCAGGTCCCACAGCTAAAATTATGATCACTCCAAAGAGCTTTAACAGCACCAATTCACACTTGGACTCAATTTTCTTCCTAGTAATTTATACCTAACTTATCTTGATTAATTGAAGACCCAAACAAGCTCAAAGCGATTGCAAGATAAGTATCACAACGATTTTGACAAAAAAAAAAAAAAGTATCACGATGAGTGTCTTTACGTCTATTTTCAAACACTATATGGCTCACATGCTAGTTCCTAAATTTGCATTTTTTTTTTCAAGGAATGCTAGATGATCGTGCACAAGGATGCCTGGACAAAAAAACAATGATGTCAAGCCTTCAAAACTAAACTTTTCAATATCCGTTTGGTCTAAAACTTTTACACAAGCTTAGTCGGCTTGTTGACTAACTCCCCTCAACATTTTAGTGCAATTGGATAAATGAGGAGTGTGTATTCATCGTTTCCATGCGATTGCTCGGTCAACTCGTGTCTAATCCAACAAGCTCACTTTTCCTTCTTTAATTTAGTTGCCACTCTCTAATTGCCAATTGTCATGACCTTCTTAGAGGTGGACCACTAAGAGAAAGTTAATGGATTATCATGCAAGTGCGAATGGTTACTCATTAAAAAGATGGTACCATTCTCTAATGTGGGCTCTCTTAAACCCCTGACTATCACAACTTTGGGGTTTTAATTAAATTATTTAGACATCCAATTCAATTCAATTCATTTAAGAATTGCCATTAGTTTGCTTTGGTTGATTAAAAACCCAAGTAAAATGTGGAAGAACACTTTACTTTTATGAACTAGAGATTTCATGGATAGGGGACTTGATTATGCTAGATAAATCTCTCCCTTTGGCATCTTCATTTTATTTCACAAAATGCTTTGCAAGTAGCCTTGATTGATTTGGTCTTAAACCACTAACATGTTATGGAAGCAAGAAAGTAACACTATCAAATTGATAAATAAATTGCTCGAGCAGACAGAAAAACCTTGATGGGAATGATCTCTTCTTTTTTGTTTTTTCTTGTTTGTTTTCTCTTTAACGTTAATCACCTTTTTGCACTCTTGAAACCCAATTCAGAGCATGCAGAACTTCATATTTTTCGTTACCGGTTGGGAATGAATATAGAAATTTCTCCAATTGTGCCCCCTACTTGGGCGTGATCAAGAATTTGAGGAACTTTCAAGGACTTCCAACTCGATACAAAAACCCATTTTCCAGTTTGCTTATTCAGAGAACGATGTAAGCGAAACAAGGTAGTTTTGTTTCTCCACATCTTCATAATTGTTTCACTCTGACCTTCATTTTTCTCCCTTTGTGGTGTGGTTCTTGACGGGATAGTTTCAAATTCACTTTCTTTTATCTTAAGTAAGTTAATAAGAATATCTGTAGCGTTCAGGGTAAATGAACTAGAATGCCCCCCGTTATTGCGATATAGTACTCTTCGCAGGTGATTTGTCAAATGAGATGTGCCACAGTCGTGTTAGGGGCTGTGCTTGGAATGCGGTTGACTTGTGTCCTCCCCGGATTGTCCATTAAATCCAATGATTGGACTTTCAGTGCTCGGAGTAGATTCCCCTATAAGACTTATTCTTCGTTAGCATGTTTCCCGCAAGTAAATATCTCAAATCGGAATACCTGCAATTTGCGGCAAAAAAGGCTTCTCTTTCTTCTAAAATTATAAAAAAAAAAAAAAAAAAGATATCCCTTTCATGAAAAGGAGTGACATGCATAAAATGTCTAAATGTTACGAGTTTGCAAAATGTACAAGTTTTGTTATTGCCTAGTATGGGAAGAGATTATTCATTTATTTAGAGAATGGGAAAAGCTAAAGAAAGAAATAAACTATATAGAAGCATTTTACTCATAGGAAGCAAATAAATCTGAGAGATTAGCAAGGAGAGTGAACTTCCCTATCCAAATTGCAATGTTTTAGTAAAATAATAGTACTAATGTCTCGTGACAATATGAAGAATAGTTTCAAGCCAAGATGAATGACATTTGCATCAGAATGCTAACAAATCGATCATGTTACCTATGCATATAGAACTTTATATATTCACTGAAAGAGTAGCTACGTGTAATGCATGAGTGCATATTGTGCGTGATGCACGCATGCACACACGTCCAATTACTAACTAATTGCACATCACGGTGCCCGAATTAATGCTAGCTAATATTCACTGGTTTTATAACCTAAGTTGTGATTCCAAACTTGTCATACCCAAAATTCATCCCAAGAATTTAGATAATGATTCCCTATTATTTGGAAAAAATAAAAATAAAGAACGAAGCCTTCCACGAGCAGCAGTAAGCATATATATTGACTAAGCAAATTATTTCATTGAATGATAATTATAACAACATCCATTGTATCATGAAGTAACCAAAAACTAGAAACGCATTAACCCTCTTCAGATCGCTCTCCACTTGTGTCAAGAATAAAAGTTGAGAATCAGCGCAATGTTTGAAAATTTTGGAGAATCGTTTTCGAAACAGTTTCCAAATAAGCCTGAAGAAAAGAATAGATGAAAATGGCCATATTCTTCCTAAAAGATTGATATGTGGGGACAGTGATTTAATTAGAAAATGATGCACCAATAATTATACCCATTTTAAATAGATTCAATTATGATTTTTTACAATTGATTGGTATTGCATGTATCACGTGGTTAGGACTTTCCAAGGAGGCCGCTATTTTTATGGAAAAAAACTGAACATAGGGAACTTAGTCCTATCCTTCTAATTTATTACTGTTAATTTTTTTATTGTTAATTTAATCTTCAAAATAAACATGGATTTCAATTCAACACCAGTGTTTTTATTGCCTTTTCGACTTGCAAGCACGTTAAACGAGTAAACTCTCGAAGCACGAAATATCTTAGCCAAACCAAATCGGTGGGTCCTATATGCATTATTGATATAGACTTGCGTGGATGATGAGAATCCTACCTTCAACAACTCGACTCCATCGAAGAAGTTAAAAATTAGGTCACATAAACTTGTTATACATACCTGCAGTCTCTGGCCTTGGAATGACTCGACTAACATATTATGAGAGAAAGATGGCATCTGTCATCGTTAGCATTGCTAGAGCTATGGCTCCACAAGCACTAGAAAAAGTTGGAAATTTATAGGGCATCAAGCATGAGATCGGGGTGCTCAGGGACACATGTATAACAAGTTTATGTGACCTAATTTTGGCTTGAGAAACTGAAAGATACTTTTATGATGCACATGGCGTACTTGATGAATTCAAATTAGAAGCTCTTGGGACAAGAACTAAGGGAGGCACAGTGTGTTGTAATTATTATTGTAATCATAGGTTTTAATGGCTCAACGTTAATGAAACGTCTCTTCAATTCACGCCTTTTTCAATTCACATGCAACCGTTTCGTCTCTTTGGATCATGCCCTAATTGTTGCAATTATGGGTTAATGACTCTTTGTTCTCCTGTAGTTTCTGATTTAATAATGTTGTTATTAAGGGTTAATGGCTCACCTAATGTGAGCATAATCGGTGTGACTCTTGAGTTCATGTCCTTTCAGTTTTCTACGGCTAGTTCCCTTGTCTATAAATAGACACATCTTCTTACTTAAAAATAACAACAAAAAAATCCTCAAAGTATTCCTCTTGTTTCTTGGTAGTTTTTTTAAGTGTGCTGATTTAAAGAAGTGTTCGATAGAATCTTGTTCATATAGTGCTTATACAAACGGGTTGAGGTGTTGTATTTTGAGAGGCATAGTTCACGAAACTAATTGGCACTGTTGACATGAACTAATCACCTTAAGGAAATTTGATTAGCCGTACCTCACCTCTTGTTTATTTTGATATTGCTTTCTTGAAATTATTATTATTTTCCCCAATACGTATTAATATTTCCAACAATTTTAAGGCGATTATCTTTTACTGTTTGTTGGGTTTATCAAAAAATCGAGATGACTAATGACAATCAAGTACCCAATAATGTTGGAATGTTTGTGAGGACGTTCATATGGTTGTTTCAATGAGTGAGGTTCAAACCTCATGGCCTAGTGTTGTGACAACATATGCTGCAAACTTTCGGGCCGAGACCATCTATGGTGGTACTAGTAGAAGTCACTTGACCGATACACTGGGGACTGTTTTTAAAAAAAGTACATATCTAATGGTGTATGGTTCAATTTCTAGAGAGATGGTTTAACAAGCTTTGCCTAATATGATGATACCTTCTCCAATAACACCAAATGAGAAACCGCGTGAGTTAACTAGTGTGGGCTTTAAGCAGCGATAATAGAAGATGTCCTTTTATTGACCACACTAAATTTAGTCAAGTACTCATTAGTGGTGTGCTCAATAATTAGTCCAAGTCACGACGCTTGGGGAGCTGGAGCCTTGGAAGTACAAGGATTTTCTATGCTGAAACTATATCCTTAACTATCTAGCAAATTCCTTGTATCGTGTTTATTGTATCACTGAAACTACTAGACAATTATGGGAGTCCTTAGAAAAGATACAAATTTGAGAAATTTGCGGTAGCCAAATTCTTGAACTCAAGATGGTAGATTCTAAATCTATCATGAACTAGGTCCATGAAGTGCAAATGATTTTGAAAGTCTTTGTTGAAGAATTTTTTTAGTGAATCATTCCAAATGGCGTTTATTATTGAGCTAACTCTAGGCTTGCAAATGATTTAAGATGATGGACAAAAATGGAACAGTGGTTTTTAATTGATTTTCTTTGTTTTGGTCAATTATATTTGTTGATGCATTCATTGTTCATGTAGTCGATCGCTCCTAACAATAATTTAATTAAGTAGGCGCCACGGAAAAGTAAAATGTGAACTTACTAAAGTAAACTAATTGGTCAGAAGTTCAAAGTGGTATACGAGGGGTGCCCAAATATATCCTTTTGGATTATATACGGATGGATCATGATAATGAATCAAGACGCATCTACAGCCTTCTTCAGCAAATTTGCAATCTTGTGTTTATTTTAGAATAATTTGCAATAGCGACAAAACATGTGAACCAACACCGACCGTGTTTATGTGGGTCCTACTGCAGAGTCCACGTGATCAATTGTCCATATGAATTTGACAAGATCCGACAAGATCATACAGTATCTTCCTGTTACTTTTCTTTTATCTTGCTCTCTTTGATCGTACAATATTCTGAATTTGGCTGGTCGAGTAGCTCTACCATCACCCACTAGAAACCGCTCACAGTATATGATTCGGGAATCTATTGTACAGTCTTGCGTCTAGTGAATCCGGTTCATCGCAAATGTCCATTTTGTGGACTCTACGTGTGGAGCCAAATTTAGAGTAATTTTCTTTTTCGACAAGTGAGGTTTTATTGATAATATAAAGGGCAGGTGAGCTACCCTGCTACATGCTCAAGTCATACAATTCAAACCAGACCCAAATGCTAACATAAGAACTTGTAGTTTCCCTAAGATATTTGTGCAGGGATGACATCATTCTTAAGAAGTCGTCCTTGGACAGCTTTCTTAATTCTTGACACGATAACATTAGCGTTAATAACCTTAGGGTAATTATACCTCACACGCTATGTTTTTTAGGTATCACTTTCAAAGGATTGAGCTTTCTTAGTGTTATTCCCACCCGCTCTTTCATGTCGAGGGTCTTTGGAGTTGAACTATCGCCTAGTTCCCAATCGAAACGGTAAAGCAGTGTTGCAAGACCAAGATGAAGCACCCTATCCGCCAATGAAAGTCCGACGCATATTCTTCTGCCTGATCCAAATGGAATTAGCTCAAAGTTTTGACCCTTGTAGTCAATTTTAGATCCCATGAACCTCTCTGGTTTGAATGCCAATGGGTCCTCCCAAGCATCGGGGTCTCTTCCAATGCTCCATGCATTCACGAAAACCTGGGTATCTCTGGGTATATCAAAACCCATGAATTTGGTTTCCTTTAGAGCATTTCGTGGGATAAGTAAAGGTAATGGGGGATGCAATCTTAGGGTTTCCTTCACCACGGCTTGCAAAAATGGCATCTTTTCCGTGTCATTTTCTTCGAGCTTTCTGTTCAACCCCACAACCTGGTCAATCTCATCTTTGGCCTTTTTCATTGACTCGGGTTGGCGGAGTAGCTCTGCCATCGCCCACTCAATGGTGCTACTTGTAGTCTCCGATCCGGCGAAAAACATTTCCTGCACCATCAAGTAGACCCATTTAGTACAAAGATTAGGTCTTGGATATCACAAGTGTCCGAGTCTCGTCCTATAATTAAGAGATTCTCTTTGGCTGGAAAAAGTCACCCTCGAATCGTCAGCTCAATAGTAAAAATTATCATGCTTCACCTGATCAACAATCCTGATCAAAGACAGCAGTTCCTATTCTTCGAATTGGCAGAAAATTGGCACACAAAGAAAGGAACAAGAACTTGAAGTTGACAAAATGAATCCACTAGTGACAACAGAAGTATTTATGAAAGAGATGGGGCAAGTGTTTGATTGACAAAAGGAAATAAACAACTGGAATGGCAAGAAATAGGTTGCTGGGAAATAACTGAAAGAGATTTGCAAGAGAGCAAAATGGATTAACATAAGTAAAGCTTGTTCTGCGCGTTTCCATTAAGATGTGCGCTTCTTATAGTTTCAGCTATAATAATTGCTTTACTGCAATTGTCAGTCGACGGCTTTGAAAATTATTCCTGCCTAAGAGTTTGATTGCAATAATTATTTGCACTGGTTTTATCCTTGCAATCGATTTGATTTCAGCCAAATTTTGTAAGCCAATGTCAAAATTTCTCGACTTAATTGACATCGACTTGACTAACCTGGTAATTTTACAATAACTAGTTGGAATGCTTGATGGAGACATAAGATTGATTTTAGTTTATTTTAATGAAAAGAAAAATCAGTGCTTGGACGGCACCATGATTGATTTATTAAGTTAGCTACCAAAACTTCTTTGTAATGCGTGATGTGACCCTAGTTGTTTAAATGTCAGTTAAGTTTGTCACGCCACTTAATCAACCGAATTAGACCTAATGTCTCAAAGTGTGGTCATGTTAAACGTGGAAGAGAGGAGCAAACTCACCAAAATGATTATATTGATGTTCTGGGAAGAGATTTTGTGAGGGCCTTCTTTTCCATCGCCCTCATAATCCAATAATGTGTCCAAGAAATCATTGGTTGTTCTCATCTCTCCCCTTAGCTTTCGCTCCTCCAACCTCTCTTTCACAAAGCCTTCGGCAATCTTCATGGCCCGACCCATGTCCTTCGCCATGCTTGCCTTGATCCCCTGCGGATCCAACCATTTCAACCATGGCATGAAGTCGGCCACGTTGGGCTTGCCGGCCCATTCCATGACCAGGTTCATGGCGTCGTAGAACTCGGGCCCATCCTTCGATTTTGGGTCCAATAGATCCCGTGAGAGCACCATGTTGCCCACCACATTAAACGCCAGGAGAAAGAGGAAGTGAGATAAGTCGATTCCTTGCTCTTCATAAAAATAAAATTTCTGTATGATTAATTCTAATCTAAGAATGTATAACCACACTTAACAAATTATAACCACACTTAACAAATTAGACATCTGAAAAATAGATTGTACCAAGTTGTGCAACTAGTTAAAAGAAAGATGCAGTCAAATCAAGAGGAACCAATCTCTAAGCTGCTCGTAAGCTCCACTTGACTTACTGTGTATGCTTCAATGTCCAACACGAAAGTTTAGCTACGCAATTCAATGATAAAGCCACTCGAGCTTTACATAATTCAACAGTAGAGCCACTCTAGTTCGACTCGAACTCCCAAAAAAGAAAGCAAGTTTGACTGAAAATAAAAATTAAATTCCAGTAGCTCTTTGGTAAATTGAGTTATTTACACTAGTATTTAATTTGTTGACTTTGTCAATTACAGTACACAAAACAAAAGGATAGAAGTATAGGTAATCCCTAAACTTTTACAAAAGGTTTAATTAGGTCCCTTGTTTTTTTTTTCGGTGGAATTAGATCCCTAAATCATATACGTTCTTGTCTGGTTTGGTCTTTCCATTTAAAAGGAAATATAAATGTTGAAATGGCAATTAAGTCTCGTTGAATGTCAACACGGTATCCTACATAAGTTTTTGAAAGGATTGTGAGAATAATAATCTATTATGAATTATAAATTCTTGAAATGTGAATTTCACAATAATTTATAATTATTTATGATTTGATTTTTTGTGATTTAGAATTGACTGTTATTTTTACTAAACATTAAATATTGTCACGCAATCATTTCTCTTTTTAAAAAACATAAAATAGAATAACAAAAAATTCATAAATAAGGAAATTAAAAAATAACATAAATATATAAAAAAAATCAAAAATAAGGAAATTTGCAAAAAAAGAAATGAAAAACAGAAGTGTCGCAATTGAACTAGGGGGAGACTTACGTGAATGGAGGCTATGCTGAATTAAGGATGGAGGCGACTCGTCGCTAAGGTGGCAAGGGTGTGCTTGCACGGGAGGTGGCGTTCACGAACGGCGAGCACCCAACGATCCATGTCGTGCCTCGAAACTGCCGCCCACCCTAGCCAGCACCCTCCATTCCGTTGTGCATAATTATTAGTTAGATTTATATATATATATATATATATATATATATATATATTTTTTTTTTTTTTTTTCTTACCCGTATCAGAACTATGTTTAGAAAAAAAATCATTTCACTAAATAAATTAGCTTAGTTAGTGCCAACGTATAGTGCTGGTGCGACATTCCTCGTAAATATTCCATCTACATATTTAAGAGGAGGGCCAACTCGAACTAAAAAATATATAATTGAACATTTTATGGAAGTGCGAGAAGTTAAATCTAATTGTAGGTTGCTTTCTTTACCTATATTAATAGGGCCATGCTAAGAAGACGGTGTTGTCAAGTAACGGATATACTGATCACATATTCCAAGTGTGGGAAATTTTGCAACCAAAGTATATAACTTTCAAAATCAATTATCAAGATTGCCTCTTGTGATGTAAACCACAAAAATTAAGGCCGATAAAAGAAGAATAATAATATACGGAGTATAATCATTTAGCATAATAAGAAACCAAAGTTAACGCAAAACCAACCTTTCATATCAATTTTAGATTCTGTGCTTGTACAAAAGTTAATTTGTAGAATGTCATGAATGATTCTCAAAGGAAAATAAAAATTTTAATTGAATTTTAGAAGTAAAAAACTACGTGAATCCAATGCTATCTAGATAACGACTTCAAATATAGAGGGGTAGTACACTTCAAGATGGCAAATGAAGAACCATTGCCTAAAAGGCAAGATTCTAAAATCAAAACTATGTATGTTTTGATTCCCCATCATCTCTCTGATTTCAAGTTGCTCACGTTCGAGTAATTGCTTCAGCAGCCCTAGTCACACCTAAACCAGAAACTAGTAGCACATAGTTTAAATTTGTGTAGACATTGATCATCATGAGAGAGTAGATAATTTCGTGTTAGTCACCGATTAGAGAAGGGATATGAAGATGTTATATTTTACCTATTACCATGATTTAGTAATAATACAAAATGAAACACGGACCTTAGAAATTCTAATTTGACAAATCTTAAGCAAGCGTTGGTTTCCTACAGGTGTGTAGTCATGGGCTAAATGTATATTATGTTTATATGGTCTAACTTTTCTGATTTTACTCTATGAAAGTCATTTTTTGGCAATTGAATTTTGAAAATGTTATATTCTTGTTGCTAATATCCCGCAATAGAGATTTGTGGTCAGCGTGTCCTCGTCGTGTCCTAAATAGTGATTGGACCGTCTTCTCAGCTTTTTCTTCATATTAATAATTAATTAAGGATTGTGACCCTATAAAAATGTAGGGTAGGGTATGGGACCTTCATCTTATTTGTATTGAGTTTAAGATAAGTTCATCTCTCTCTCCCCGTTGCCTTTTTACTTTTCTAAAAGCTATTACTTCAATCATTCCAGGCGACACATAGGACACAGAGTCAGAAGTGACGCCAAGTACTTTTTTTTTTTTCGGGCTGAACGCCAAGTACTTAAGAGTTAACCTTTTGTTGCTTGTTTGACTGCCATTTCTTCCTCTATATACATGATCATGCTGTCGACACACTTTTGCCTGAGGTGGGCCGTATCGTTGACGCGCTTGTTCACGAAGAGCTCCGCGGAGCAGAGACGCCGGAGAGCGCGCCAGTAGTCACCATAACGACCAACAGCGAGCGAGCCTTGGTCATAGCCAAGAGCAGTCAGCGCATGGGGACATTTGCGGTCCGCGAACACGAAGTCATGGCCCTTGAATAACTCCATGGCCGCTTGAGCTGATTGGATCGCCATGGTGTTCACGGAACCGAGCTTCAACCACAAGACAGGCCCATGCTTGGCTCGGAGGTTGTGGAGGTTCTGGTGCGCCATGGTCCCGAGGTCGAGGATGTTGCCGATCACGGGCCATGCTGGGGGCTGAGGGGGAAGCTTGGTGCGCTTCCGACGGTTGTGAAGGAAAACTAGAAGTGCCGGGAGGAGGAGGCCGAGCCAAAAGAGCGAAATAGGGTAGGACTCCATTGGCTAAGCTTTGAGCTATTTCTCACCTTACGCTTCTGCGATTATTGTACGGGAAACACGATATAAATAGACACTCTTATCCTGTTCACACAACCCAAAACAATAAATAAAAGGAAATACAGGAGAAAACATTAATTTTGTCTTTTGGCAATGAAAAGGGGTAAACATGCTGGTCACGTTGATTCTCGTGATCCATCCATTTCATCGAAATAGGTAAAACTCGATTCTTACATCATCATAATAATTTCCTTTTTGGTCCAAAAACTTACGTAAATTATGCAATGTAATCTTCTAACTATTAATTTGTGCAATCAAGCCCTATAACTTTAATTCAATATTCAATATATTGATGTCTTGTTCTTCCTTGGATTTCGCGGATTGCTTGATCAATTTATTTGTCTTGCCAAAATCATATAGTTATATACTTACTTTTGCCTTGGTAAGATGGCATGTTATTTATCAAAAATAATATATATATATATATATATATATATAATCCGATCATCAATTTGATCGAAATTTCTAATCTCAACTCTCCAAAGGACTACTTGATGGTGAAACATGAATTTCACCAATGAATTCATCATGGATTATCAAAGAAAATCATTTCAGCAATCAAACTCCAAGATAATGGCTGGAGTTTACCCTTGATCAAAAAACAGTTAGTTTATATGAACATGAATTCATTTTTCTCGTGGCGTTCCTCCTGCACATATAAACTAGAGGCACGATAGTTTATTAATAATTAGGTGTAGTTAATATGAACTTGAATTAATTTTTCTCGTGGCGTTCCTCCTGCACATATAAACTAGAGGCACGATAGTCTATTAATAATTAGGTGTAGTTTATATGAACTTGAATTCATTTTTCTCGTGGCGTTCCTCCTGCACATATAAACTAGAGGCATGATAGTTTATTAATAATTAGGTGTAGTTTATATGAACTTGAATTCATTTTTCTCGTGTCCTTCCTCCTGCACATATAAACTAGAGGCATGATATTTTACTAATAATTAGGTGTCAATTCACGTGAGTTATCCGTTTATCTCATGGAGATTAGGTATCTCCTACACTCTTCAACTAGGGATGAAGTAGCATGAGAACAGCGGGCTTGACAGTTAAATTTTTTATCGATGGTGACTCTAGAGAGGCTAGAGTAGGAAACGGCTTTGGCCAGTATGTGGATTATGCGCACCCAGAAATTGAATGCGAGAGAGAAATTGACAGTTGAATTTTTTTATCGATGGTGACTCTAGAGAGGCTCGAGTAGGAAACGGCTTTGGCCAGTATGTAGATTATGCGCACCCAGAAATTGAATGCGAGAGAGATTTATAGTTGATGATCCCTCCCAATGCGAGAGAGAAATTGACAGCTAAATTTTTTATCGATGGTGACTCTAGAGAGGCTCAAGTAGGAAACGGCTTTGGCCAGTAGGTAGATTATGCGCACCCAGAAATTGAATGCAAGAGAGATTTATAGTTGATGATCCCTCCCATAGTGATGGTGGAACCAAAAAGAATATGACAACTTTTGGAAGTTTGGAACAAGGCACAAATGAAGACTAGAGAGAGAAATAATGGAAATGAAAATGCTCTTTGCTTCTGTATAACTACAGATCTGAAGTCCACAACCTTTTAAAGTGGTTAGATGTGTGCATAGCTTAACATCAAATAGAAAACAAGAAACTCCACAAAGTGAAGAAAAAACACATGAACAACAAATGAGACAAAGACATGAAGTCCTTGCTTCTTACGAACGAAGAAACCTAATGTTCTTTGACTAAAGAAAAAAAACAAGACCTTCCCTTTTCAATTTGAAAAGCATTTACTCTTTGTTGAATGGTGGAGGGGGTACTCAAACACAGCCCATCATAAATGTGACTGTGGCAGCCGAAAATTTCGACAGCCCTTGGATGCGCGGCGGTTCGTGATTAAATGACGAAAGTATCATCAAATTATGCCGTTGGTGCTATACACGATCATTGGCTCATATTATTGTTGGACCAATGCATTTCTTTTAGCGATGGTCTAATTGCCAAGTAAGCCATAGTCTCGTCAAAAAAAAAAATTCCCTTAGGTAAGGCCACTTGCGAGACCAACCTCACCCGCATTTGCACCTTGCTAAATGAGCCTTACGTGCCAGTTGTTTTTGACCTCTTTGTACATGGAAGTTGATAACAGAAATCGTCGAGGAGTCCCCTATTTTCGCGCTAATTCTCGATCATGCCCGAGTTCCTAACATGCTGACCCGAATACGTTGGTGAAGGAGCACCAAAAAAATCGGCCGCCTCGAGCTGGCCGTTTCTTCTTACGCATGAGGACCATGCCAACCCAAATATCCCATGCACGTACAAGACTTGCAGCCGCGCCTTTCTTTGTTGTCCAACCAGTCAACAAAATAAGATTGTTGACCCATGCAGCAACATGAAGCTCACGTATATGGCCCACGTCTACAGCCCATAATCACGTTGGAATGAAGAGCCCACAGCCCACGCCCATGCAGCCCATACGAACGTTGAGGAGTCAACCAAGGTGGGTGGTTGACCGAGGGGCACCCAGCAGCAGCCACGTTGCTCTCCATTTCGGTGGCCAGCGAAGGAGGAGCTCGGAACAGCTGCTTCGTTCGTGTTTACAAGTGGCCAAAGAAAATTGCCACGTCTGCCCCGCCTGTCCTCCATGCATGCATTCACCGACACCCCTACATGCAAATATCATCATTAGTCTAATTAATTTTGAGGGAATTATTAGCTCGGTTTTGATGGTGAAGAAAGAGAGTGAACCGAATAGAATTTTGAGCAAAGAGAGAGAGAGAGACCGAACGAGCAAGCGAGCAAGTGAGAGAGAGAGAGAGAGAGATGCAAGCAGTGAGTGAGTGCATGGTGTGAGGAAGAAGAGACCGCCCATGCCCGTGCTCGAGCTACCGCTGTCGTCGCCGCCGGTCTCCGTCGCCGTTGAGCCAAGCCCGAGCTAAGGAATTAGAGGCAAGTAGAAGTTCATCAATCTATGTGATGTAGTGTTGTTGCTGTCTAGTGTAGTGCAATAGACTTGAGGAAGGGTTGAGATGAAAACTGAATGCCAATCTATGGAGGATTGACTGTGAAGTTGTTGTTTTGTGTTGGATTGAGCTAGATAAGTTCTAGATCGAGGCTATAAGTCATTGCGTGTTGCATTTGAGGCTTGCATGTCTCGAAATCTAATTGTGAGTGAGCTGTGATTGTTGAGTGAGGTGTAATGGTGTGTGCTAAGTGAAGAAAAGGTCATCCATGTTGAGTTACATGAGCCGAGATGTGAGTATGTGCTTTGTACCAAGTTGTGAAGGGTTCTAGGTGAGAGAAAATGTAATATGACTACTCCTAGATGCTGTGTAAGTGTGTTGAGATGCTACATAATGAATTTGTAGTAAAACAAACGGTTTGATTGAGCTGGAAATGAACAGAAAAGCATTAGATGTTTTCTGTCTTAGAGGAACATGGATTGAAAGTCGTTTATATTGTGTCGCTTTAATTTCTAGAGATGAAGATGAGGAATAGAATCATTTTACTTAAGATAACATCCATTATATTGAGTTTAACTCATAGTTATAGCTATATGAATACAAGAACGTGTAGATTGAAGCAATTCATTTTAAAACAGAAAAACTGTTTCGTAGAAAAACAGCCTGACCTTTGATGATTCTACGAATTTTCTGTATTTATCTAGATAGGTTGAACTTCGAATACTTAATGAAAGTTGGTGAGCACATCTGTAGGAATAATATCTCAAAAATTGAGAATAAATTGACAAGTTTTGGTCGGTGAAATGATTTTTCTTGTAAATGTTAAATCTGGAAATTATTACAGAGTGTTAGTAAGGAATATCAAAATTATTGCTCTTGATATACAATGAATCTGACTTAGTGTTCTTCATGAAACATTTTCCTTTAGGTCTTGTTTACAACATATCCAAATTTCAGAATTTTCTGAGTTCATTTAGGGGTTATTCGAAATTTTCATTAAAGCTGCACATTTTGGTTTTTAAGCTGTTTTACTCCGACTTTGCTCAACTGATTTCAAAAGTGAATGCACCTTGGGTTGTTATGTGACACGATGATACTCGCATTGGCATATTATGCAATATTGAGATGTGATGAGACTCAAGAGACATTTTGTCATTGCAGTGAAAAGTGTTTTTTGGAAATTAAGATGTTTATTGTTGCCGTTGGACCCTCGGGTCAACGATGCCCCAGGAGTTGGGATGCCCAGAGGTTTGAATGAGTCGACGCCCTTTGGATGCCTGGTTGTATTTTGAATACATGCCCAAAGGATTTTCCTCGGGAGTCGAAATGCTCGGAGGTGTGTGCCGGATGCCCAGTGGTATGTCGGTATGTAATTTCGGAAGGCAGGGGTAACCATTTTCATGGCGAGTCCCAACAATTCCTCGTGATGCCAGGTGTGATGCGAGATGCCTGGAGGTGTGTGCCGGATGCCCAAAGGTGTGTGCCGGAGGACTTCACGATGCCAGGATTGGGTACAAATGCCCAGAAGGACGCAAACATTGGTCCTCTGGGGGGTGAAAACTTTTGAATGTTAAACTGATGGTTCCACTAAGTGTGTGTGTGGTCTGGTTATAGGACTAAATTGTATGGCATGAAATGTGACGTATCATTACAATTTGGCCCTATGATCGGGACTTGTGTGATTGGACATGATGCATCTTATTGGTTAGAAATGCACTGGTCATTGCATTGAACAGTTATATGGTTTGGATGCATACTCATTCATCGATTGCCTATCTTGTCTATCTTGCATGAATCTAGATATTGATGGTACTGTGTGATATAGCTTAATAAATCTTTTACTACTGAGTGGTTGTACTCACCCCTTTTGGAGACTAACATTTCAGACTAGATAAGATGCCTCTGCTATCACCGCCACTAGAAAATGGACCGAGTGGTTGGATATGACCGTGAGGAGGAAGACAGCAAATGAAAGAACTTTTGGACCCCGACATTGATCGATGGACTTTAAGTATACGACTATTGGAAAAGATGTCGGTCATCTTTTGAAGTATAGCCGAGTATAGAAGACTACAACATTTTGATGTACCGATGAATGATGCCCATTTGGTTTAAGTAAATAAAAGTAGTCGACTTTTACCTATAAATGTTTAGTTGGTGTGCATCATTTTCTGAATATAGGGAAGGGAGTTGTTGGATACGCTTCCGTCATATTTCTGTGCAGGGACCAATCTAAAAGATATAAGCCCCCATGAGTTATGGGCCTATTATGATTCTATGGTATTAGAGTGATATATTGTCAGGACAAGAGAAAGGTAAGCGCACTGTGGCGACCCCAACGGATCAGGGGCCGTTTGAGGGGTGCCACAGCGACATCCTGAATTTTAGGTTTTGTTTTCAATTTAATAAGTTGGGCTTTTCATCGACGCGCCTATAGTTCTTTTCCCTAAGCTGATCACTCACGGGATAACTAGCCTATTAGGTGAAACCGTTAAGGAATCTAAACGCAATAGACTTGAGAATTCAACTAGGAATCGACTGCTCGACCATGCTAATCTGAAAGGGTCATTACGGCACCGTCAAAATCGATCAGAAATTGAAGATAGGTCGATTCGATAGAGGTATGTGAATAGTGTGTGGGTGATTCCACCTAATTGCAAAATTTTTGTTGGAAGGAATGAGACCGATTTTTCTATCATTTTCGTACTCTGTGTCCTTATTTGAAATCTCGAGATTTTCACAACAACCGAGAGTCGCCAATGTGTCAAAGACGCACAATGTGACTTGAAAATAATCGACCACGGGTTAAATACGCTAAAAATTCATAAAAGCTATCTGGTAGATTAGGTCATGCTAAAATTGCACTACATTGAAATTAACCGCGAACTTAAACTCGATTTCAGAAATTAAAAGTTCTGTCATGTCACGATTTATTTTAGAAACGTCGACTCATCATTCGAAGAATTTTCGGCGAGTTAGAGATTTTTACGAAAAATCAATTCGGACGATTATGAAAAGAACGTAAATTTGGATGTGCCAAATTGAAGGGATTTTTGGCCTCTAAAGTGAGCTACTTGGTGAAGGGAAATTGTAGAAATTGTGTGGGCTTCCTCCTCAGCAAAATTGGACATCAATTGGTGAAGAAATTGAAGTCTATTTGAGGGAAATTCGTAGGCTTGAAGGGGGCTGCAACATTTGGCATCAAAACTTGTCATTTGTGGGGATTTAGATGCATGAAAGTGATTGGGGGACAAAGGGGATTAACTTGAAGGCTTGTGAGACCAAGCATTTAATTGAGTGGATAATTTTGTGGACTTCTTTCCCCTAAACTGCAGCTTCCTCCTTACGCCAAGTTGCCCCTCTCCTTCGGTCTTTCTCTTGCGCACGCCGGTTTGACCAACCCCTCTGCCTTATGCTTTCGTTCATTTATTCCTTCGCCGAAGCAGCTCCATTGTTTTCTCTCTCTCTCTCTCTCTGCCAGCACTTGCTTCTAGTTCCCTCCGTCGAGTCTATCTTGTAGCTACTCCACCACTATCGCCTGTCCCACCTCCATTTCGCTGCTGCCTTACCCATCTTCACATGACGTTGATTCACTGAGTCAAACTCCAACAACACCTTCCTTGCCAACATTGACTCCAGCGGTTCCTCTCCGCCCAAAGCTGCTTCTTCATCTGGTCTGTGGATCACTAGCGTTGACGCCACCTGCCACCTCCAGCTGCTCTCTTCACCTCCGCACGCTGCAGTCTCGAGCCGCCAAGCCAAGCCCGCGACGAGTTCTTGAGCAGAATTGGTTTTCAGCTCAAGTAAGGAGTTTGCGAGCTGTTTTCGGCCCAGTCTAAGTCTCCGTTGGTGTTGCCGAAAGTTCAAGTTTCAATCGCTGTCGCGCCGCTGTTGCGGTGAACCGATTTTCACGCTAAATCGGTGATTTTATGCACTAAACTCTAATTAGTAGGCTAATGATGTTTAAGGAGTGTTTAGATTATATTAAGATTATATTAGGATAGTTATTAGCTTGTTTAATTAATTTAGGTTAGTTAGATTAGTGAATTAGGTGGTTAGAACTTGTAATTAGTTAGTTTATTATGCGGCATTATAGTTAGAATGGTTAGTATAAATTAATTAGTTCAATAGGTGGTTAGATTAGCAATTTTTAGCCTAAGTTTGCATTTATTGATTTAATTTACATTATTTAATTAATTTTGATAATTATTTAATTATTAATTATTTTTCGGAAATTAGATCGGGATAGCCGGTGACTAGAATTTTGTGTTGATTGCAATGGTGTGTTTAGTTTATGCAATTGGATGTTAATTTGTGCAAATTGAGTACTAATTGAAATTTTGGTTATTTATTCCAAAATTTGTGAATTTCAATATTTATTTAGAAAATCCCAAGTGTCAGATTTTGACACCAAAAATGGTTTTATATAATATATAAAATAATGAGATTTTAAAAGGAAGGATATCAATTTTTTTGATTTGATATGATCATGTACCCACACACGACTATTTTCATCGGGTGTTTTTAATACGAAGAAAATGAGCCAAGTGCATTATTTTAATTGAGACATTTGAATGCAATGCACAGTATCTTTGGCCATAATTGAATGATTGTGTGCTGGTTAAGAGAACCCGTCCCCAGTGTGTATCGGTGGACGTTAACCCTATATGGGAAGCCGGTCGTAGTAGATTCTGGACTGAAGCTCCTTCGGGTATGCCGTAAGGAATGCCGTCCTTGATGTGTTTTGGAGGATGTAGTTTTGCTCAAAGGAGTGAGACAAAACCTGACTACGCTAGAGGACTGATGTGTGTTGGGTAAAACTGCTTGTGCAGGTAGTAATAATCAATTAGAATGCATGATTGAGTGAGATAGATGTGCCGAATTATGGGATAAATTATGTGGTACGGTATGGAACGTGTCATAATGATTTGGTCCTATAATCAGGACCCCTGTGCTTGTTTGAAATTTGAGTGTGGCATTCCAGTTGATGAGCTTGATTACTGCTCATGCTTTTGTGTTGTCTATGGTATGAACTGCGTTGACTTGCAGGGAGGACCTGAGACAAGGTAAGTCTCTGTAGTTGTGTGGTTGTGTGGTTAGGACGCCTCTAGGCGTATTACCCTCCTAATCAGGGTTTAGAGCACGAACTCGTTGAAATTTATATCTCACCCCGTCGTGGGCTTAACTTTTCAAGACCGTAGGGTGGAGGACTTGGAGCCGAGCTGAGGTGATATGTGGTGTAGGTCAAATAGGACAATTTCTTTTTGGAAAGGCAATCTTTTGAAGTCTTTTGGTTATAGACCTTTGTACATGACTCAATATATTTATAAAAACATGTTTTGCTTGTGAATCTGTTGTCTTGCTTTTATATCCCGAGATGGTTACTGTCAGGGGATTTGTTATTCACTTCCACATGTGCAATAAAATGAAAGGGTCAGCAACTCGTTCTAGGAAGTCGCATTTTTATTATTGACCATCGAGGGATGGGCACGCGCTCGAGGATCGGGGCGTGACATCCCCGCCTGGAGTGGTATTAGAGCTAGTCAATAGTTGTAGTAATAAGGTGCGATGGGTTCTTGGGATAGTTAGTAGGAAATGCCTTTTATTTACGCTGATGCATGCGAGTGATAGCTGATTGGTAGCTTGTTTGTGGGGTCACTCAAATTCTAATATGATATTGGAATTGGAAAACAGGTTTCTATAAGATCCTGTAGCATGAGTGATCAAGAGCGGAGAACTCCTAGGCAGAGGTCAGTAGGAACTGTAACTTGGGGGTAGGATGTTGACAAGGGTCAATACCCGAGGTACGCAAGGTAGAGCGTAGGCTCGGGCTAGCGTGAGTGTAAGAGTACCGCCGTAGGCCGGTACTATGAGTGTAGTAGCACCGAGCGATCCTAGATTTGACGGGATCATTTAGGCGCTTGAGACTTTGGGAAGCATTTTGGGTCAGCAAGAACAGAATCAAGCTGTTGCTATTGCCGCTGTCACTGCCGTTGTCACTATCGCCGCCAATGCTGTAACTGCTGTTGTTGTCGCACCCGCTGAGGCCCAACCTGGAATTGTGATTGGAGAGAGAGCCGCCACATTTAGGTCGTGGTTTAGTTCAGATAGAGTTAGCAATCGATTCGGGAAGAAACCGATGACAGAAGGAAAGCACTTCAATCATCCCGCTCAAAGGAGTATAACGGGAAAGCTAACACCCAACCAAAAGGGCGTGTGTTGTGTTGGTGGGAAAAGACATAGATCCGCCTTGTGTTTTAAAAAGACAAGGGTTTGTTACGGGTGTTGCCAGTACAACCTCCTGATCAAGGACTGTCTGCTCGGGCAGATGGAACCATAACAGCTACCACCACCGCCGCCGATGAGCTAGAGCAGGAAGAATGCGCCACAGAACGCACAGTGGGGTAATTGGGACAGGTCTCTAGTGCAAGAAAGGGTGTGTGCTGTCACCCGACACGAGGTAGAGGACTCACCGAATGTGTGCCAAATTTGTAGAAGAAAGCATGGATCAGCCCAATGTCTTGGTATCACGGGAGCGTGCTATGAATGTGGCCAACACGGCCATCAGGTGAGAAACTGTTCGCGCAGGTTCAGGAGAGCATAAGCACCGCTACCGTAGGTAGGACGCCACTAGGATGGTGAAGGAGACAAGAATGAACTGAAGCATGCACCGATCAGAGAAAAAAATGCTTTTGGGGTGATGTTATCAATGCAGCGTAGCAAAGTTGTGGTTAAGTTTGGAGAATTTCAGTTTGTTGTAATAAAGTTGTAGAAAGAAGAATTACTGGCTAGAGTTGTACTTGATTAGTTTGTTTATGTATAACTTTGATGTCATATATAAAAAAAGGTATGGCTCGAGGAGCTTTTTGTTGTAATGAATTGTTGTCATAAGGTGATCTAGTTTAAACCGTTAGCAGGTGAAAGCTTTGAATTTATCGAAAGTTGAGGAGGACCCTCGATCCCTTTAATCACATTGCTTGAGGCAACTCATTTGTTAGATAGGGGTTGCCAAGGTTACCTAGCGACTGTTGTGGATACGAAAGTTGAGGAGCTGAAGATCGATGACATCTCAGTAGTATAAGAATTTCTAGATGTGTTTCCAAAGGAATCGCTAGGTCTGCCGCCAAAAAAGGAGATTGAGTTTGTATTGAGTTAGCACCCGGGACAGAGCCAATCTCTAAGGCTCCTTATCGGATGGCGTTGTCTAAGTTGAAAGAACTAAATGTGCAGATGCAGGAACTGTTGGATAAGGGATTCATACGCCCTAGCTGCTTTTATGGATCTGATGAACCGAGTGTTCAAGGAGTATTTGGATTAGTTTGTGTTCGTGTTTATTGACAATATCCTGGCGTACTCGAGAAGTCCTGAGGAACACGAGAGGCATTTGAGGATGGTACTTCGGACTTTGAGGATTCATGAGCTGTACGCCAAGTTCAGCAAGTGCGAGTTTTGGTTAACTCGTGTTGCTTTGCTAGGGCATGTGATTTCAGGCGAAGGAATCTCTGTGGACCCGTCCAAGATCGAAGCAGTTATCAACTGGCCAAGATCGACAACCATGACAGAGATCAGAAGCTTTTTGGGTTTAATAGGGTATTACAGAAGGCTTGTGCAAGGGTTTTCAGCTTTAGCCTCATCGTTGACTCAACTACTGAAGAATGAAGAGAAATTCATGTGGACAGACAAATTCGAGCGTAGTTTTCAAAAGTTTAAGCAGAAGTTGACTACCGCACCTGTGCTGACGATTCTATTTGGTCCTAGAGGATATGAGATCTATAGTAATGCATCATTTAGAGAACTGAGTTGTGTGTTGATGCAACATGGTAGGGTTGTTGCATACGCGTCCCGTTAGTTGAGACCTTATGAACTGAATTACTCGACGCATGACTTAAAACTCGTAGCAATTATTTTCGCTTTGAAGATTTGAAGACATTATTTGTGCGGAGAAAGATTCCAGATCTTCACTGACCATCAAAGTCTCAAGTATCTATTCTCTCAGAATGAGTTGAATATGAGACAGTGTCGCTGAATGGAACTCTTGAAGGACTATGATTGTGATATTCTGTATCACCCTGGAAAGGCTAACAAGGTTGCAT
Source organism: Eucalyptus grandis x Eucalyptus urophylla (assembly GCA_028830015.1). Classification (NCBI taxonomy): domain Eukaryota; kingdom Viridiplantae; phylum Streptophyta; class Magnoliopsida; order Myrtales; family Myrtaceae; genus Eucalyptus; species Eucalyptus grandis x Eucalyptus urophylla. The sequence goes on along the minus strand of CM054188.1, from coordinate 15,148,209 downwards.
ACACGCTAAGTCGGAAATCTTCAGTAGCGTAGATGGTACTCAAGGAATGGATCTTACTTGAGAGGGCTCGATGTTCAGTTTTCAAATTTGAGGTCGGCTACCTTTCAAATCTTATGGGGCCACCCTTATAATTGAGCCAGAAGTGCAGATTAGAATCAAGACATTTTAGTCGACAAATCTAGAGATTCAGAAGATCTTGCAAGAGGATACCGAAAAGAGGAAACTTGACTTTTAGATTTCTGATGATGAAACACTAAGGTTCTAAGAACAGTTATGTGTACCTGACGATGCAGTGCTTAAGGAAGAGATCTTGTCAGAAGCTCATTGTAACAGTTACAACATTCATCTTGACAGTATGAAAATGTATCTGAATCTGCATCAACACTATTGGTGGTTTGGTTTGAAGGCGGATATTGCCAAGCATGTTGCCAGGTGTTTGACATGTCAACAAGTGAAGGCACAACACTTAAGCCGAGGGGATTTTTGTAACCTCTCAAGATTCCCGAGTGGAAATGGGAACACATCATAATGGATTTTATGATATGCTTACCAAGGAGTTAGAGAAGGAATGATTCCATTTGAGTAGTAGTCGACGGACTGACAAAGTCAGCTCACTTTATTGTCGTACGAAAGGACCTTGATTTGTGTGGCATCCCAAAAATTCAAAGTCAAAATATAAGGTGTGTTAAAGCCTCTAATTAGGTAATGAAATTACCTATGGTTTATGCTTTAGCCATTAGTCTCTTTTTAAGATTAGGTGATTTGTGCTTGTGTTTATGAAATTTTAAATTTAGATAGATTGATAATGATAATCTATGCTTGGCCATGCACCTTATGAATTAAATAAAATGTCACAAGACTTTGGCTATGTGGAATTTAAAATTTGAAATCTATAAAAGAAATAAATTAAAGATGAATAATTGAAAATAAAATTGATTTGAATTAGGTTTGGGCCTTAGGCCCAAAAAGGGGGATTTTAGTGGGCCAAGCTAGTCGGCCCAATAGAAGCCCATGGAAGGGGGCTGTCGTCGGCCCATTGAGGCCCAAGGAGATGTGGCTGTCGGCCACAAAGAAGGCCCAAAAGGAGGCCCAAGCCCAAGCCCATGCATGAGTCTTGCCAAGTGGCAAGAAGGAGCTCGTGCATTGGCCATTGGTGAGGCAATCTCATGATTGCTAATGATGGGGTTTAGGGGAAATAAAAGGGAAGAGAGAGAGAGAGGGGTGGCCGGTTGCTTCATTCGCCCAAGAGAGTGAGAGAGAGAGAGGGAGATCGTGCGAGAGAGAGGGAGAGCGGCCGAGAGGGAGGAGGAGCCGAGGAGGAGTCGTCGTCGTCCGTCTGCCGTGCTCGCCGCCGTGTGCCGCCATCCGTCCGGTCTAGAGGCAAGTGGGAGTCCTCTAGCTGCTCTTGCATGTGTGTTTGTTGCATGTATGGTTGATATAGTGTCGAGTTTGGGTGATTAGGTGAGGAAAACCGAAGTATGGATGGGTTGTTCTTGGGTGGTATGGCTGTTTTCGCTTGAACAGTTTGAGTCAGAATGTTGTGTGAGCCTGCATGCATGTTTGGAGTCCGATTTTGGCTTTGATTTCTTCATAAAAGTTGTAGCTGACATCTTTAACTACAACATAATCAAATTTGGTGGAAAATGATGGAGATTTGAGGGGTTAAACTCTCATCCTACGGAGACCTCAGATCTGGAAAGATTTCACTGACCTTTTGTTGGATTTGTGGTTGCATGTTGATTTGTGCTAAGAATATTTCTTCGATATCTTCATAAAAGTTGTAGGGTACATCTTAAAATACAACATACTCAAATTTGAAGTGAAATGAACAAATATAGCCTAGTAAATCGACTAGATCTTGAAGACGGTAATTCTGGAGATGTATTTCGGGACACCCGAGACTTCATGGACTTAAATGACGACTATACTCTGGTTATTTGACTTAGATATATCATAAAACTTGTAGAGGACATCTTTATGTATAACATATCCAAATTTAAGAGGAAACGAAAGAGAATAGGTAGGTGAAAACTCAGTATTTCGGAGAAGTATGTACTGGACGATGAGGTAATGGATCCAGAAGCTTCGTGAGACTGTAGAAAATAATATAAAAATAATATGACTTGGAAGTCTTCATGAAAGATGTACGAAAATGTCTTGGCTATGACTTGGTAAAAGTTCGTAATTTTTGGAGGTCGTATGAATATTTTAATCAAATTTCTTCGGAAACTGTGCATTCTGATTTCATCCGAAAATGATATGCTGTTTTGTGTGATTTATGGAATGATGTGAAATTTTATTTGGCCATGTATTTTACATGAAATCATCATCCTATTGCCTTGTTTATCACTTGCCTTAATTTTTATAATTTTTTGAAATTTATAGATATTAAATTTAATATTTTTGAAAATGACAAAAGCTGACATTTAAATAAATGAAAAAGGACACGAAAAATGGATTATTTTATTGGCCATAAATTCCATTAAATTTTATTTCATAAATAATTATACCATGTAGCATGTATGATGAGGTCTTGAATGCATGACATTGAATTGAGATGCATGTATAAATTTCATGCCGAGTATGACTTGTTTGACATCACATAATATGCCATGCTAAATTAAGACCAAAATTGGTAAACATGGATAATGTTAAATGAGGAGATGGTTGTGGTGGAGGATAATGCCCGGAATGTATAGAGATGCATTGCCGGATGGCCCTGGGAGATTCAGGATGCCCGGAACGTGGGGGTGCCGGAAGCCCTGTCGGAGGTCTTTGCCCGAGGGGAATGCCTCGCGATGTTAGGATTGGGGTGCGGGATGCCCGGCCAGGGAGTGTAAATGCCGGAAGCCCTGTCGGAGGTCTTTGCCCGAGGGGAATGCCTCGTGATGCTAGTTGGGATGCGAAATGCCCGGAATGTGGGGGGCCGGATGCCCGGTGGCCTGAAATGGCTGAATGCCGGAAGCCTCGGAGGTCTTTGCCCGAGGGGATGATGAAATTGATGATCCGAGGAATGGGTGATGTGGTGATCAAATTGAAAGTTAAAATTGGAAATTAACCCATGGCATGATGATATGCATGAGGATGATGATAATATGTGATGTGATATGATGATGATCACCCATGGCATGATGATATGCATGATGATGATGATGATATATGATATGGCATGATGATATGCATGAGGATGATGATAATATGTGATGTGATATGATGATGATCACCCATGGCATGTTGATATGCATGATGATGATGATATATGATATGGCAAGATGACAAGTATGATATGATGATGCCATGATGATGATGACATGTATGATATGATGATGCCATGATGATGATGACATGTGTGATGTGATGATGTCATGATAATGATGACATGTATATGATATGATGATGTTACACACGTATGTGTTACGATTGTGACGATGATGCATGATACTATGCGTATGGCTTCAAGGTAAGTAACGCCTGCAATGCATGTATGATTTGTATGATGCATTGAGTGGTTATTGGATTCCTCTACTTGCTGAGTGGTTGTACTCACCCCTTTTGGGGACCAACATTTCAGATTAGCAGCATGCCAGTTTCCTGCCGTTGCGCGGGGTACATTTTACGGTTTACCATCCGACGTCGAGGTAGAGTGCGAGGAGTTCAGCTGTCCTTTGGTACCTGGATTGACATATATTCGTGTGCGCTGCTTGGTCATGTACGATATAGGCCTGGCTGGTGGCCTGATTGTCCAGGAGTTCGTCTCCGTCCACGTTTGTTGCGATGGGGTGATGAGAGGGATGCTGCCACCTCCACCGCCTGACGCACCGGATTGGGTGTGAGGCCCGTGCGTGACGAGTAGGAGCTGTTTTTTTTTTTTTGGGATAGTTAGCCGACACTTATGATGGGGGTTGCACACGTGAGATGTAGAGGGTCGAGGGTTCTTTTTGGGGTTTTAGGCTGGACATAGCTGAGTCCTAGCTTTTCCTTTTTGATGTATCGACCCAAAAGAAGTTCCATCTTGGAAATATATGTAAATAAAGTGTCGTGACTTGTCTATAAAATCATGGTGATTAGTGGTGTGTATTTGTATCAAGGTTGGTAGGGGAGAGATGGTGATGTTTTACTTTGCTTCCGCTGATGAGTCGTGCTGGGACCGTCTTATAAAAAAAAATGCCTGTGAATAACGACGCTTCTTCTAAGTACTAAGAAAAGGGTAATAAGATGTAACATTGGTGCTTGTGGTGACCTGCGAAGGGTTCGGGGTGCTACAATTTGGATAGGCATGCATAATTGTATGTGTGTCAGATTGTTCGCCTGCATGGAGTGCTAGTGACGATTACATCAGACAGAGGCTTGAGGTTTACCGCCATTTTTTGGAAGAGCTTGCAATCCGTTTAAGGAATGAAGTTGTAGTATAGTACGGCTTATCATCCTCAGATGGATGGCCAATTTGAGATGACAATTCAAAACCTCGAAGACATGCTGCGAGCTTGCGTATTGGATTTCAAGGGAAGCTGGGAGGAACAGCTTCATCTCATTGAATTCGCCTACAGAAACAACTACTGGTAGAGCATTCAGATCGCTCCCTTCGAAGTGTTGTACAGTAGAGCGTGTAGAACACCAGTTTGTTGGGATGAGGTTGGAGAATGAAAGATCACAGGCCTAGAGTTGGTTTAGCAGTTAGTGGATGCAGTTGTTGTCATTAGGGACAGATTATAGACCGCTCAAAGCCGCCAGAAAAGCTACGCTGATAAGCGTCGGAGACCGTTGAAATTCCAAGTTAGTGAGCACGTCTTTCTGAAAGTGTCACCAATGAGAGGTACTTCATGCTTTGGCAAGAAAGGGAAGCTGAGTCCGAGGTACGTAGGTCCCTTTGAGATTTTAGAAATAATAGGGACTTTAGCGTATTATTTTGCATTACCACTGAAGTTGGCGCAAGTGCATGACGTCTTTCACATGTCAATGTTGAGGAAGTATGAGCCTGACCCGACTCACATGCTGAGTTTTGAGGAATTAGACGTGGACGACTGAATGTCGTACATGGAAAGCCCGGTTTAGATCGTGGATCGAAAAGAGCAAATTCTGCGCATTAAAATGATCCTGTTGGTTAAAGTGGTTTGGCAACACTATGGCACAGAGGGAGCAACCTAAGAAAGTGAAGATTCGATGAGACGATTGTACCATCACCTTTTTGTTTAAAGATTTGTATGATCTAAAATTTGAAGATGAAATTTTTATAAAAGGGGAAAAGTTGTGACATCTTGAATTTCATGTTTTGTTTTCAATTTAATAAGTTGGGCTTTTCATCAATACGCCCATAGTTCTTTTCCTTGAGCTGATTACTCACGGGATAATTAGCTTATCAAGTGAAGTCGTTAAGGAATCTAAATGCAATAGACTTGAGAAAACAAGTAAACGAATGTCTGAGCTGTCCCTCGGTTTATGATCCTTCTAAGGAAAACACAACCTATGAGGAAATGACAAGTAAACGAACGTCTGAAGAACAGAAAGGTCGAGCCAACGATGATTGTGGTCCGGAAAAAGGTTGACTTATGTGTAGGATTGCTTGTCTTGGACGGTGGTGTGCGGTGTGTTAAGAAGTCAAGTTTTCTTTTAGGGATATTTTATTGGTGTTAAAATGCGTAGGTTGAACCGAAATGAAGTCACCAAAACATGAAGAAAGCATGCGAATGTGTGGCCGCGAGTTGACTTTAGCGGTCCTTCGGAAAATGTTTAATAAACAAAAGCTTTTTGTTGTTGTTGTCGTCGTTCTTCTTCTTCTACAGTGATGGGAAAATGACGTGATTATGCGCCGGAGTGCTGCGATGTCTGGAAGTAGGAATGACAATTCATGTTGTTGTCTGCAAACTATTTGTAATTACAACCTAAATTATCCGAGTGATATCACGAAAGAGTTAATTATGGCCATCATTCAAGGAGACCCTTGATTTCTTAAACATAAGCTAATTAGAGTCATTTACATACATAGTTACAAGTCTTCTGGAAGGAATACTCTATAGGCATGTTTGAATATACATTTTGTGATTTATAACCACTTGCTCTATTTCACATAAGTCAAGTTATCCAAAGGAGTATTTTGAGTAACCACACAATGTAGAGCATCTCTCATTGATGTGAGACTCTAAAACATTACAAATTCCCTTCAGTTTAATGACCTGGCGTCCTTTTTAATGTTGGCTCGTATTGTGATATTGTCCATATATTATGTGTGGTCTAGTTCATTCCTATTATCTTTGCCATCTACAAGTCTATTAAGAGTCATATGTTGTCTGAGCTCTCTCACCTGGTATGGCTTGGTCCATCTAAGAATTGCCCATCTATTAAAGGGGGTCCTGCTCCGATACTCAATGTAGCAATTCGACGTGTTCCATGAGTTTCACGTGTTCAAAAAGAGTATCCCCCTAACCACACAAGACATATTTAAGGAATACGATTTGCTTATGAATCACTCAAGAGTCTCTCTTCCATTAACAGTGAGTTATCATTCTTCAGATGTCTCCTTCAATCCAATATTGGATTCTCAGCAGACAACTTTTGAAGAAAAAATCCATACTATGTCATTCTTCTATAAAAAATAAATCGTCAGTGACGCATACGGAGAATAGTAGTAGTTAAGGAACTTCGACCCGCGACCAGAAACCATAAATTCTTGCAGGTACTTGCATCGGATTGAGACAGAGGACTGTGATCGTTTTGGGTAAACTAAGGATGATAGAAATCCCCCGCAAAGTACAACCCTCTTCATTTTACGCTCTCATGATACACTTGAGAAAACCGTGCTGTGTACCGATGCCAACTAATGCTTTCACGTCCTAATTGAGTTGCGATGCAAACAAGACTTCTACTCTACATGGAAGTGATTTTTCAATGTTTGCCATAGCAAAATCATGAATTTCAAAATAAAAGAAAATTTTTAAGCACAAAGTCGAATATAGGATTTAGATGTCTGAACACCAAACTCGACATCAAGGGCCCCACCAAGGAATCGAGCCCAGCTGTTGGGGATCAAGGCATGATCACGAGCCTCGGTATTTCTATCCCAAAAAGCCCAGGTAAAAGTAGCTGGGTCATTTTACCCATGCTTCTCTCACTGGCTCCATAAATGTTAATAGAATATGTATCATTTTTGTAAATTCTAATTATCCCTTTTATCAACTTTTGCATTGTTCTTCAAGTATCGCGTAATGCTTGTCTTTTCTTTTTATTAGATATATTTTAGAATCCATAGATGATCTAGTTTAGTTAAAATGAGAGAGAGAGAGAGATTTTGAAGTCAAAGGCCTTTCTCTCCGATGGGCTTCCGAACCCATCTCTACGGGTCGGATTTTCCTCGAGCGAATCGGACATGGATATGAGCCTACTTGAAGCTGAGCGTGAAATGGGCTGCCAGGTAGAGGTGGCAAAATGGGTCTTAAACCCATATATGACCCATTTATGAGGGTCACTTGTTTTTTGAGAAAAAGTAGTTAAATGGGTTCAATAATTAAAGACTTTGATAGGTGGGTTTTAAGTGGGTCTTAAATGGGTTGGATTTAGAATCCATTTTCACCCAAAACCTCACAATCTCTCTATTCTCTTTTTAACTTTACAAAATTTTTTTTCTTATTTTATAAAAATCGAAATTATAATTATTTTTTATAATTTTCTTTTTTTCTTTTTTTTTTCTTTCTTCTTCTTTCGGTTGCCGACACGGCGATGGCTAGCGATCGGCCAGGTGAGCCTCGAGCTCGCCAGTGTCGGGCGAGGCGGAGGCCTTGCCGACGCTTAGCTAGGCTCGAGCCTCACTGTTCTGGCGAGACTCGAACTCGCCGGCGTCTAGCCAGGCTTGAGCCTCGCCAGATCCAGCGAGGGGCGAGCTCGAGCTCGCAAGATCTGGTGAGGTGGAGGCCTTGCTGACTTCCGGGGAGGCTCGAGCCTCGCTGACGTCCGGTGAGGCTCGAGCCTAGCCAGATCTGGTGAGGGGCGAGCTCAAGCTCGCTCGACATTGGTGAGCCTCTAGCTCACCAGCGTTAGCGAGCCAGGCGCCTGTGTCCGGCCACTGTCGTGGCCGGCAGCTGGCCAAAGAAGAAGAAGAAAAAAAAAAGAAAAAAGAAAAAAGAAAAAAGAAAATTATATTTTAAAAATAAAAATAAAAATAATTAAAATTATATTTTTTTGAAATAATTATTTTAAAAATTATAAAAAATTTCCATTAATTTGTGTTATATAAAAATATTTTAGCAATACCATATATAATAATAATAATAATAATAATAATAATAATAATAATAATAATAATAATAATAATAATAATAATAATAATAATAATAATAATAATAATAATAATAATAATAATAATAATAATAATAATAATAATAATAATAATAATAATAATAATAATAATAATAATAATAATAATAATAATAATAATAATAATAATAATAATAATAATAATAATAATAATAATAATAATAATAATAATAATAATAATAATAATAATAATAATAATAATAATAATAATAATAATAATAATAATAATAATAATAATAATAATAATAATAATAATAATAATAATAATAATAATAATAATAATAATAATAATAATAATAATAATAATAATAATAATAATAATAATAATAATAATAAGCTTCCTTAAGTTTAGTTAAATGGGTTGGGTAACGGTTGGGTATGGGTAAAAAATTTTGCATTGTAATAAATGGGTCGTAGGCAGGTTAAATGGGTCGATTTGAGTTGGACCATTTATGATCTGACCCAAATTTGACCCGACCCACCCATTTAACAGGTCTACTGCTAGGAAGGTGAGTTGGTCGGCTTGACTTGTGAGGTAACGCTGATGGACTCGGTCGAAATCAAATGGCCAGATGGGCTGATATGATGGGCCGGCTTTGGTTCCTTGCAAGCTATAATATCCCAATTGGACTCTCTCTCATCCATTTATTTATTTGCTTTCTCTTTTTTTGTTGTATTCATTTTTTATTTTTGCAAAAATGCATACTTTACCAGTCGACAAAAATTCAGGCATCACTAATCGATAATTGCCACCGGAAGTTGAACTAGTAAGAGATTGTGCACAAAGTGTGTGTGCTAGAAAGGTGAGTGACATGCATGAAAATGATGAAATGTCTAATTATAGGATTTTACATGGCATAAATGCGCAGCTTTTGGTATTGCCCAATATAGGAAGAGATCTTAATGGAATTTTTTTTATTTAATTAGAGAATATAAATAAATAAATAAAGCAATAACGTAGAAGCATTACACATAGGAAGCAAATAAATTTGAGAGATTAGTAAGGAGAGCAAAGTTCGCTAATCAAGCTGCAATTTTCTAGTAAAATGATAGTGAGAATGTTACGTGATAATAAGAATAAGTGTTGAATTGAGAGATATAGAGATCTCATCTGAATTTTAATAAATCAACCATGTTATGTAAGCATATAGAAATTTCTATTTTCACGAAAAGAATCTCCATCCCAATATGGGCTGCATATGTATAAATATACATACATATATATGAGTAACTGATAAATTGCAGCTCACACCTCATAGATCCCCATAAAAGCTAACTAATATTCCCTAAGTTCATAACTTAAGTTCTAATATCAGCTTTGTCATATCGCAAATGCATCCCAAGATTTAGAAAATTACTAGCTATCCTTTGGAAAATATAAAGGACGGAACCTTTAACCAAAAACAGTAATTTTAAATAAATGTATTGACTACGCAAAACCTTTCATTAAATAATAGTTATAACAATATCCAGTGAGCCATGAATTAATCAAAAAGTAGAAAGTAATTAATCCCCTCAAAATCGCTCTCCACGTGTGTTAAAACCAAAAGATGAAAATTAATGCGATATTTAAAAATTTGGGAGAGTCGCTATCAAATTGATCTGAGTGGTGGAATAATTTTTGAAACTGCTTCCGAATAAGCTTAAAGAAACATAGCAAGATGAAAAAGGCCACATTCTTCTTAGAAAAAGAGACATGCAGGGAAATTTAATTTAATTAGGAAATTATGCACCAATAACTATACCTATTAAATAGGTTTAATTCTTGAGTAACGACAAAAAAACTTTGGAGGATTGATTGATATTGCATTTACAATTTGGTTACGACTTTTTAGGATGGTGAATAGAGGATGACACTACCTTGGAAAATGGACAAAAGTATATTGTAAGTATTGAAACCTGGCACAAATAGACACTTAAATGTCAAAACTTTCAAAAAATATACTTAAGTATCACTTTTTTTTTTGAAAATTGGGACAATTAAGTGTCAACTTCGATGATGATAGCTAGAAATCCGATGTTACATTTTTTTAAAGAATACATGTGGTCTAAGTGGCTCATCAGAGTTCCATACTCAGCAATAAAAGTGCAAAATGACGTTGTTTTGCCTCAAAATTGATTTTTAATATAAATATTAAATAAGTTAAATTAAAAAACTAAATTTATTTAAAAAAAAGGTTTTAGCAAAGTAGTAAGCGCCTCGCCACTGTTGTTGTCGCTGTCGCCGCTGCCGCCTCTGCCACCGTCGAAAGGGTCGATGATTGTGGGGCGAGGGTTGACTGGTGCCGAGCCCTGGCCCTAGCCTATTATTGGCAACGGCTCGTAACCCTCCCCCAAATCCAATGAGGGTTGTCGGCCCTCACCCATTTAAGCCAAGGGTCGCCGTTGGCCGGGGCAGGGTCGTCTAGCCATGCCACAGTTAGTGACGATCCTTGGCACCTTTGGCCGATGGTCGGCGACTCTTTTCACTAGTTGGCCAGGGTTGTCGGCCACTAGTTGAGGCTTGAGAACCTCGACCAACCTTTGCTCCATTGTCATCGGACCTTTCTAGTGATGGTGGGGTGGCAGTAGTAGCGAGCCCTCATTGCATTGCCATAACCATTTTTTTTAAAATTTAACTTAATTAATATTTATATTAAAAATCAATTTTTGAGGTAAAATGATGTTGTTTTAGGATAGAATAGTCACGTCAACATTACATGAATATTTTTTTTTTTGAAATAATTGCCATTTCAATAAAAAATATCGTCGAAAAATGCTATGTCAATATTCTAATAAGAATTTCTCATTATTGACATTTAAATATTCCTCTCTTTTCCATTTGCTTTTGGGCCACGGAAACTGTTAGATAAAAACAAACTAATCAATAAATATTTCTGTCACTTCAATGCCAGCATTGTCATTGCCCACGCAAGCATGCTAGACTACTAAATACTAGATGGAGGCAAAGTCTTTAGACAGGCAGAAACCTTGGACCCAACCTAGGTGGGTCCCATATGCATTATTGACAGCGTCATCTTTCTATTACGCGTGGCTGAGGAGAATTCGCATCTTTAACATGAACTTGTTGTACATGTCTTGGAAGTCTCTAGCCTTATAAACGACTGTAGTAATATCTTCTTCTCCACTGATAGAGCCAGAGAGATTGACACAGAGAGATAGAGAGAATAAAATGGCGGAAGCTGTCATTGGGAACATTGCTGGAGATATCATTGCAAAGCTGGTTCCTCAAGCAATAGAAAAAGTGGGAGAGTTATTGGGGGCGTCAAGCACGAACTGGCGAAGCTCAAAGACACTGTCTCCACACTTCACGCTATTCTGGACGACGCAGAAGAGCAATACTACCAGATTCGCCAAATCCAAGTTTGGCTTGAGAAACTGAAAGACGCTTTTTATGATGCGATGTGCTTGAAGAATTCAACATAGAAGTCATGTGACGTGAACTAAGGGGCCATAATGAAATGATCAAGAAGGTAAAGATATTTTTCTCAAAGTTCAAACCAACTTGCTTTCAAACTGAAGTGGAGTAAAAAAGTAAGAGCATTGTGAAGAGAAGCCATTAAGGCTAATAGGGGATTCCACTTGGATGAGCGCCCCAAGAGAGAGTGGAGGAACAGAGAAGAGACGCATCCCTTTATACACGAGAGGGAGATATTATAGGGAGAGATGATGATAAAGAAGACAATTATGGAATTCTTACTAGATGCGAACATGAAAGAGCACGTTCCCATCCTTCCGATTATTGGTATTGGTGGGCTTGGAAAAATAACCCTTGTCGCTCGCAACCCTGAAGATGGGGTTGGGGTTGTGACAGAAGAAGTAGAGTGGCTTTGGCAATTTTAAGAATATGTTCTATTGTGGCCAAAACCCGTGTCTCTGATATGCATTCACTATGACAATTAAGAAGTGACTGCAAGGGCACAAAATGTGATATATAATGGTAAGTCTAGACACAATCATCATAGATATAATATTGTGAGACAATTGCACTTGAACATAATAATTTCTTTGGACTTTATGAAGTCAAAGGAAAACATTGTGGATCTGTTGACAAAAGGTTTGTCGAGAGGGTAAGTAAACTACACATCAAAAGGAATGGGGTTAAAAGTTTTTACCCAATAAAGAGGTTATGAGGTGGAAACCTAACCTAGTGATTGGAGATCCCATAGACTAGGTTCAAAAACCACACATTTTGGAAACTTTAGCGTGCACATTGTGTCACATTCCTATGATGCAACAATGCCTATAATGTCTTTAGGGTATGCTATGTGTTTAATGATTCATATAGCTTGGATTCCAATATCCTAGTAAAGTATGGTAGCATGCCTTTGATAAGAATGCGCCTATTTGCGTGGGGCTGGCCGACTCTATGAAAATCTTTGAAAATCTTCAAAGGCTAGATTTTCAAAAGCATGCATGAATCACAAGAGGTTCATGGCCGAAAGAACGAACATAATCGAGAACCAATATTGATTCAGAGATACTTTGTGTGAGGTCTATTGTTTGCGCTTATACCAACAACTAGTGATTCAAGGCTTAATCCATTGACTAGTTAGGTAAGTCCGATAGACTTTCACTAAAGAAGGTTCAAAGCGAAGTTACCTCTCTTGATGCAGTTTATTTCCACATGCACCTTTGGATTTCTTTGAGTCAAAGTTCTGTAGAGTCTTTGATGGGGAAGATCGTTGTAATTATTGTTGTAATTATAGGTTTTAATGGCTCAACATTAGTGAGATGTCACTTCAATTCACGTGTAACCATTATGTCCCTTCAAATTATGCCCTAATTGTTGCAATTACGGTTTAATGACTCTTCGCTATGGTTTTTGAATTTAATATTGTTCTTATTAAGTGTCAATGACTCAACTAATACAAGCATACCGACCAAAAAAAAAAAAAAAACTAACACAAGCATAACTGACATGATTTTTGAGTTCATTTCCTTTCAATTTTCTACGGCTGTTTCTCTCATCTATAAATAGGCGTGTCTTCTTAGTTCAAAATAACAACAAAAACGCCTCAAAGTACTTATCTATTTTTTTTGGTAGTCGTTGTCTAAGTGTGTCGGTTTTGAGAAGTGCTCAACAAAGTTTTGTTCATATAGTGTTGATACAAACATGTTCGACATGTTGTATCTTGGGAGACATAGTTCGTGAAGTTGTTTAGCATTGTTGGAAGGAACTAATCATCTTAAAGAGATTCAGTTAGTTGTACCTCATCACCTGTTTATTTTGTTATCGCTTTTTCAGATTACGACAAACAGTGTTGATACATAATTAATATTTCCAACACAGTGAAATGATTAAGGAGGTATGTACAATTTTCTCAAATTGAAACTGACATGCTTTTCAATTGAAGATGAGTTACAAAGTAAAAGCAGTGGGGGAAAGAATGGAAGTCATTAAGGTTGTAGAAGAGTGCCTTGTAGTTTTTCTGTTGATATCTAAATTTTGGTAACCCATTCAATGTATGGAAAATTGGGAGACTGTCTCATCCCCTAAAAAAAAAAACACTATTAATTTGCATTTGCAAATGAGGAGCATTTTTATAAAAATATTAGACCCACATAAATTGCATTATAATTTAACTGGAGCAAATGGGTTCAAGTAAGGGGCTTTAAACTTAATTTAATTATTAGAATAAGTCTACAAAAGTAAAAATTCGGCCAAGTCTATTGAATAACCTAAGTGGCCAAAATTTGCATATGAGATGACATGGGAGGTGCGAATTAAGAAAAATTGCATAATCTAATTAAGTTTTTTTTTTGGGTAAAAATAATCTAATTAAGTTTGTATGCAATAAAAGCATTATTTTTGTAAATTTTAATTATGGGGGAAAAAAGAAAGAGAATACCTCAATATTCTATCTTGAACATATCACATAATCTCTTTTGTTTAATTTAGGAAAGTGGTATCTTATGTAAAGCCCTAGATCTATACCTATATAAGTATTCTTTCCTTCTAATTCAAAACAGGGGCTAGAAACTAAGAGGCACACATACAAAAGCGAGAAAATTGAGGGAACGTTTAACGAAGGTCCCGAATTTTTTCAAGGCCGCCAAGCCCCACTTGGTCGCTGTCCCTTGCCACTCGACTCACTGTTTTTCCCTTGCCACTCCACTTGCACCAATGCAGAAGCACCGGCCCAACTTACCGAGCTTCGCTTCGATCTAACCATCTCCTACAAGTTTCCCACCGCTGTGCTCAGCATCACCATCGCTCAACCTCAGCTTCAGCAAGCACCAGCACACCCGCACCAGTCTGTGACCGACTCTGAGCAGCTTCGCATGCATCCGAGTGATTCTCAACGAGCACCAGCCCTTGTCACCGTCATCACATCCTTGAACCCTGTTGCTTGACACTTTTATTGAAGGTTTCTCGGTGCTCCAGATAAGCTTCCGACGCAGCTAGCATCACTATTATGTCTAGCCATTACCCGAAAATCTTCAGGCGAGTTCCTAGCCACCTAGCTGTACCGGTGGCACTCCAACGTTTCACAGCTACTCTACGGCAACTCGAGTAACCTTGTCATGCCCCGATCCTCGGACGCGCGCACATCCTTCTACTTGGTCGATTTTAGAATGCGATATCCCAGGACTATGTATCGCCGACCCTTTCTACTTATTAAGCACATGCGGAAGCAATTATAAATCCCTAGACAATAAAACAATGGGATAGGAAAGTAGGCCATATTTTTCATATTGAAATTCATAACCACACTTTCATTAACAGCACAACTCATACTATATTTACAATACTATTCACAACATACTTGTCTCACACCTATCTATACTAAGACAGGGTTTACAAAAGGGATGGGATCTCAGTCCACATCCAGGTTATATTCAAGATCCCTCTCTGGATCATCTTCTTCTTCAAAAGTCTTTCTCCCCTTCAGTTTCCTCTTCCTTAGCTTCTCCTCAGGGTCCTGAAATGGTTATTCAATAACCAATGAGACCACGTCTCAGCGAGTCCTACCCCCTAAAACTCGATTAGAAAGCCAATACACTATAGGCTGCCTAAACACGGCATGAGTTGGAGAACTTACCTTGGGCTCAGATTCCATCTGCATATTAGTACAGTTCAATAGGCATTCAAACAATCACATCACCGATCGAAGCATCGATCGAATCGACCTAGTTGATTTCGCATCAGTCGGACCCTTTCAAGAACTAGTGGCTTTACGGTCCCACCCGACCCTCTCAAGAACTAGTGGCTTTACGGTCCCACCCGACCCTCTCAAGAACTAGTGGCTTTACGGTCCCACCCGACCCTCTCCAGATTCAATTTAGGAATAAATCTTAAATTCACTCATAAATTACTTTAGCACCAAATAAAGCTCAAATAAATAAACGGACTGCACCACGACAATCAGCACGAAATTCCGGTCACCGGCCATCCCGGTTGAATTTCCGGAAAAATAAATAATTAAATAATTAATTTCGAAAATTAAATAAATAATTATAAAAAATCCAATTTAGGCTCGTAATGCCGAATTGGACACCAAGACAAGCCCGGAAAATTACCGAGACTCGTTCCATAAATAACATGGCATGTCTACTTACTAATGTCTATTTCTAATCACCTAACATGCATCATTAAGTCTCTAATTTAATTGACCTAAACTAATCTAACCACCTAATTGCATTTAATTAAATCTAACCAACCTTAAGTATAATTAGCAAACTAAGAAAGCTTTAGTGAGTAAAACTCACTTGACAAAAGCGGAGACCGAATCACTGCGACGGCGACGCGACGGCGGCCGAAATCAAACTTTCGACAACACCGGCGGACTTGAACCGGGCCTTAAGCTTGGCCCCAACAAATCTCAGCCCAACTGAGATTTGTTTCTTGCTTTTGGGCCATACCCAAGTTGGGTTGGGCCTGCTGAAATTCTTGACTGAATTCACTTGGGCTTCAAATTTCAATTGATGGGCTGCTGGACTTAGACTTCGCAGGCTTCATGGCTGAAGAAGAAGGCCCAAAGAAGCTGCTGGACTGATGGGCTCGAAGGCTGCAAGCTTGGGCCGGCTGCTCCACGAGTGAAGAAGAGAATTCACGCGGACAGGGAATGGACTTTCGGCTGCTCACGCGGCTGAAGACCGTGAACTCACGGCTTCGATGATGCTGTTGCTTCGCTGGGGTTCTGGGATTCTTTCGGTGGAATTTGCTGGCCGTATATGGAGTTGCGGAGGCAGACGCGTGGGGACTTCGGTCAACCAACGGTGGAGGAGTCTTCAATTTGCTTCGTGGGCGGTTGGGCTTGGACCGTGCGACTTCGGTCTTGTGGCCTCAACTCTCGGTACTGGCGATGGGTGAAAGGTGGGAAGAAACGGGGCAAGCTGTTTCGGTAGAGAGAGGTGCGGGCATGCGCTCGTGGCCGAGAGATGAAGCGGGTAGCTGCAGCTTTGAAGAATTCCTCGTCGATGGAGTCAACACGGCTGCTGCTTCAACCAAGAAGCAATTTCGGTGGACTCGTGCGGCTTCACTTCGGTCTTCAACTCAGCTGTGTTGACCGAAACAAGAAAGGATGCAGCCAAGTGGCAGCAAAACCAAGCTGCTCGGTGGAGAAGGCGTGGGCTTCCAGCGGTCAATCCATGGCTTCGCTGGTTCGTTTGTTGACCGAAGCATAAGGAGAAGCAGGCAAGTGGCAGCGTGGAGATGGAGCAGCTTCGGTGGATCTTGCGACTTCACGGCAAGAAGATGGACCGAACGAGTTTGGAGTTCGGGTGCGCGGAGATGGGTGTGCAGGCGCGGCTTCTCTGCTCTTGGCTTCGTGCGAGGAAAATGGAGAGATGGGGGAGTGAGTGTAATCGGTTAGAGGGGTGAGAGAAAGAGAGAATGGATAGGGATGAGTGAGGGGCCCTTTGGCTTTTAATTCTCACACAAATATCTCCTAAAACTCATTCTTAGCCATGCATTATTACTTGGCCTTCAATAGGCCATCCAAATGTCCTATATAACCTCCCAAGTGGTCCAATTTTGCTAGGCTAGAGGGGGTTACGAAATTGAGAGAGAGATGGCCTCAATTGGTTCTAAATCCCTCTTGATTTCATCTCAATTGATTTTCACAAATTCAATTGATCATTCATTGATCGTCTCTGCATTTTTCCTCACTCAAGAATCCACCAAAAATTCGAATTGATACCAATGTTGTACACCCTCATCTTAAGATTCGATTTTAACTAAGTTCGAACTAAATTTCAATTCCAATCTCTCCAAATTGAGGTCCAAATTTCGATGTAGAAAAATCCCAAGAAATTTTCTATAAATCTCTGACACTCACAGGTTCAGCCTGAAAGTCCAACTTCTCATCAATTTAACCAATCTGAATTTCCATCCAAGTTCCGCGACGTCCGAACCCATTTTCCGTAAAAATCTCGGGACCTCCGAAAAATCTTCTGAGACTGAGTTGACGTTCCTAAAATAGCTTGTGACATCACTGAACTTTCGATTTCTGAAATCTGACTCAAATCGACGGTTAATTTCACTCCGGCGTGCTTTTAGTGTGACCTAGACTACCGGGTAGTTTTCAGAACTTTTTAGGGCAATTGACTCGTGGTCGATTTTCTTCGAGCCACAATGAACCCACTCGACACATTGGCGACTCTCAATTGTCGTGAAAATCTCGAGGGCTCGACTACCAACACAGGGTACCAAAACGACAGAAAATCAAATTAGTGCCGGTCGACGAGAATTTTCCAATTTAGTGGAGTCACCCACGATCGGCCACACATCTCAGTCGAACCGACCTATCTCTGATCTCAATTCGATCTTTAGCTGTGCAGTAATGACCTCTAAAGATGAACACGGTCGAGAAGTCGATTCCTGGTCGAATTCTCAAGTCTATTGCCTTAATATTCTTTAATGGCTTACCCAGCTAGTCTAGTTATCTCGAGAGTGATCAGCTCTGAGAACAACCCTATAGACGCGTCAATGAAATGCCCGATTAATTTAATAGAAAACAATACTGAAAATTCTGGATGTCACAAACCTCTTAGCGCTAGTCAATCGGTCTGATGTGCATTTTGTCCGCTCATGTCATCACAATCTCGCCCGATTAGAACTAGTAATTAGATATTGCGTATATCCCTCGCGTATTAAGATAAGTTAGAATATTTAGTTTCCTATTTTAAATATTTTGATTTGTAAAGAAAAGTTTAATCGGGGAAATCGAATCTTTAAGCGCGAAGATTGGAGCCTCAATTAAATATTTTCATTCTTTGTTTCGGTTGGATTAATTAGGAAATCGAATCTTTGAGACTAAAGATTAGATACCCAATTAAATCTTTCCCATTTTATGTACATATCATGAAGTGATATTTAATAATCTAAGGTTAGCCTTAGTAATTATTAATATAATCTAGTGATTTCATTGTCACTTAATCACTAATCATGTAGAACTTTAGGATATGCATATCATTAGATTAGATGCATCACATAAAAATGATATTTAATTTTCTTATTGGTTAAATTCATCATGTGGAATTAGGTAGTTGAAAGTGCTAGTATGAACACCTAGAGGGGGGGGGGGTGAATAAGTGTTTAAAATAAATCTTGACTAATAAATGTGGAATAAAATAAATTTTGAGCAAAGTCTGAATAAGGATCAAAGTCTGATAAGCTAGCCACCAGACTTTTGGTTGATGTTTAGAATATGTTATACAATGGAACAAACTTCTGAAATAACATATAAGTATGCAATAGACTTAAATATAAAGAGTTACGGAAAGAGAATGTTGCACAAGAAATTTATAGTGGTTCGGCTTAGATCAAGCCTACGTCCACTCTACTATACTAACTGCCTTTTGGCTGGATTCCACTATGCGATCAACAAGAGATTACAACTTTGAGTGCAAATACTCAGTGATAGATCACACTATCTCACTAAGTCACTCTTTTGGTATTTCTCTCACGATCACAAACGTTTAAGCTCACAAGAGACAAGTGTATGATCGAAGGTCACTTAGACTTTGGAATTATAAATTCTATGCTTCATCTCTTACTTGCTCATCGGTTCTTAGTCTCCTTAAATACTCCTCCACTTTCAAACTAGCTGTTGGATAATATCTAGAGAATCGTCTTCCAATCTACCAATTGGACAGATCTGTATCAAGAAGATTTATTAGCCGTTGAGTGATAGAAGTAGAATTCCAAATTGATTCTAATCGCCCATACAAACAAAATCTTGGTTTCCATATGTAGAGCTTCTTCATTTAGAAAGTTCTTGTCTTCATGATCCAATTGTCAATCAATTAGATTGAGTCAATCAAATCTATCTTGATGTAGAATCCAAACCAAATCACTAGCCGTTATATGTTTGGGGGTTGTGTTACGTTCTGTCAAGTTGTCTCGTTCTGAACATGTTTTGTTCTGAATCTACTACTTTCTGAACTTGTGTCTCGTTCTGGACCTTGTCACGTTATGGACTTGTGTCTCGTTTTAGATGTAAAGTCTAAGAGTGTTCTGTTGAAAGTAAAGTTTGAGTGTCTTCCATCTGAAATAGACTTTACAATCTAGACGTAAGTCTGAACATATTATGCTTTTGAACATATTTAGCCTTAAGGTTTGGACACAGTTTGAATAAGTTCAGCTTCAGCATAGAGTCTGTTTTTTGGTTCTTCCAAGTATAGACTTCGACAATATCCTTTACATGTTCTATCATCTGCATAGTCTATTACTCAACCATTAAACACGTTAGTAACCTTTGATTTATTTTGTCATCTTCAAAACATCATAAGGCATTTCTCGAATAGTAGTTTCCTATTTTTACTTTTAAAGAAAATCTCAAAAAATATTGCATCCATATCTCATATTGATGACATTCAACATTGCACGTCATATGGAGAGTCACATATTTTTAGGATTGATTTTAATGACATCATCTTGTAGATAGAAATAATTAGCATTGTATAATCATATGTAGAAATCTTGTCTAGATGCATGCATTACATAGTCGTTTAATTCTTAGTTAACATACTGCAGAATACTTTGTGCATTGGATGACAATAAAGTTTGCTTAACGTGCTGAGGTTCTTTACTCTTTCCTAAGCAGTTTATTTATCGCTTTGAATATTAAGTGTTAAATTCTTGCTTGCGCACCCTTGTGCGCATTACATAGTTGTTTACCTCTTGATCACCCTTGTGCACCCTCTTGATCACCCATCGCATATTAGTAGCTTAGGATTAAATGATCTAAACTGCTTCCAGACATGTTTAAAATAAAGAGAGAATGTACCAAAAGGGTGGTAGATTTATCTGCATAACCGAATCCCAATATCCATGAATCTTTAATCAGTAGAAGTAAAATGTTCTCTTATGTTTTACTTGGGTTTCCAATTAACCTGTAAAAATTAGTGGTGATCCCAAAATGAATTTATTTACATAGTTAATTGATTTAATTAAAACTCAAAGTTATGACTGGTATGGGTTCGGGAGAGTCTACACTAGACAAATGTACCTTCTTTAATGAGTTACCATTCGTACCCTACCTAGTAATCTATTATCTTTTCCTTGGTGGTTCACTCCTGGAAAGGTCCCAACAACTTGACAATTCCAAATGACTTAGGCCTGAATTTTCTCTTTTAAAAATTGTTTTCGTTTGAGTAGTATGGAGATAAGGTGTGCCACTAATAGTTATGTTAAATGTTCTTGCATATGAAAGTTATAAGGGATGAATCATAACACTTTGTTTTGTAGAGAGATGTTGAGAATGTATGTGTTAGATCAATATTTTGAAGTGATGTATGCATATTATAAACTGTTATGCATGTTTTACTTTGATCTAACACTAAACTTTTGCATGAATCCTGCGATCAAACCTAGATTGCATATTTGGAAAAAAAAAAGGATGGTGTTGAGATAATACAACCTTGTCCACAAAACTACGAGACTAAGGATTGCACTTTTCAAACCCTGAACTTTCTTTCTTGATACTTGAGATTGCAAGACTATAGGGTAGCCTTTTGATTGAGCTAGTGTCAAGAGCACCCGACCCAATCGCAAGAGTGTGAGATTTGGGCCAATTTATACTCTTGCCTCCAAACATCGAGCCTTTTAGTACAATGGAACAATTTAAGCAACGAGTAGGACTATTATGTGCTATGCTCTAAATTGCGAAGCATTGATCTTGTTGTCAAGGACATTATGCCCACTGGTTGGGATGATCTATCAAATAATGAGGCTATCTGCACAAATGGAAAAAGCAGTCTTTGCCATTGATGTAAGGCTGGATGATAGGATGAGTTCAAATCACCTAGAGTTAGGGCATCTTTGATTGTTGACACACTCATTTGTATAGGAGTATTTATGCTTTCTAGTGCTTGATTCTTTGTATTTGATTGTTTTCTAGGATTTCCATTTCCATACAATGTAATTTGTTTATTTCTATTCAATATGTGGAACCTCTCGACGGCTCCCGATCCGTTAGGGTCACCACAGGTACTTGTCACTCATCCTACTACATACCAGTAAGGTAACTTTTTAATTAAAGTGAAACCATAGTTCATAGGGGTTGATCAATAGAATTCTTTTCCATTTTTTTTTTGTAAAGGTCCCAGCGCAGTTCATCAGCGGAAGCATAAACATATCTCACCATCCCTCACTCCAATAACAATAATGCAATTGCACACCAACTATTCACCATATAAAATGATAAAGCCGAGTCGCTTTTTGTTTACATTTTCACGATGGACATCTCGGGTCGGTACAACAAAAGGACAAGATTTTTAACTATACTTGGCTATAACTCAAAAGAGAACTCAACCCCACATCAAACATGTACACCCCTCCATCAACAAGCGGCGGCTATCCCCGAAAAGTGTCAGCTCCCACCAGCTATATGTGCCATCACACCCAATTCGGTGCATCGGGCGACGGTGGCTGCAGCATCCCTAGCATCACTCCACCACGTCGGACATGAACAGACAAAAACTCTTGGACAACCAGGCCATTAGCAAGACCCACATCGTACATCACTAAGACACACACTTGAACAAACACCAGACCAGGCACACTAACACAGGAATGCTCCGTCCACTCCACCTCGACATCAGATGGCAATCCATAATAAGTACCACGTGCAACTGGTAGCCAAGACATTTTTCTAATCTGAAATGTTAATCCCCAAAAGGATTGAGTACAACCACTCAGCAGTAAAGATCCACCAAACTACACAATGCGTCAAACAGAACAATCAAGGTATCAAAAATAAAACACATATCATTCATGCATTCAAGCATACCTCACCTTATAGCCATGCATATATCACCATACAACATGCATAAATCACCATGCACTTGTACTTATATCATCGAGTAGCCCTGCATAACACCATGCAACGTGTATATACCACCACACACTTATACATGTATCATCAAGCAGCCATGCATATATCACCATGTAACGTGCATATACCACCATGCACTCCATGCTTGCATTCCCATGAGGTTCATCCCATGCCATATGATTCAATTTCTCGATCTTTATCTTTCAATTAGATCACATCATTTTCTTCCTAGGGACCAATGTTTGCATCCCACAATTTATCGCTCGCATCTAACTTGGCATCGCGAGGAGCCTCCAGCACACACCTCCGGTAATCCGGCACGCACCTCTGGGCATCTCGTACCCCAACTAGCATCACGAGGAATCCCCCCGGCACACACACTCCGGGCATCCGGCACACACACTCCGGGCATCCCAATACTCCTGGGGCATCGTCGGCTCACACCTCCGACGGTCTCGTTATTATCTCAATTTATATTCACACATGTATCTCAATTTCAACATGGCATTTGATGCAACAATATCAAGGGTCTCAACTAGTTTTTGACATCATATAACATGCTATATGTCACCACATATGCACCACATATGCAGCATAATCAACCACTCAAGACATTATATCCCATGGAGCAATTTCATTTAATTTTGAAAATACAGCAATTTCGGATAAAAAGAGATTGCACTCCTTTGGTCATAATTCTTGAAAATTTAGTAAAAAGCCTTAATAAATTCTAAAAATTTGACATGTTATATAAAAGATCTAGAGGAACATATTCCGTGAAGGACACCATATCAAAAGAACATCATACAATTCGGTACAGTCCACATATCACAGTCTTTATAATTTCGGAATATTGCCATACACAGTTTCATTCACAAATTCAGTAAAAATCCTAAATGAACTCCAAAAATTCTGAAATTTTTATATATTATAGATGAGATCCAGAAGTAAATATTTCATGAATAACTAGAAATCGTTTTTATGATAGGTTAAAAACTATAATCACCGTAGCCGTTTCGAACCCTCAGCAAAAATTCCCAGATCTGACCATTTCGGATAAAATCGTTTCACCAACCTAAACTCATCCATTTCCTCTAAAATTTTAGTATGTTACTCCTTAACATGTCATCTTAAACTTTCATTCAGAACATGGGATCAAAATTCAACCAGAGAATTTTATAAAATTCACAGAATCACACTAGGTCAGCATTACGATTTCCAGATCTAACTTCTTCAAAGAAAAATAGTTTCACCGGTCTATACTTGTTAATTTCTTTTGAAATTTTGATATGTTACTCTCGAAGAAGTTCTCTACAACTTTCGTCAAGAAGTTGAAGTGATATTTCAACTAAAAAGTGGCATGCAGCTCACAAATTCATCAAAGGTCGGACTGCCTCTCTAGAAAACAGAATGCAAGGCTACCTTATTTTTCCCTAGAGCTTCGAATTTTTTTACTTCTACCACAACCAAATTTTATCATCCCTTACAATACATATCACAGCAAACAAAGGGTAGGTTTTAGGACTCTACTCGCCTCTAATCCGAGCACAAAACAGCAAGCAAATATGGCGAGGCAAGGCGGGACTCGGCGGCGGTGACGAACGGCAGCAAATCGGCCTCCCTCTTCCCCTTCTTCTCTCGCTCGCTTGCTCTTTCCCTTTCTCTCTTCTCTCTTTCTCTCGGATAGTCACTCTCTCTCTCTCTCTTTCCTCCTTTCTCTTCGTGCAACACGCCCCCTCTTGTTCAATCCGCCCCTTCATAGGGGATACTTTAAGAAATACATGATCTCCCACATTAAACTCTAAAGGCCTTCTACGCCTATATGCATAGTCTCTTTGTCGGTTCTGGGCTGTCTTAAGTCTTTTCATGATTATCTCGATCGCTTCTGTAGTAACTTGCACTAGCTCGGGTCCTGTTAGTTTTCCTTCACCTACTTCATTCCAACAGACAGGGGTTCTGCATCTTCTTCCATATAATACTTCATATGGAGCCATGCCTATACTTTTTTGAAAACTATTATTATATGCGAACTCTATTAGGTGCAAATTTTCATCCCAATTTCCTCTAAAGTCAATAACACAGGCTCTCAGCATATCTTCTAGAGTCTAGATCACTCTTTCTGTTTGTCCATCTGTTTGAGGATGAAAAGCAGTACTAAATTGAAGCTTTGTCCCTAAGGCCTTTTGGAGGCTTCGCCAAAAATTTGAAGTAAACCTAGAGTCTCGATCAGAGGTGATCGTTACAGGAATACCATGTAAGCGTATTACCTGGCTTACATACATCTCAGCAAGTTTATTCATTGAATAGTTTATGTGGACAATTAGGAAATGAGCAGACTTAGTCAAGTGATCCACTATCACCCAAATCGAATCGTGACCATTTGATGTCCTTGGTAGTCCTTGCACAAAGTCCATCGTTACATGCTCCCATTTCCATTCTGGTATGTCTAACGGTCTCAATAGTCTTGCAGGTTTGCGATGTTCTGCCTTCACTTGTTGGCATATTACACATTGAGAAACGTGTTTAGCCGTATCTGCTTTCATGCCATTCCACGAAAATTGTTGACGCAAATTCTTGTACATCTTTGTACTACCCGGATGAATACTATAATTACTCCTATGTGCCTCCGATAGAATTTCCCTCTTCACTTCTTCATCGTCGGGAACACAAAGTCATCATTGGCATCTTACCACTCCATCTTCAAAGACTTGAAATTCTGGTCTTTTCCTAAAGACACAGCATTTTGTATCTTCAAAATCTCTGGGTCAGATTTTTGTAAAATCTTAACTTTCTGAATGATTTCAAGCTCAATCCTTAATGTAGTAAGCATACTCCATTTCCAACTTGAAGTCTGAATCCACAATAGACTTTAACAGATTCCACTCTGTTATTCTTAGACTAGCCATGTCCATAGCTGACTTTCGACTAAGGGCATCTGCCACCTTATTTGCCTTTTCTGGATGGTATCGTATCTCACTGTCATAATTTTTCAATAACTCCATCCACCTCCTTTGTCTCATGTTCAACTCTTTTTGCGAAAACAAATACTTCAGGCTCTTATGATCTATAGATTTCAAACTTCTCTCCATACATATAGTGTCTCCATATCTTCAAAGGAAACACTATAGCTGCCAATTCTAAATCATGTGTTGGGTATTTTAATTCATGGGGTTTCAATTGCCTTGATGCATAAGCTATGACATTGCCATGTTGCATCAAAACACATCCCAGTCCTTTGTGAGATGCATCACTATATACTGTAAAACCATTAGACCCAGATGGTATAGTCAAGATTGGAGCCGTGGTCAATTTTCTTTTTAAGTTCCTGAAAGCTCCTTTCACATTCTCCACTCCATTCAAACTTTACATTCTTCCGCGTTAATTTCGTTAAGGGGCCTGCCAGTCGTGAAAATCCTTCAATAAATGTTCTATAATAACTAGCTAGTCCTAAGAAACTTTTGATCTCGGTGGGTGTTGTCGTTCTCGGCCAATTTATTACCATCTCAACTTTTGCCGGGTCCACTGCAATTCCTCCTCCTGACACCACATGTCCTAAAAATATTATCCGGTCCAGCCAATATTCACACTTGCTGAATTTGGCATACAACTTATGATTTCTTAGAGTTTGCAAAATTATGCTCAAGTGTTGCTCGTGCTCTTCAAGTCCTCTAGCATATACCGGGATATCATTGAGGAAAACAATCACAAACTAATCCAGATAAGGCTTAAATATCCTATTCATTAAATCCATGAATGCAGCTGGTGCATTCGTCAATCCAAAAGGCATAACTAAGAACTAATAATGTCCACAACGAGTCCTAAATGCAGTCTTAGGAATGTCTTCTTTCTTAATCCTTAACTGATGGTATCCCAATCTCAAGTCAATCTTAGAAAAGACTGAACTTCCTTGTAGTTGGTCGAATAAATTATCAATTCTAGGTAAATGATACTTATTTTTTATAGTCACTTGATTCAGCTGTCTGTAATCAATACATAGACGCATCGACCTGTCTTTCTTTTTCACAAATAGAACTGGTGCACCCCAAGGTGAAGCACTTGGCCTAATAAATCCTTTATCAAGCAACTCTTGTAGTTGCACCTTCAATTCCTTCAACTTAACTAAGGCCATCCTATACGGGGCTTTCGATATCGGTCCTGTTCCAGGCATTAGTTCAATTTCAAACTCAATCTCTCACTCTAGTGGTAATCCAGGCAACTCCTCAGGATACACATCCTAAATTTCTCTGACTACTTGAATCTCACCGATTTCAGCCTCTTTCTTAGTAAGATCTCTTACCACTGCTAGGTATCCTTGACATCCTTCATCAAGTAGTTCACAAGCTTCTACCATTGAGATAATGGCTATAGAGGGGTTTGTCTAACCTCCGAAAAATTCGAAACTAAACTGATCAAGCAACATGAACTGGATCACTTTCCTATAGCAATCCACCTTAGCCTTATGCTTATGGAGCCAGTCCATTCCTATGATAACATCAAAGTCATACATAGCCATTACGACTAGGTTTATTTCCATATCCCTTCCTCCTATTGATATCTTACATTTTGCACACATCATTGTAGATAATACCATATTCTTTAAAGGCATGGAAACACAAAGAGGCGTCTCAAGAGGCGTAACTTCTATTTCACTCAATTGCCTATATCTTTAAGATATAAATGAATGCGTAGCACTCGTGTCAAATAATGCATATGCCTTTTTGCCATTTATAAAATTCGTACCTGATATAACATTTATGGAAGCTTCCGCTTCCTCTTGGGTGACCGCATACACCCTTCCTTGTGTGGTGGCCTCTGAGGATTCCTTGGTAAGTTTAGTCTAACAGAACTCTGCTATGCCTGTCGCACCGAGCCAACACTCATTTGCGACCTCTCTTGTGGGCAGTCTTTCTTAAGGTAACCTACTCGTCCACAATCATAACATCTCAGCCGTCCATTGTAAGGTCCTGGGCAATGCCGCCCATCACACCTTCGACAAACATCAGGCTGATAGGGTGCTTTCTAGGGGTGATCGGGTCCAAGGTGGGTAGGATTTAGACCTGGACCCTGTACTCGACCCTGTTATAACCAGTTCTCTTTTTTTGGACCTTGTTCTCGACCTTGTTTGCAATGGACCCTGTTCCCGACCCACCCTATTTTTCCGGTCCAGGAACAAGGTTAACCCTGTTTTATACTGGAACCTGTTTTGCAAGGTTGGCGAGTAGCCAGGAACCGGGTTGATAGAGGCGGCATCACGATTTTGGAGGGTGCGGAGCAGGGAGAGGCAGAGTGGTGACGTCGGGATCTCACGGGCTACAGGTGTCGCAGGAGGAAGGCGACGGTGGAGGAGCGGAAGCAGCGTCAGCGCTCGGATGGAACAAATTAGGGTTTGCTGGCATCAGTCATTGGCAGAAATGAACAGAGTAGAGGGCAACGCCGGGTTGTCGAATCGCTGGATCTGTGGTGTCGGGTCACTGATCGGAGGTCGCGGTGGTCGGATCTAGCTGCAGGAGCGGAGCAAGGCGAGCACGGTGGTGTGGCGCAGTGCAGGGATGCGTGCTTGCAGGTGAGAGTTTCGGCGAGATGGGACAACGACGGCTTCGTGGGTCCAGGGTAGATTTGATGGGTGTCGAAGGAGGAGCGTCGCGGGTGGAGGCTCAAGCAGAGGCGGTGGGCTCGCGGGTGAGGCAAAGCGCGACGGTGCTGGGTTGAGCTGTTGTGGGGAGCGTCAGGAAAGGAGATCGGAGGCGCGAGCATCATGGCGATTGGCTCAAATCTGTTGGCGTCAGGCTCTTCTATGGTGCAGCGATAGCAGACGTGAGGACGAGCGCGAATCAGCGCTTGGGCGGAGAGGTAGGCTCGGGCTCGCTGGTGAGGCAGTAGTGAGAGTGGTGCGGCGTTGCTGCTCGGAGGCCAGCGTTGCAGGGGACAGGCGGTGCAGGGAATCGGCGGAGGTTGTGAGCTTGGGGAAGTTTGCGGGTGTGAGAGCAGATAGAAATAATTTAGGGTTTTGGTCTTTTTGGGTTGGTTCTCAAACCCGTTCCCTAACCGGTTCGGTCGATCCGGTTCCCAGGTGGGTAATCCCTTGGAATCGGTTCCCGGATTGGTTCAAACCGGTTCTACATTTTGGGAATTGGTTCCCGGACCGGTTTCAATCAGAATCGGTTCCCGACCCTGTTTTCTGGGTGGGCCAATTCGGGAATCGAGTTGACCTAGTCCAGTTGCACACCCCTAGTGCTTTCCCTATATTCAGGCCATCCCTAGCTCTTCCAAAATTTCCAAAATTTATCTTTTTCTTCGCATCCCACATCTGACCTTGACCAGGATACGGTCTCTTACCTCTTATGATATCACTAAAGCTCCACTATCTCTTAGACTCTGATCGCTCTTTTACCAGCTCTTGCTCCACTAACTGTACCCTTTCATAAATCTCATGATAATTCCTTATATTCAAAGGCACCAGTTGTTTCCTAATATTAGTCCTCAACCCTTTCAGAAATCTCTTAGCTTTTTCCTCATGATCCTCAATCAATCTGGGAGCATACCTAGACAATTCAAAAAATTTTGCCTTATATTGATCCACTGTTAGCTCCCTTTGTTCCAACTGAACAAATTCATTGATCTTCTTATCCTTAGCACAGTCAGAGAAATGCTTCATATTAAAAGCTTTAACAAACTCATCGCAGTTCACATTAGTATTTAGTGGAAAGATCATATCCTTCGAAGCTCTCCACCAAAACTTTGCATTTCCTTCCAGCTGGTACTCTGCCAAAACTATTTTCTCAGCATCACTGCAGTCCAACAACCGGAAAATATGTTCTATCCCATCAATCCAATGTTCCGCCTCTTCAGGACTTCTTATTCCACTAAACTTAGGTGGCTTCAGCTTCAGAAATTTTTCCACCAGTCCTTGAGGGCGACGTTCCACTCCGAGTTGTTGCTGCGCTTGCATTTCCATCAGATTTCCAATATTGGCCAATGCCTGCAGGATATCTTCCATTCGGGGTTCAGCCCTTGTAGCAAAGGCTTCAATCCTTGATGGATGAGCACTTCCAGCTCGCACCATGACTTTCCTGCAGTTTCCAAGCATTTGCCTCAGGAATAATCTAAGACTCATTGTCTCCATTAGAAAGTAACTATAACTATATAAGTAACATAAACATGTTAATGGCACCTAAAAGCAACTCATACTAACTACTAGAGATCTACGAGTGAATACCCTTCACCTGTTATTCAAAGTTACTCAACTATTCCAGTTAATATCCTATGGTGTGCATTGTCATCATATTCCTCAATTTCCAAATGAGGCTCCTTATTACTCCAACTATAACCATTGCTCTGATACCAATCGCTGTGGCAACCCTCGACGGCCCCCGATCCGTTAGGGTCACCACAGGTACTTGTCACTCATCCTACTACATACTAGTAAGGTAACTTTTTAATTAAAGTGAAACCATAGCTTATAGGGGTTGATCAATAGAATTTTTTTCCATTTTTTTTGTAAAAGTCCCGGCGCAGTTCATTAGCGGAAGCATAAACGTATCTCACCATCCCTCACTACAATAACAATAATGTAATTGCATATCAACTATTCACCATATAAAACGATAAAGCCGAGTCGCTTTTTATTTACATTTTCACGATGGACATCTCGGGTCGGTATAGCAAAAGGCCAAGATTTTTAACTATACTTGGCTATAACTCAAAAGAGAACTCGACCCCACATCAAACATGTACACCCCTCCATAAACAAGCGTCAGCTATCCCCAAAAAGTGTCAGCTCCCACCAGCTATACGTGCCATCACACCCAACTCGGTGCATCGGGCGGCGGTGGCGGTGGTAGCATCCCTAGCATCACTCACCACGCCGGACATGAACAGACAAAAACTCCTGGATAACCAGGTCATCAGCAAGACCCACATCGTACATCACTAAGACACTGACTCGAATAAACACCATACCAGGCACACTAACACAGAATTCTCCGTGCACTCTACCTCGACATGAGATGGCAATCCATAATAAGTACCGCGTGCAACTGGTAGCAAAGACATCTTTCTAATCTAAAATGTTAATCCCCAAAAGGGTTGAGTACAACCATTCAGCAGTAAAGATCCACCAAACTACACAATGTGTCAAACAGAACGATCAAGGTATCAAGAATAAAACACATATCATTCATGCATTCAAGCATACCTCACCTTACAACCATGCATATATCACCATACAACATGCATAAATCACCATGCACTTGTACTATATCATCGAGCAGCCATGCATAACACCATGCAATGTGCATATACCACAATGCACTTATACATGTATCACCAAGCAGCCATGCATATATCACCATGCAACGTGCATATACCACAATGTACTACATGCTTGCATTCCCATGAGATTCATCCCATGCCATATGATTCAATTTCTCAATCTTTATCTTTCAATTAGATCACATCATTTTCTTCCTAGGGACCAATGTTTGCATCTCACAATTTATCACTCGCATCCAACCTAGCATCGTGAGGAGCCTCTGGCACACACCTCCGGGCATCCGGCACGCACCTCCGCGCATCTCGTACCCCAACTAGCATCACAAGGAATCCCCCCGGCACACACCTCCGGGCATCCCAACACTCCCTGGGCATCCGGCACCCACACTCTGGGCATCCCAATACTCCCAGGGCATCGTCGGCTCACACCTCCGACGGTCTCATTATTATCTCAATTTATATTCACACATGTATCTCAATTTCAACATGGCATTTGATGCAACAATATCAAGGGTCTCAACCAGTTTTTGATGTCATATAACATGCCATATGTCACCACATATGCATCATAATCAACCACTCAAGACATTATATCCCATGGAGCAATTTCATTTATTTTTGAAAATACAACAATTTCGGATAAAAAGAGATCGCACTCCTTTGGTCATAATTCTTGAAAATTTAGTAAACAGCCTTAATAAATTCTAAAAATTTGACATGTTATATACAAGATTTAGAGGAAAATATTCTGTGAAGAACACCATATCAAAAGAACATCATACAATTCGGTACAGTCCACATATCACAGTCTTTATAATTTCGGAATATTGCCATACACAGTTTTATTCACAAATTCAGTAAAAATCTTAAATCAACTCCAAAAATTCTGAAATTTTTAATATTATAGACGAGATCCAGAAGTAAATATTTCATGCAGAACTCGAAATCGGATTTATGATAGATTAAAAACTATAATCACCGTAGCCGTTTCTAACCCTCAGCAAAAATTCTCAGATCTGACCATTTCGGATAAAATCGTTTCATCAACCTAAACTCATCCATTTCCTCTAAAATTTTAGTATGTTACTTCTTAACATGTCATCTTCAACTTTCATTCAGAACATGAGATCAAATTTCGACCGGAGAAGTTTATAAAATTCACAGAATCACACTAGGTCAGCATTACGATTTCCAGATCTAACTTCTTCAAAGAAAAATAGTTTCACCGGTCTATACTTGTTCATTTCTTCTAAAATTTTGATATGTTACTCTACAAGAAGTTCTATACAACTTTCTTCAAGAAGTCGAAGTGAGATTCCAACAAAAAGTCGCATGCAGCTCACAAATTCATCAAAGGTTGGACTGCCTCTCTAGAAAACAGAATGCAAGGCTACCTTATTTTTCCCTAGAGCTTCAATTTTTTTTACTTCTATCACAACCAAAGTTTATCATCCCTTACAATACATATCACAGCAAACAAAGGGTAGGTTTTAGGACTCTACTTGCTTCTAATCCGAGCACAAAATAACAAGCAAAGATGGCGAGGCAAGGCGGGACTCGATGGCGGCGACAAATGGCAGCAAATTGGCCTCCCTCTTCCCCTTCTTCTCTCGCTCGCTCGCTTTTTCCCTTTCTCTCTTCTCTCTTTCTCTTGGATGGTCACTCTCTCTCTCTTTCCTCCTTTCTCTTCGTGTGACACCCCCCCTTTCTCAATCCGCCCCTTCTTCTTTCTTCCCCCTCATGATTAGCATGTAATCATTTCTTTGCATGCAGATGACACTTGGTAAGTCCCCTAAGCCACTTGGTAATTTCCATGCAAGAGGATGGGCTGGTTGGGCTGGCCTCTCCCCTTCGGTCGACAGCCCATTGGGCTTCTTGGGCCGGTCGGACGGCAACCCTTTCCTTTGGGCTTCGCGGGCCAGGCCAAAAGGGCCGAATGGTGGGGCTGATCTTGGGCCAATAAAATTCAACCCACTCTTCTAATTTTTCCCTTTAATCATCACCTAATTACCCATCATATAATTACCTAATTACACTTATTCACTTGGCCATAAAGCTTGCAACATAAATTAATAAATTCCAGCCTATAAACCACATAGCCAAGAATAGAATTTTCTTTCCTATCAAATAATTATTCATTAAAAGCTTGGCCATAAATCTTATTGCAAATCATGGATCAAATGGCTACAATACAACTTGATGGTACTTCCATCACCTATTCATAGGCCTTAATGTATCTGGAGGTCGCCATGAATTTTGGGATGCCACACAATAAGATGCAAGTTCATCAAAATTTTCATATTTTGATGGAATGTTGAAGTAAACCAAACTATCCTAATGATAAAATCCTACCAATAAAAATGAGGCGAGGAGATAATTCTAAAGGCTGGCTTTCTTATGTTCCACTCAAAATTTTGTGAAAATAAAAGTTTTAAGCACCTATTTGCCACTTCGTTCCTTTTGTAATCGCCTTGCATTGTGGCCCAGGAATATTTCCATTTCAAATAGAACTTGTTGTGACTTTAAAAAATACATTATGAGATAATAGAGGTATAATGCCTTGAATCATGAGATCCTCAGAGGATCTATATTTTGCATAAGCCAAGCCACAATTTGTACTTATGATTACTTACATTATATCTTTGTACACTTTGTTTTGCAAGGGGGGAAGAGTAAAGTCAGAGCATCCATCAAAACAAAGATCAGACTTCCACATACATGTCCTTCCCCCTTTAAATAGAGGCAATCCATAGAACTCATTTTAGAAAATGCCTCATTGTGTTTGATATTATCGAGTCTAACACTCTGTCTTCGTGGGGACATTGCCGCGCTAACTTTCTTGTTTGAATCTTTGGTATAATTAAGTGTTTTAAGGTCTCAAAATTTTTGTGATAGACTCTATGGTGCAATAAGCTACTTGTTTAGAAATTATAAGCTTTTCTCATGATTAAGATGTTAAAACACTCATATTCTTCCAAAAAGTGATCTTGCATAATATTTTGCCTGTTTAATTCACCAATTTCATTTGGAACTTGTTAAAACAAATGATTCAATGAATGATGTGTAATGCTTGATAATGCTAATTGGGATGTTTCAAGATGATGAAATGCAAGCTTAATCCTACATATAGTCCTCTATTTATACACTATGAGATGAGTGGAATAATTTCATGTCCTCAAGGTAATTGGTTTCTGGAGGAAGGTATGCAAATTGAATGATGAGGGGCCATTCATTCCTTTATCCTAAACATTGTAGTTAAACTATTGTTTAAGCCTTTTGAGCTTGAATGATTGGAAAATTTTCTTTCGACTTAACCTTGTTAAGAACCATCTCACACTGGGGCAGAATTGAGGTAAAGTTGACATTATAGGTTCAGAAAAATGAAAGAACTTTTCTTGCCCTCACTTGAATTAATCTTTGACTATCTTTATTACAGATGAACTCAAACAAGAATTTAGGTGCCTTAAAGTGATGAAGAGCATTTCTTTCTCTATCATACACACTTTTATTCCTTGTAGAGCCCATTTGAGCCTGCAAATTCATTTCTAAACCTAGTTGGTGATTATTCCTCATATTGCGGCAAGGCAGATGAGTTGACTTGATGAAGTAGCATGGTTTAGAGCATCAACTGAAGATGAAGGCCACCAAAGTCCAAAAATGTCGAATCGTGGAAAAGAAAATACAGCTACAAGTTGAGAAAGCATCCCAATGAGAACTTGATGATTCCAAAACTATCCTTGGTACTAATATCTACTATGATAACTGTAGATGGAGTGATCGTCACACCTCGATCCTCGGGCATGCACCCATCCCTCACTTGGTCGATTAAATAGCGACGTCCCAGGATGCATCGTCAACCCTTTCTTTTCAATTCGCATGCGGGAGTATATAAATAATTCTCAGACAATAAAACAATGAGATAGGAAAGTAGGACCGATTTTTCATAAAAGACCCTTTTATAAACACACAGGTTTATACACGGAAGTCTACAAAAAGGAATCGGCTTTCAACAAAAGAGAAATGTCCTAGGATTAACTAGTCGGACATGCTCGCTGATTCTCCGGGCTTCACCTTCTAAACTTTGGGCCTCAGGTCTTCCACCGCTGTCAACTAGGGACCTGAAAATGGTTATACAATAATCAGTGAGATAATGTCTCAGCAAGTTCTACCCCCTAAGACCCGATTAGGAAACCAATATGCCCTAAGAGTTGCCTAAGCACAACCACGAGTCAGAGAACTTACCTTGGCCTCAGTTCCACCCTACAAAGTGGTATCATTTACAGATATCTCCAATCACATCAATCAATCAATTCATGACATTAGATCAAATCATTGATCAACCGACCTAGTCGATTACATGTCAACTCGACCCTTTCTTGGTTGGCTTATCTCATACTATCTATAAGTCAATCAGTATCAGGACTACTCATTGCTAAGTTGATAGATAGATAATATACCTCGCTTTTGAAATGATTGGGTATACTGCTCTCCGCTAAGCTGCCATATCGCCCATAGGCTGATATAGTATACCGACATTACTCAATCTAAGCTGGTAAGGTATACTGCTCTCTACTAAATTGCCATATCGCTCGTAGGCTGATATAGTATACCGACATATTCAATCAAAACTGATAAGGTATACTGCTCTCTGCTAAGCTGTCATATCGCCCGTAGGCCGATATAGTATACCATTCTAATCATACAATCAATTCCATCTTTTTATCATTCTCCATAAAATAGCTGTGTGTGGATACACGATCGGCCTTAGCCAAAATATGATAATTTCACTTTCAATCTCCCACTTCTTTTAATAGTCCAAAAATAGATTTTTGGCGTTGTAGACTGACGCCCGGTAATTTTCCAATCAATTACCAACTTTAATTAATTTAGGAATAAAATCCTAAAATCACAATTAAATCATTCAGCACAATTTAGAATTCAAATAAATAAATAGACTACACCACAATAACTAGCTCGTGGATCGGTCTTTCTCTCTGCACCTCTATGTTCTCAACTGGAACATCGGCAGGTGCGGTGGCAGGTGCAGCAATAGGTGCGGCAGCAATGGCAGCATTGGCAGAGGTAGTGGCAGTGGCTTCTAAGGCGGCAGCAGCTTGATTCTGGGCCTATTGTCCCATCATTTCTCGCATGGTGTCCAAAGCCTGGGTGATCCCAATGGTTCCTTGATCACCTGGGGCTGCAACCCTAGCACCAATAGGAGGTGGTGCTACGCCACTAGCGCTAGCTTGTGCTGGCGCTCGACCTCGGCCTCCTTGGGTACCGACCCTGGTCGGCATCCTACCCCGAGTTATGGCCCTAGCAGTCATCTTGGCAGGAGTTCTTGGCTCCTGATCACTCATGGCTCAGCTTTCTCTACTGAAGCCTACTTCCAATTCTAAGCTGAATTAGAAATAGAGTGATCCAAATAATAAGCAAGTCTATCAATCAGTTACCACAGACATGCACCAGCATGAATTTAAAGGTCTTTCCTACCACTATCCTATGGTCCATCGTACTTTATCACTACAATCCCTAACCATTGCTTCGATACCACTTAAACGGAGATGTCACGCCTTGATACTCGGGCACGCACCCATCCCTCACTTGGTCGATTAAATAGAGACGTCCTAGGACGTATCGCCGACCCTTCTTTTCAATACGCATGCAAAAGTATATAAATAATCCATAGACAATAAAACAATGGGATAGAAAAGTATGGGCCAATTTTTTACAAAAGACCTTTTTATAAACACATAGGTTTATACACAGAAGCCTACAAAAAGGAATTGGCTTTCAACAAAAGAGAAATGTCTTAGGACTAACTAGTCGAACATGCTCGCCGATTCTCCGGGCTTCACCTTCTAAACTTCGGGCTTCAGGTCCTCCCCTGCTATTAACTAGGGACCTGAAAATGGTTATACAATAACCAATGAGACAATGTCTCAGCAAGTTCTACCCCCTAAGGCCTGATTAGGAAGCCAATACGCCCTAAGGGTTGCCTAAGCATAACCACGAGTCAGAGGACTTACCTTGGCCTTAGTTCCACCCTACAAAGCAATATCATTTACAGATATCTCCAATCACATCAATCAATCAATTCATAACATCAGATCAAATCATTGATCAATCGACCCAGTCGATTACATGTCATCTCGACCCTTCCTTGGTTGGTTGATCTCATACTATCTATAAGTCCATACATATCAGGACTGCTCATTGCTAAGTTGATAAATAGATAATATAGAGCACTTCTGAGATGATCGAGTATACTGCTCTCCGTTAAGCTGCCATATCGCCCGTAGGGCAATATAGTATACCGACATTGTTCAATCTAAGCTGATAAGATATATTGCTCTCTGCTAAGCTGCAATATCGCTCGTACGCTGATATAGTATACCGACATATTTAATTAAAACCGATAATGTATACTGCTCTCTACTAAGCTGTCATATCGCTTGTAGGCTGATATAGTATATCGGTATACTGCTCTCTACTAACTTGACATATCCCCCGTAGGCTGATATAGTATATCATTCCAATCACACAACCAAAACTTTCAATCTCTCACTTTTTTTAATAGTCCAAAAATAGATTTTTGGCGCTGTAGACCGATGCCGGGTAATTTTCTAGTTAATTACCAACTTTAATTAATTTAGGAATAAAATCCTAAAATCACAACTAAATCAATTCAGCATAATTTAGAACTCAAATAAATAAACAGACTGCACCATAATAACCAGCATAAAATTATGATCGTCGGCTATCCCAGCCTAATTTTTGGAAAATAAGTAATTAATTACGGAAATTATTAAATAAATGCAATAAATCCAACTTAGGCTTGTAATGCCTAATTGGACGCTGAAATAGACCCGGAAAAATTTCAAGGTTCGTTAAACCAATAATAGCACAAGTCTACTCGCTAATGTCACTAACTAACCACCTAACATGCATCGGCAGATAATTAAATTATCTAATCTAATCTAATCTAATCTATCCACCTAAACGGCAGAAGAACAGCCCAAGTGCCATTACTTGGCACGGGGGGACACTTAAGTGCCATAACTTCAAAACGGTACACTTAAGTGCCACTTTCTTTTTCTAGTGGGACACTTAAGTGCCACCTCTGGCGACCCTTGCCGGAAATCCTACGTGGCAATATTTTATTATTTTTTATTGCGTACGTGGCTCGCTAAAGAGCTGAGTTGGCTCTAACTCACCAGAAACTACGTCGTCTGCATAATAAAAGCCCCAAATCTTCCAAAAACGACATCATCTCCCCAAATGCCCCAAATTTAAAACCCTAAATCGGCCAAAATCCCTATTAAAGTGCTCGAATCCAAGTCTCGAACCCTAATTTTCATTTGCCCAAGATTCCTTCGTCGAATCTTGGAAATGGAGAGCAGGACTCGTAGTAGCGCCTCAATTTCCTCTCATCGAAGCGAAGGAGAAGGTCAGCGTTTCTGTTTTTGTGAGTTACCGAGTCCAAGAAGAACATCGTGGAGTCGAATCAATCCTGGGATAAAATTTTATGGATGCGCCCGATATAAAGAAGCGTCGAAGTGCAAATACTTCAAATGGGTCGATGCAAAGTTCTCTGATTGAGCCACAGAGGTGATATTGGATCTACTTCATAAAAGACAGCAATCTCCTTCTGTGTTCGTGGACGACTTGGATGATGTTGACTCAATGCAAGCTCAAGCGTCTTCAGTTAAACTTTTCAAGAATGAAGTCTTAATGCATGCTCAAACATCTTCAACTAAACCTTTCAAGAATGAAGTTTCAATGATGAAAATTGAACGAAAGTGTTACCAAGCGTTTATTATGGTGTTGTTTTGTTGTCTATTGTACTTTATGATGAAATGTAAACTACTTGAAAATGAGAAAAAGTTTCTCTGACTGCCATAGTTAAAAATGGTGTTGTTCTGAATTAAATGTAGGCTTTTTTCTTTTTGAAAGATGCGAAGAAGTTTGTGTTGTTCCACAAGATCCTTGTGGCGTTGTTGTTGTTTGTGCTGTCATATGGAGTTGCCATAAGTTTACCATTATCTTCTCTGTTTTGATGCAGACCAACATATACACAAGACAAACATGAGTGATTACCTGAGTGCCATAAGTTGCATTTATTAATCACTTAAGTGCTAGTCGCGATGAAAAAATGATCACTTAAGTGTCAAGTTATTATTAAAGTGATCAGTTAAGTGTCACTTGTAGTTAAAAGTGAACAGTTAAGTGCCAAGTTTTTTAGAATATGACCAGTTAAGTGCCAATTTTTTTGTGGGTTTTGTCTAAAAATTGCGCAAGCCACCACCACCGGCTGCACCACCAACCATCACCACTAGCCACACTACACACTAGGCACTCCAGCCACCACCATGTTGGTGGTGTTACTACACAAGGTACTAGTGCAAGCAAGTTGAGCCTTGCACTAGCTTGCACCAGTACACATGGTGTAAGATGTGCAAATTGCACACTTGTACCAGGTGTAAGTGCATCATAAGCCTATAACCTCCACCACAAACCCATAATTACCAAGCATCACCACCACCCACACCAGCACCCCAGCCACCACATTAGCACCCCAACAACAAACTCACCACCACCAAACATTACCATCCACCACCACGAGCCACACCAGCACTCCAGCTATGACCACGGAACACCAACAGCAGCAGCAGCAAGTAAAAGCAGAATCCATGACAAACAACAAAAATTGACAAGCAGCGCAAGATCATTTCATTTTCATTGATATTGAAATTAAGTATCACAATATCAATGAATGACAAACTAAAGAAAAGGAAAGAAAAAAAAAAGACAACCATCCATAGCAAGTGTTATTATAACGTTAACGTTTACATAACTATTTTGACTCCTAAGCTCCACAAATTCTATCACGTCTCATCTCATCAATCAATATGCACGACACCCCTTGTTCGTGCTCCTTTCGATGGGCTTTTCACTTGATTCATAATTCTGGCACTCTTTCTAACTAGACGTGCAACTTCTTCTTCAACCTTCTTAGTATCCACTAACTTAGATGGAGCTGCAAATGTCCCAGGCTGAATTGATTCAAAGGAGCTAGAGCTGGAGCTAGAGCTGCAACTGGGTTCTTTCTCTTCTTTCTTGTTGGCACAGTTGATGTTTTCTTTTTTGTTGGTGCAGCCGTTGATTCTTGAGTTGGGCCTGAGATAATAACCTCTAAACTTCTCCCAGGCTACAAAAAAAACAATAAATTATTAGCAAAAGTCAACAGCATAAATTAAATTAAATGCAGCCAATAAAACTTACATTGAGAATAACTATTTTAGTACGCTCATCTGTATAAATGCTATAACCATATTGTCTTAACCTCTTCCCAAGTGCCCCTCTTGTTTGAATAGGGGCGTCACTTTCAGGAACTTGTGATTTGTTGACTCTTTTTCTTGCTTTCTTGGGCCCTTCAGCTACAGCCGGGGCTTCTTCGACCAATTCTTCAGCTGGGCGTCTTCTAGATGGCCTTTGTGTAACTGCCCCTTCACCTGGCCTTCTTCTAGTTGTTCTTCTGTGTAGCCCTTCAACTTCAGTGACACCTCCTTCTGTTGGGCCTTCTGGTGGTACTGGTGGTGGTACTTGTGGTGCCCCTTGTAGTGATTCTTCTGGCGGCCCCTGTGATGACCCTTGAGGTGGCTCTTGTGATGGCTGTTCAGTTGGCAGTTGAGTTCCAACTTGCTTTCTTCGAACCTGAGAAAGAGGCAAATGACACCATAAATATAATATTGAGACATATAATAATGTAAAGAAAATGAAAAACTGAATACAAATGTTTGAATTTACCACTGGGTATTTCTTTCGCTGCTGAAGAACAATCGACTAAACTGGCCGTGATGCTGCTTGGGCCAATCCTTCAGTTGGCCGTCTTCTACCTTGCCTTTTTCAAACAGGCTGTTCAGTTTCATGACCTACTGGGGTTCTTCTTGTGACCTAACAAACACATTACATACAAGGCTAAATATGATATTATGTACATTTTTATGATAAACGACAAAGCAACATAAACATAAAATAAATTTCATGACTTACCAGGGTTCTAGTTGTTGACTAAAGAACAGTCGACTCACTTGGCCCTGCTGTTTGCATTTC
The DNA here is from genome assembly GCA_028830015.1 of Eucalyptus grandis x Eucalyptus urophylla. NCBI lineage: Eukaryota > Viridiplantae > Streptophyta > Magnoliopsida > Myrtales > Myrtaceae > Eucalyptus > Eucalyptus grandis x Eucalyptus urophylla. The sequence continues at coordinate 15,107,233 of CM054188.1, read as the reverse complement.
TCCAACTGTCTCTTCACTAGGCCCTTCACCTTGCCTCAACGGTTGTTGTTGCTTCCTCAATTGACAACCTTTAATATTATGGCCTGCTAGGTGACAATAAGAGCACGTTATCTTTGCACCTTGCTTGCTCATTCTTTGTTGACCCGAGACCTCTCCCTCCACCATTCTTCATCTTCGTTTTGTCCTTCCAATTTTCTTCTTCAGTGTCAAAGGTTGAGCTGCTTCATGATCCATGGGCTCCCAAAACTTGCTACTTTTAATTGGCTGCATCATGAACTGATAGGAAGCAAGGTATTTTGATTTATGGTACCAATCATCGATGTAATCATTTGTATTGTCGCTCTTCAACTAGATGGCACATATGGCATGGGCACATAGAATTCCACTTACTTGCCATGCTTTACATGAACACTTCCTACTTCCTAGATTGACAACATACTTATCAGCACCCTTCATTATCTCATATCCTTCATCTCCATTCCAAATGGGATGACAATGCCTACTTGCAGCCAAGTTCTCATCCAATTTCTTGGCAATCCTAGAATCATATTGTCTTGTCCACTTTGTAGCCTCATCTCTTTGTTTCTACAGCCGAGTCATAACTGCAACTCGTATATCTTCAAGCATTGAGATGACTGGTTTGCATCTGGCATCTATTATCTTCGAATTAAATACTTCACAAATGTTGTTGTCGACGTTATCGCACTTGAACTCCTCACTGAAGGATGTCCTGCACCAATGCTTCGATTCTAGTTGAAATAGGGTAGCACAACCTTCCTTTGTCAACTGAAGTAGTCATTCTTTGGCTATCCTAAAGTCAATCATGTTTGCACTCTTTGCTAATTGCCAAAATTGCAATTGCAGCCTATCCCATTTGTAGGTCTTTGCCCAATTTCCGTATATGTGCCGCGCACACATTTGATGTTCAGCATGGGGCAACAACTCGGCTACTGCCGGAACCAATCCCTACAATAATTCAAAGTAAGAAATATTAGAGCAAATTACATGTTCATATTACAAAGCAAACTACTGACTAAATTTTTCAAAAAGCAAGCATTAACTTTTGTTGGTCGCTCATGATCGCCCACCCTTCCCCGTTTGTTATCTCCGAGTCAGCCATCCGATTTTTCAAGAACCATGACCAATTGTTCTTGTTCTCAATCTTTACAATAGCCCAAGTTAGTGGGAACATTTGATTATTTGTATCTCTTCCAATCACCGCCAACAATTCTCCCTTGCACAAGCCCTTCAAGAAACAGCCGTCCAATCCTATAATCCGTCTACAACTAGCTAAAAATCCTCGTCTGCATGCATCAAAGCACACATAGAACTTATTAAACTTGGTCCCATGATCAGGAAGTGGTCTCTCAACCACCTCTACATACACTCTACTTGTAGGGTTTTGCAGCCTACACTCCCAAGCATACTCCCACACCTGCCCATATTCCTTAGCATACTGACCAATAAGTATCTTTATCACCCTTTGCTTTGCTCTTTTGCATTGATTCCTAGATACATTAATGCCTACATGCTCCTTCACCAGCATCCTAAAGTTAGTAATTTTCATCTCGGGCATCAGCTTGATCAGATCGAAGAAGTGCTTGGACAACCATGCACTTATTATCCTTTTGTTTTGAAATTTAATGGAACAAGTGTGTTCCTCTTGGTAGGCTCTAATCTAGAAAGACCCACTCTTCTTAACAAACACGCCGTAAATCTTCCATGTACAGTTTTGCTACGAACACCTAGCTCTTACAAATTTCTTGGTATTTCTAATGAAATCAATATTTATTTGTGCAGCAATGGAGTTCTTCAGTATAGCTTTCTTAAATTGTATCGCATCATGGAATTTCATACCTACTGACAAAGTAGGAGAGGCAACTGATGGATCATAGGAAGGAAACTTACTTTTCCTTCTACGCACAGCTCGTTGATCTTCTTCAAGTTTGTCCTGGGAAGTAGCGATATCGATGCTTTCTTCATAATCTGTCTCCTAGCCAGCAACACCAACATCTGCAAGGCCTTCGTCTCTATTTGAAACTTCATTAGCTACTTGCAAAGTTGCAAATCTATCTGACAAAAAGTCTCTTTGTTTTTTCCTTGACCGTGTAAACTTCTCATCGTTGTCGTCACTTAAGATTAATAAATTTTCAGCTTCAGCAGCCAACCCTTCATCGTCATCGTCATCGTCATCATCACCATCACTGGATTCAGCTACTTCGCAATCTAATTCAGTGATGGTGACACCACCTATGTCACAATCGCTCCGGTGAATAGCATCTGCGCCCCTCTCCTCCCCGTCCTGTCCATCATGCCCTGCTTCATCCCTAACCTCAGTACTAGCTTGAATACCATCTCCTCCTTCTCCTACTTGGGTGCTATCTCTATCATCATCTTCGTCCTCACTATTACTATTGTTTTCAACAAATACTTTCGCATCTTCACCATGAAGATAATGATATAAGACATCCCTAAAACCATTATCATCTTCCAAAACTCTCAAACCATCTCTCAAGCCTTTCCCAGGAACACAGTACAGTAACTTTTGTACTCTACAAGAAAAAAATGTCACTATATCCCTAACAAATCTAATATAAGATGCCTTCTTTGTATCTACAAAGATAGTACCTTCATTCCCCCCTCATACTCCCACTCATCCTCCCCAATCACAAAATCCCCACCGTAGTAAACGATGACAGCAATATAGTCTTTATCATGAGCCATTTCTGCAACAAAAGAGGACAGATATACAATTAACTTTTGGGACCACATTCATAAAGGACAGACAATTGCAAGTGGAGGTCCCTACACTCTATATTAAAGAAAAGAAGAAAGAAAGAGGGAAGATGCATAGGTCAGACGACAGTTGTAGCTTGAAAAGAGGCCTTAGGACAAGGATAAATAGAGATGAGACCCGACAACTACTTTGATTATGTCGCCGCATTCCTTTAAAATATAGAGAGATCCCTCAGCATGGGTCCTCAACAATGCAATTTATTAAAAAAATACCCAGAAGTCCCCATCCCCATGACAACAAGAGATTCGATTCGAACATGTCCAAGGTCCAATACTCTGAACCCTAACAATCACCAATCACCATCGCACATTTCACATCCGACCACCATAAATTACTTTCGCACATCACAATTCAACACCTTGAATGAATCACACATTACAGTGGATGAGGCGACGTCGAGCCCTACACTGAGCCCTAATTTTCCCCCCGCCGAGCCCTACACTGAGCCCTAATTTTCCCCCCGCCGAGCCCTACACTGAGCCTACATTTCGAGGCCGATCCTAAATTGTCAATTCGAACCCCCTAATAGGATTGTAGTACACATCTGAGCTATAAATCTCACATTAATACTAGCCGACCCCCAAATTTCAAGTCTGAGCCCTAATAAACGAGTCGGAGTCCTAATTTCACCACGGGAGAGAGGAAGAAGAGAAAAAACCTGAGCAAATTGACGATGGCGAGCGACGACGGCGAGCGACAACGGTGACCGATGACCTACGAATGACGAGCTGTGAACGGCGATGGAGAGGACGTCAGATCCCGTGTGAACCGATGGATGAATGGGTAAAATCCAAATAAGCAAAACGACGTTGTTTAGCACTAAGGGAAAACGACATCATTTAGTTCGGCCAAATGCACAGTGGATGGGGTGACATCGTTTTCCTCCTCTACGTGTGTTTTTTTTTTTTAATAAATTGTCACGTCGGTTAAGCTTGTCGCTGGAAAATGCCACGTTTGCATTTTGGCCGGATTTTGGCCCGATTGGCACTTAAGTGTTTCATTTTACTCCTATATTGGCACTTAAGTGTACCATTTTAAAGTTATGGCACTTAAGTGTCCCTCCGCGTCAAGTTATGGCACTCTAGGTGTCCCAACCTCCCACCTAAACCATGCTTAATTAATCTAATTAACCTCTAAGCATCATTAACCAACTAAGTGAGGATTAGTGAGTTCAACTCACTTGTTTCGCAATCCGTCCGATTCAAAATGTTAGGAACGCAACAGTGACCGACTTTCCTCAAAGAGGGCCAAACTTTCGAGGCCCAAAACCACCTCAAAACGGGCCTACACGCTTGCTGGAAACCCACCCACAAACTCTCTGTTTGGGAGGTCGGAGGTGGGCCAAACGACTTTGGCACAAGCTAAGGAAGCTACTAGGATGGCGGAACAGAGGGCTAGAAGCAACAAGGGCGTCGGGTTGGGCGGTGGCGCGGTAGGGCACTCGTGCGGGGCGGTGGGGCGTGCGAACGGCGTTCCGACGGTCACGGCGGCGTGCGGCGTGGATGGGCAGCTTCTCTGGTTTGCCGGGCTCGAGTAAGGCACAATGAGGAGGGGAAAGGAGGCTGCTGACTGGATGGAGAGAGAGAGGGAACAATATGGGGTTGGAGGGGGCCACTTGCCTTATTTTCCATTCAAATGTCTCATTGACTTCACCCACAGCCAAGTCTGGCTTCTATGGCTACAATTCAACCATCCATGCACTCATCTAGAAGGTTGAAGAGGTCCATAAGTTGTGGGAATGGGGGGACATATGAATTTCATGGGTTTTGGCATCAAATGGACACTTAATCTTGCTTCAAACAATCCAATTTGGCCTCAATAAATCTAATCAACCCATCATCGATCATCTCGGCATTTTCCTTCACCCATACAATCAACTTACTTCTCAATTTTGCGACCTAAAACGATCCCGACCTTTTTCTGGAAAAAACGGCCCTAAGCTGACTTTTTCCTAAAAAATCTTGGGTTGCAGAAAAATCTTCTAAGACTGAGTCAACGCTCCTAAAATTAATTGTGACATGACGGAACTTTCAATTTCTGAAATCGGATTCAATTTCGCAGTTAATTTCAATCTGGCGCGTTTTTAGCATGACCTAAGCTACCGTGTAATTTTCAGAAATTTTTAGTGCAAATGACCCTTGGTCGATTTTCTTCGAGCCATAATGAACCCACTCGACACATTGGTGACTCTCGGTTGTCGTAAAAATCTCGAGAATTCAAATATGGACACAGGGTATCAAAACGATAGAAAAATCAGTCTAGTGCCGGCTAACGAGAATTTTCCAATTTAATGCTGTCACCCACGATTAGTCACACATCTCAGTCGAACCGATCTATCTTTGATTTCAAATCAATTTTATACTGTGCCGTAATAGCCTCTAAAGATGAGCACGGTTGAGAAGCCGATTCCTAGTCAAATTCTCAAGTCTATCGCATTAAAATTCTTTAATGGCTTCCTTGAATAGTCTAGTTATCTCGAGAATGATCAGCTCTGAGAATAGCCTTATAGGCGCATCGATGAAATGCTCGATTTATTCAATAGAAAATATGATTGAAAATTTGGGATGTTACAACTCTTCCCCTCTTATAAAATTTTTATCCTTAAACTTTAAATCATTACAAAACTTAAGCAAAAAGGTGGGGGTACAACTGTCTCATCGACTCTTCAGTTTCCCATATCGCTCCTTTAGTACTGTGGTGTTACGAGACCACTTTGACCAATTGAATGGTCTTTGTACGCAGAACTTGTTCTTTTCTGTCCACGATCTGAATTGTCACGCTCCAATTCTTGAGCACACACCCATCTCTCAATTGGTCGATTAATAGCGACGTCCCAAAACGTATCACCGACCCTTTCATTTTAATATGCATGCGGAAGCATATAATAATAATCCCCAAACCATAAAGTAATGAGATAGGAAAGTAGGACTAAATTCCGAACTTTCAAAAACAACCATACTTATATACATTGCAAACTAGTGCACATATATATAAGGCAAACTGCTAAGTTAGATTCAACTTACCAAGTTCGGAAACAAGGTCTACAAGTAGGGGTGGGGATTCCACAAACTACGGGTCCTCGTCCTCCTCTTCATCATCCTCCACACTCCAACTGGAGCCTTCAGCAGACTGCACCGAACTTCCGAGATCTTCAAAATTCAGATCTGTTGCATCTACGACCGAGCCCGGAGGGGAATTTGCAGTGCCTTTTCCAAAGGCGGCCTCCAAAACACACAGAGGTATCTCAGACTCCGGTAGGGGACCCTCTCTCTAGCCATTTTGAGCCGGCGGTACCACGATCTATATCGATGGGGCACCTTGTGGGTGAGACCCGCATCAACCTAATAGACCTCACCAGCTCATAGGTTCAGCCCCTAGGGCACCCATGAAACGGAAAGTAAGAGGTCTGCTCTGTGATCTTCTTAGGCCGTCCCAAAAACTTAAGAGTGGTAATCTAGGAACCTGAAATTGTTATACAATAACCAATGAGACAACGTCTTAGCGAGTTTTACCCCCTAAGACCCGATTAGGAAGCCAATATGCCCTAAAGGCTACTTAAGCATAAAACGGGTTAGAGGACTTACCTTGGCCTTAGTTCATTCTTGCAAGTTAGTATATATATCAAATGTACACGATCGCATCACATCACATCAATCAAATTGAATTATCGATCAATCGACTTAGTCGATTACATGTCATCACGACCTTTCCCCTGGTCGGTACATTCAATATCATCTATTCTCCAAGATGGTATATCTATTCATCGAGCCCACATGCATTCTCCGGGTTAATGTACTTAGTCACTGAGCCCACGTGCATTCTCCAAGATGGTATATCTAGTCATCTAGCTCACGTGCATTCTCTAGGTTAATGTACTTAGTCATCGAGCCCATGTGCATTTTCCAAGATGACCTGCCTAATTACCGAGCCCACGTGCATTCTCCAGGTTGACATATTTAGTCACTGAGTCCACGTGCTTTTTCCAAGATGATATATCAAATTGCTGAGCCAACAAAATATGATGTCTTTCTTTGAGATGACATCCTTAGCCATCGAGCTGACGTAGTATGGCATTCTTTCTCACATTCTATCATACCCGTTAAAATAGCCGTGTGTGGGTATACGGTTGGCCTTAACCAAAATATAACGATTTCATTTTTCACAAGTCCCACCATTTTCAACAACCCATAACATACTTTTGGCGCTGTAACCAACGCTCGGTTGATTTCCAATCAATTACCAAAATTGATTAATTTAGGAATAAAATCCTAAAATCATAATTAAATCAATTTGGCACAAACCAACGCTCAAATAAATAAATGGACTGCACCAGAATAATCAGCATGAAATTTCGGTCGTCAACTATCCCAGCCTAATTACTGGAAAATAAATAAATAATTAAATAATTACGAAAAATATTAAATAAATACAATAAATCCAACTTAGGCCCGTTATAACCTAATTGGAAGCCAAGATGAACTTGGAATATTACCGAGACTTGCTCAATAAAAATACTATGACCTATTTCCTTGCTAACTACACCAACCATTTGCCTAACATGCATTGATAAGTCCTTAATTTAATTACTCTAATCTAATCTATCCACATAATTTCACTTAATTAAATCTAATCAACCCCTAAGCATCATTAGCTTACTAATAAGGGATTAGTGAGCAAAACTACTTGTTTAACACGCGGGTTGGATCATACCGACGAGAATAGCGCGGGGGACGCTTTTCTCCAAAGTGGGCCTAGGTTTTGAGGCTCGGAAACACCTCAAAATGAACCTTGAAGGTGGCTGAAAATGCACTTCTTTTTGCTTCTATTGTGGCTGGTTAATGGTTGAAACGGCAAAGGGATTGATCAGTTGAGGCGGGGATGGCCTGAGGAAGCAAAACCGGACCTTGGCAGGGCTTGGTGGAGCTTGAACGGCGGTTGGCAGCAACTCACAGCTGTCCAAAAGGCTTGCTGAGCGGTGAAGCAAGCTGGAACGATGGCATGAGGCGCGGCAAGGTGCGGTGGTGCGCGTGGCACTTGCGCGGGCGGAGGGCGGCTTTCGGCGACAGTGCGGGCAGTCTTAGCGGCAACGGGCTTGCTTCGGCTGCTTCTTCGGTTGCTATGGTGGTCGAACAGCAGTAAGGCTTGGACGGCAGCTTGTGGAGGAAGAAAGGCAATGGATAAGGTTTGGGGGCCACCATGGCCATTTTTTCCATAACTTGTTCTCCAAGACTCCTCCTTGGCCAAGCATCTTCCTTGGCTGTCCATGAGCCACCAGGGCTCCTCATTTCAACCTTGAATTGGTCCAAAATGGTGGTGGATGGGGGGAGTTACGAATTTACAAGGAATTATCTTCAATTGGACACCGATCTTTGCTCGACTCAATCTTAATTGGCCTCAATAAATTCAATTGACCCTCCATTGATCAAATCGATATTTTTCCTAACCTATATATCCATCATGCTTATCAAAACGATCTCCGGCCTTTTTCTAAACAAAAATGGTCCTATGCCGACTTTTTCTCAAAAAGTCTCGGGTCACAGAAAAATCTTCTGAGACTGAGTGGACGTTCTGAGAATTTATTATGACATGAAAGAATCTTCAATTTCTGAAATCGGACTCGAATTTGTGGTTAAATTTCATTCGGCGCGTTTTTAGCGAGACTTAGGCTACTGGGTAGTTTTCAGAGGTTTTTAGTGCAAATGACCCGTGGTCGATTTTCTTCGAGCTACAATGAACCCACTTGACACATTGGCGACTCTCAATTATCATGAAAATCTTGACGATTCAAATACGGACACAGGGTACCAAAACGACAGAAGAATCAGTCTAGGATCGGTTGATGAGAATTTTCCAATTTAGTGGTGTCACCCACGATTAACCACACATCTTAGTCGAACCGACCTCTTTCTTATCTGAAATCGATTTTATACTTTGCCATAATGATCTCAGCAGATGAGCACGATCGAGTAACCGATCCCTGATCGAATTCTCAAGTCTATTACATTAATGAAATGCCCAATTTATTCAGTAGAAAACAAGAATGAAAATCTATGATGTTACAAAAATCGGGCTTTCAACGTATGACACACGGTTATCCACATCTAATTCTTCAAAATTAAGCATGTGGGTTGGGTCAGGCTTGTACTTCCTCAACATCGACACGTAAAAGACGTCGTGCACTTGCGCCAATCTTGGCGGCAATGCAAGACGATATGCTAAGGTCCCAATTCTTTCAAGAATTTCAAACGGACTTACGTACTTCGAACTTAGATTTCCTTTCTTACCAAAGTGCGAAGTTCTCCTCATTGGTGATACCTTCAGAAAAATGTGATCACCAACTTAGAATTTCAAAAGCCTTCGACGCTTATCTGCGTAACTTTTCTGTCTGCTCTGAGCGGTCTTTAATCTATCTCTGATCACTGCCACGGCATCCACTAATTGTTGAACCAACTCTGGGCCTGTAATCTTTCTTTCCCCAACTTCATCCCAACACATTGATGTTCTGCATACTTTGCCATTCAACACTTCAAAAGGAGTCATCTGAATGCTCTGCTGATAACTGTTGTTGTAGGCAAATTCCATCAGATGAAGTTGTTTTTTCCAACTTCCTTTGAAGTCTAGTACACAAGCTCTTAGCATGTCCTCAAGGGTTTGAATTGTCCTCTCAGACTGGCCATCCGTTTGAGGATGATATTCCGTACTGTATTGCAGCTTGATACCTAAGGCACTCTGTAAGCTCTTCCAAAAGGTGGCGGTAAACCTCAGGTTTCTATATGAAGTTATCGTAACCGGCACTCCATGTAGCCGAACCACTTAACGCACGTACAGATCTGCATGTCTATCCAAACTGAGGTCCTTTCGAACTACAATGAAGTGAGCCAACTTCGTCAGTCTGTCGACCACTATCCAAATCGAATCATTTCCTCTTTGACTCCTCGGTAGTCCTGTCACGAAATTCATCATGATATGCTCCCATTTCCATTCTGAGATCTCGAGAGGTTGCAGAAGTTCTCTCGGCTTGCAATATTGAGTTTTAACCTGCTGACACGTCAAACATTTGGCGACATGCTTGGCGATGTCCGCTTTCATACAAAACTACCAATAGTGTAGATGCAAATTCGGATACATCTTGATACTACCGGGATAGATGCTATAACTGCTACGATGCGCTTCTAATAGAAAATTCTCTCTAAGCTCCACATCGTCAAGTACAACGAATTGTCCTCGGAAGCTCAGCGTTCCATCATCAAAAACTTGAAAGTTAGTCTTTCTTTTCTCAGTGTCCTCTTGAAGGATCTTTTGCTCATCTAGGTCTGTTGGTTGGAGTAGCTTAATTCTGATTTGGACATCCAGTTCAATTCTGAGGGTGGCCTAAGATTGGAAAGGTGGCCTACCTCAAACTTAAATATTGAATCTTGAGCTCTCTCGATTAAGTTCCACTCTTTAATCAAAATATGAGCAACTGAAGACTTTCGACTCAAAGCATCGACAACTTTGTTTGCCTTTCCCGAGTGATATAGAATATCACAATCATAGTCCTTCAGTAATTCCATCCATCGACGCTGTCTTATGTTCAACTCTTTCTGAGAGAACAAGTACTTGAGACTTTGATGGTCCGTGAAGATTTTGAATTTTTCTCCGCACAAATAATGTCTCCAAATCTTCAGGGCAAAAATAATCGCTACGAGTTCTAAGTCATGCGTTGGATAGTGCTATCCATAAGGCCTCGACTAACGGGAGGCGTATGCAACAACTCTGCCATGTTGCATCAGCACGCAACCTAATCCTCTGAGTGACGCATCACTATAGATCTCAAATCCTCCAGAGCCAAATGGAATGGTCAGCATAGGTGCGGTAGTAAGCTTTTCCTTAAACTCTTGGAAACTACTCTCGCACTTGTCTGTCCACACAAATTTCTCTTCTTTCTTTAGGAGTTTTGTTAGTGGCGACGCTAATGATGAGAACTCTTCCACAAACCGTCTGTAATAACCTCCTAAACCTAGAAAACTTCTGATCTCTGTCACTGTAGTCAGTCTTGGCCAGTTGATCATGGCTTCAATCTTGCTCTGGTCCATAAAGATTCCTTCGCCTAAAATCACGTGACCTAAGAAAGCAACATGAGTCAACCAAAACTCACACTTGCTGAACTTGGCTTACAACTGATGGACTCTCAGTGTCTGCAGCACTAGTCTCAGATGACTATCATGCTCTTCATCACTCCTTGAATACACCAGAATATCATCAATAAATACGATCATAAACTGATCTAGATATTCTTTGAATATTCAGTTCATCAAATTCATGAAAGGCATCAGGAGTATTCGTCAACCTGAATGGCATTACCGTGAACTCGTAATAGCCATACTGAGTACGGAATGTTGACTTTGGAATGTCCTCCTTCTTGATTCTCAGCTAATGATATCCTGTCCTCAAGTCGATCTTTGAAAATTCGATGCTCCTTGCAACTGATTAAACAAGTCATCAATCCTCGAGAGTGGATACTTGTTCTTAATCGTTACCTGATTGAGTTGTCGATAGTCAATACACAGGCGCAACGAACCATCTTTCTTCTTTACAAATAGAATTGGTTCTCCTCAAGGTGATGCACTGGGACAAATGAATCATTTTTCCAATAGCTCTTGCATCTGCACCTTCAGTTCCTTCAACTCAGAAAACGCCATCCGGTAAGGAGCCTTAGAGGTTGGCTCTGTTCCGGGTGCTAGCTCGATCACGAACTCAATTTCTCTCTTTGGTGGCAATCCTGGCAATTCCCTTGGAAAGACATTTGGAAATTCTAACACCACAGCAATGCCTTCCATCTTTAGCTCCACAACTGTTGTATCCACAACAATTGCCAAGTAACCTTGACCTCCCTCGTCTAACAGACGAGTTGCCTCTAGCAACGAGATCAGGACAATCGAGGGTCCTCCTTGATTTCCGATAAACTCGAAGCTCTCATCCTTTAACGGGTCAAATTGAATTGCCTTGTAATAGCAGTCCATTATAGCTCGTTGTTTTGTTGAGCCAGTCCATGCCAATTATCAAATCAAAGTCATACATGGCTAGGACTAACAAGTCTATTTTCCCCAGTCGCTCACCAATCGTTAACTTGCAACGAGAACAACCCAAAGCAGCAATAACTTTATCCTTAAATGGTGTGGATATGCAAACTGCCGACTCCAACAATATAGGACTTAATATTAACAACTTAACATATTGCTCGGCAATAAGGGAATGAGTTGCTCCTGAGTGGAATAAAGTGTAAGTAGGATGGTTGTTCAGCAAAACCATACCTGTGATCACGTCAGGCGCTATGCCTGACCTTGTGTGATGGCATACACCGTGCCCTGAACTAGAGGTCTCAGTTGACCTCCTTGCGGCGCGTTTTGAGGCGCATATCCTCTGATCTGTCCCATAGGTGGCGGCGGCGACGGCGGCAATTGCAGTTGTCTTCTTGGTCTACTAGGACAATCTCTAGCCTTGTGACCCTACTGGCCAAATTCAAAACAGGCGCCCATCCTTCAGGGGCATTGATTTACAGCATGTGGTCTTCCACAAAGGCGACACATCTCGATTCGGCTTGGTCTAGACTTGCTAACTCCACCCTTCCTGTTGGGCAGGATTTGGAATCTACTTCCAGGCATGGGCCTCTTTCCCTGATGAATTCCTTCTCGGTGTGAAGTAAATCTTGATCCAGGCGAGGTGACTTGCTCAGTGAGGCTCCTTTCAAGTAGCTGTGCTCGACAGTAGATTTCTCGGTAATCAATTAAGTCGAATGGCACCAACGACTGCTTCAACTCTTGTCGAAGGCCATTCTTGAACCTTTGAGCCTTCTCCTCAGGATCTTTAATCAGTCTCGAAGCATACTGAGATAGCTCTGCAAACTTGACCCCATATTGGTCAACAGTCGTTGACCCCTGACGGAGTCGCAGGAATTCTTCTATTTTCTACTCCTTGGTGTTCCTCGAAAAGTAATGTTCTTTGAACGAGACCACTCCTTCTAGAAACACTTACTCTCTGGCGGCTCTCCACCAGATGTTGGCATTGCCCTGCAATTGATATACTACCAGGGTTACCTTCTCTGCTTTTGTGCACATCAGGATTACAAAGGCTTTCTCCAAATCCTGAATCCACAGTGAAGCGGCATCAGGGTCTCCAGTACCCATAAATCTTGGAGGGCTCAGTTTCAAAAAATGCTTCACTAGCTTGTGGATCGGTCTTTCTCTCTACACCTCTATGTTCTCAACTGGAACATTGGCAGTCGCGGTAGTAGGTGCAGCAACAGGTGCGGCAACAGCTGCGGCAGCAACAACAGCATTGGCAGCAGTGGCGGCGGCTTCTATGGCGGCGGCAAAGGCAGTAGCTTGATTCTAGGCCTGCCGCCTTGTTGAGACCTACATTTTGGTGACTTAGTCATTGATTTTTTGCATAAAAATTAGGAATTAATTTTAACCCCTAAAAAAAATGCATCATAACAAATAAAATGAAAAAAAAGGAAAAAATTGGAAATTGATTTGATTGATTATGCATCGAAATTTGAAATTCTGATGAGTATTCAGATTTTGATAAATGCAGAAATAATTGAAAAATCAGGTGAATAAAGGGCAAAGATTTCGACAAAATGGAAGGAATAAAGCAAAATCGAGCTGATTGCAAAATCATGCTCTGATTTCCAGGCTTTGATTTAATGCAACAGAAGATGGATACTTGAAAGTTGTCATGGAAAGCAGCTATCTGGAAATCACTATAAAAGCGAGACATAATTTTCGTGCAGGGAGGTGGATTTTCAAAAAATTGAGAGCAAAATTCGGAGAGTAAAGAATTTTCATGAGAAAAATCAAAGAGAGGGAGAGAGAAAAGAAAAGGGAAAGCAACGTAGTAAATGGGGGACTATTCATCATCTCTTCCACCCTCGTTGCTCGCGTCTGCAACCGACCGTCGGATCTTCCTCAACCGTGCCGCACCACCGTGCCCACACCCCACCGCCTCCGCCTCGCTTGCAGCAACTGTACCTAACGCCCAACGACCGCACCTTGCCTACGCCCGCGTTGCCCTTCGCCTTCGCGCTGCTCGCCATCGTCCATAGCTGCCGCGCCACTACCTCTGCAACAGCCCCCCGATCAGCCAATCTCCCTTGCTGCACAAAGCTCGTTGTCGTTACTGCCTGTTACCGTCATTCTGAGCACCCCTCCGCGACGCCCGGGCCGCTCTGCCAGCTCTGCACCTTGAAGCTCCAAAGAACTAGAAAACCGAGCCAGCCACCCCCTACCATTGCAAGCCACCGCTAGACTGTTTGTCACCGCCGCTCGCCTTCCGCATGTGTTGCGCCCTCGTGCGAGCCCGTGCTAGCCCCATGGGACCGTCACCGTCACTCCTTGCGGCTCTTGGCTTCTCGAGCAGCCTCTAGGCCCATCAACTAGAATCGAAGGCCAGCAAGCTTCTGTGGACTTCAAGGCCCGTTTTAGGAAACTTCCAAGCCTTGTCGAGTGTCGCCGCTTTGGAGTTTATTGCCCGTCTCCGCATTGCGTCATCGTGGACTCACTGGATCGCAAAACCGGTGAGTTTACTTGCTATACTTTACTTAGGGAATTAATGATCTTAAGGGTTAATTAGTTTACGCTAAGTATGGTTTATGTGGTTAGTTAGAACGGATTAGCGATTTAAATATTCGTTTATGCATGTTAGGTGGTTAGAACAACTTAATTAGAGACTAGATAGATCATATTATTTTTGTAGATTGATTCGGAAATTTTCCCGGCCTGTCTCAGTGTTTAATTAGGCTTTTCCGATCTAAGTTCCTATTTATTGTATTTAATTGTATTTATTTAATTAATTTTAGTATTTATTTAATTATTTATTATTTTCTGGAAATTCTACTAAGATAGCCGGTGATCGGAATTTCATGCTGATTACAATGGTATGTTTGATTTATTTAATTGAGTGCTAATTTGTGCAAATTGAGTGGAAATTGTAAATTTGGGTATTTATCCCAAATTTGAGTAATTTCGGTATTTAATTAGAAAATATCGGGCGTCGGTTTATAATGCCAAAAATGTGTTTATGGACTATTATAAATAGTGGGATTTTTGAAAAGAAATATATTGAAATTTTGGCTCAAGTCGACTGTGTACCCATACATGATTATCTTTATCAGGTATTTTCAACTCGGTGTTTTGTTAGCTTATGAGACTATTTAGTTTCAGCTTGTGCGAGCATATTTATCATTAGCTTTGTGAGAGTCCCTTTTGCATGTCAACTTGTGAGAGCAATATACTATATCAGCTTATGAGCTCGATATTTCAGCTTGTGATATCAGCTTGTGTGAGTTAAGATCGTTTTATCAGCTTATGGGAGCATGATATATATATATATATACTTGTGTGAGATAAGATTGTTTTATTAGCTTGTGGAAGCATGATTTATATTTATTAGCTTGAGCGAGCTATTATCTATCTATATCAGCTTATGAGAATTATGGCCATATATTGCAACTTGTGAGACCAAAGACCATCTATTTTAGTTTGTGTGAGCAGTGGTCATATCGAATTGATAAATAGTACTGATGATATCGACTTGAGTCAATCGATTGATTGTTGGATGATTTGACTGAGCTGATCGATGAACTGAATTGAATTGATTGGTTGAGTATATGGATTATACTAACTTGCAGGAAGGAACTGAGGCGGGGTAAGTCATCTATCTTGTGTGTGTATAGACAGCCTTTAGGCATATTTCATTCCAGTCGGAGTTTAGGGGGTAAACTTCCTGAGACATTGTCTCATCTCATCGTGGGCTCAACATTTTTAGGTCCTTAGATGACTACTCCTCTTGAGCGTTTTGGCCAGCCGAAGAAGGTCGCCGAATAGATCTCTCAGATTTCCTTCCATGGGAGCCTGGGAGCCTAGGTCTACGAACTCGTGAGATTCATTATCTGGGTTGATGAGGGTCTACGCCAGAGGGTACCCCATCAATTCAAATTGTGGTTTTGTTACGGGCGAGGTGGACCCAGAGAAGGTCCCCTATCAGAGTTTGAGATTCCTATGTCGGTGCTAGAGATCGCTTTTGGCAAGGGTACGGCTGACCCTCCTGGTGGTGTAGTGGTAGACCCGAGTTCCCTGGAGCCAGAGACCTCGGAGTCTTTGGTTGAGGGTTCGAACGCTTAAATGACTTGTAAATATATACTAGAATTGTATATGACTTAGTCTGCTGTGTATAAAAGTGTGTTGTGGTTTTCAAAATTTTGGCCCTACTTTTTTATCCCATCTTTGTGCTGTCTGGGGATTTATTTATTCGCTTCTACATGCGCATTAAAATGAATGGGTTGGCTATGTGTTCTAGGACATTGCAATTTAATCGACCACCGATGGATGGGCACGCGCTCGAGGATGGGGGCGTGACACTATACACAATACAGATGACTTACCTCGCCTTAGTTCCCTTTTGCATGTCAGTACAATTCATATATTATATATGTATAGTAATAACACTCGATCATTTAGAACGTCTCAATTCACATTTCAATCAATCAATCAATCAACCTATCAATCGATCACAGGAGTCCCGATTATAAGGCCAAATCGTTATGACATGTCCCATACCATGCCACACAATTTTATCTAAAAATCCGGTGCGTCAATTTCAATTAATCATACGTTCCAATTGATTACTGCCCGCATATACACAATCTACCGACACACATTGGTCTTCTAGCGTAGGCAGGCTTTGTCTCCCCCCTTGAGCACAGCAACATCCACCGACGCACATCGAGGACGGGTTCACTTAACCATCATACGATCAATCAATCTCGGCCAAGGACATTGTGCTTTGCACTCAAATGCCTCAATTAAAATAATGAACTTGACCTATTTTTTTTTTTCATATTAAAAACACAAAGTAAAATAATTGTATATGGGTACATGGTTAGTTTGGGCCAAAAATGCAATATCTTCCTTTTTAAAAATCTCACTAATTAATATAGTACCTAAAAACATTTTTGATGTTAAAAACCGATGCTCAGTATTTTCTGATTAAATACCAAATTTTCACAATTTTGAAATAAATACTCAAAATTCACAATCACCACTCAATTGGACAATTTAACAATCAATTGCGTAAACTAAGTGCACCACTGCAATTAGCACGAAATTCCGGTCACCGACTATTCCGGTATAATTTTTGGAAAATATTAAATAATTAAATAAATAGAAAAATTAATTAATAAATACAAATTAAATAGATAAATACCAACTTAGGCCTAATAATGCTAATCTAACTACCTAAACGGGCCTAGAAAAATAATGCACCATGCTCAATAAATAATACAATCTAATTAACCCTTAACTAATCTAATCTAACCACATAATTATTATAATTAAGCAATTAAATCACTAATTTATTTAAACTAACCACCTAAGCCATACTTAACTTAAGCTAATCAACACTGAAGTATAATTAACTCCCTAAGCAAACTTTAGCAAGTAAACTCACTGATTTTGAGGGCCGATGAGTTCACAGTGACGGCGACACCAAGGCAGGTGAGAACCTAGCCTATAGCGACACCAACGAAGGTCCGAAAGGGCCCGAAAAACATCCCAACAGCTCACTGCTAGAGCTGGGCCTTCGGTTCTATCCAAGGGTTGGACTGAAGGGCTTCACGGCTGAAACGGGCTGGAATGGCGAGAAAGTGGACTAGGCAGCTTGGACGAGCGGTGGAGGGGCTCGACGGTGACGGTAGGTGGCTGGATTAGCTCCAACAATCGACGAGCAGGGCATGGGTGACGAGCGCAGGCGGTGGGGATGTGCGGATAGGCGCGCGAGCGGGACAGCAGGTGCGGGAGCTCGGGCAGTGCTCGGTGGTGCTCGGATGGCTAGGATGGGTGGTTGACGGTGTGAGGGGCTGGCTAGCTGGTTATCTGGTTTTCTTGAGCTCAAAACACAACACTAACGGAGAAAGCAAGGCTAAGGAAGAAGAATAAGGCTGTAGCTTGAAGGGGGGCTACCAAATGGCCACAAAGTATTCACAAATATCCCATTCACTCATTGCTTGGCCCCCACTTGATCAGCCCTATCCACAGCAGCAATTTCTACACCAAAGCTTCTCATAGAAGTCATCCAAAGGGTCCAAAAGTTGCTGCCCCCCCTGGTGGCTACGAATTTGGACATTTGCCTCTTCAATTTTACTTCAATTTCTCTTCAATTGGAATCAAATTGATGCCCATAAATTCAGCCAAGGTGCCCACATCATATTTCACATTTTTCCTTGCCAATTAGTCCAACTTAAAAGTCAAAAGCGCAACAAAAAATGGCCATCTAATTTTTCTGGTCCAAAACGGCCCAACTTCGATTTTTTGCCAAAATTCCCAATTAGTCGAAAAATTTTCAGAGGATGAATCGATGTTCCTAAAATAAATTGTGACATGACAGAATTTAATCGGGCTCAATTTCACGGTTAATTTCAACCATGCACGATTTTAGCGTGACCTAACATACCGGGTAGCTTTTAATAATTTTTAGCGCATTTGACCCTAGATCAATTATTTTCGAGCCACACTATACATCTTCAACACATTGGTGACTTTCGGTTGTCGTGAAAATCTTGAGATTTCAAATACGGGCACAGAGTACAGAAATGACAGAAAAATTGGTTTAGTGCCGTTCGACATAAATTTTGAAATTAGATGGAATCACCCGCACACTAATCACATACCTCTTTCGAATCGACCTATCTTTGATCTCTGATTGATTTTGACGGTGTCGTATTAACCCTTGCAGATTAGCACGGTCAAGCAGTTGATTTCTGGTCGAATTCTCCAGTTTATTGCATTTAGATTCCTTAACAGCTTCACCTGATAGACTAGTTATCTCATGAATAATCAACTCAGGAAAAAGAACTATAGGCGTGTCGATAAAAAGCCTAATTCATTCAATCGAAAACAGAATCAGAAAATCAGGATGTCACAAGGGGTGCGGAGGTTCCATGAGAGTGAGGGAAGGAGGGAGTGGTACTCGAGCGAGAAGGGGAGGAAGGTGCTCTACTTCTCAGATTTCAATTTGTTCAAGGTGGTGCCAACGGATTGGAGGGACACGTTGGTCTGTGAGATGGCCCCAAGCCCGCCGGAGCCACATGAATTGCCGAAATCATGCAAGTACGTCTGTTGAAAATGGTTTACTTGACTCAATCTCCAGCTTTTAGATTGCTCTCGAATAACTCACAGGCCGAATCAAGTAATCAAAGATTGTATGGATACATGTATAGATGCTGCAAATAGCTACATGATGTAGTACTTAGTCTTGCAATTTGAAGAATTTGAGGTCGATTTCGAGCTTTGTGAAGTCGACCATGCTCAAGCTCGATAAATCAAGCTCGAGGCCAGGATATCAGCATGCCCAATCGTTAGGTCAAATGTCATTCAATCATTTTTCTGGTCAACACAAATATTATGTATTATTTTAGAAAATCCTTTTATAAAGTAACATGGATTCAACAAATTAATTTGGAAGTAAGAGGCACACTGTTGTCAATTGTTAGATCAAATGCCATTCAATCATTTTTCAAATGCGATCCAAACACTAGAAAATACTTTTAGTCACGTATCACCAAACGAAGGAAAATGTTTTTCCCGGAAAACATTTTCCAAAAACATTACGTTTTTCGTGAAACAAACACATCCTAAATTGATAAAAAAAAATATAATAGGTTTAAGAACTTTTTGGTAATTTTCCTTGAGGTGTTTGTGGAGTAAAAACACCATTCTTAAGAAGTCTTCCTTGGGTAGGTTCATTAATCCTCGACACAATAACATCAACACCAACAACCTTAGGGTAATAATATGTTGAAATTATGTTCATGAAACTTAACATCTTCTGCTTGTTTTGGATACATGACATCACGTCTTGTCATTTCCTTATTAACTAGTAAGGAATATAACTAGTTACCATTAATGATATTCTAAAGACCTCACACACTACATTTTTTAGGTATCACTTTTAAAGGATGGAGCTTCCGTAGTGTTATTCCCACCCGCTCTCTCATGTCGAGGGTCTCTGGAGTCAAACCATCACCGAGTTCCCAATCGAAATGATACAGTAACTTCGCAAGACCGAGATGAAGCACCCTATCTGCCAACGAAAGTCCGACGCACATTCTTCTGCCTGATCCGAATGGAATTAGCTCAAAGTTTTGACCTTTGTAGTCAATTTTAGATCCTAGAAACCTCTCTGGTTTGAATGCTGATGGGTCCTCCCAAGCATCTGGGTCTCTTCCAATGCCCCATGCATTCACGAAAACCTGGGTATCTTTGGGTATATCAAAGCCCATGAAATTGGTTTCTTTTATAGCATTTCGTGGGAGAAGCAAAGGTACTGGTGGATGCAATCTTAGGGTTTCCTTCACCACAGCTTGCAAAAACGGCATTTTTTCCGTGTCACTTTCTTCGAGTTTTCTGTTCAACCCCACAATCTGGTTAATCTCATATTTGGCTTTTTTCATTGACACGGGTTGGCGGAGTAGCTCCGCCATCGCCCACTCGATGGTGCTGCTTGTAGTCTCTGATCCAGCAAAAAACATTTCCTGCACCATCAATTAGACCCATTTAGTACAAGATCATGTCTTGCTAGGGTTACCACCAATGTTGATTCTTTTGCTATAATTAAGATATTCAGTTCGCTCAAAAATCACTCCCTCAAATCGTGGGCTTAATAGTAAAAATCATCATGCTTCACCTGATACAATCCTTGTCAAACATAGCAGCTCCTATGCTTCGAATTGACAGACAATTGCGCATAAAGAAAGGAACAAGAATTTGATGATTGGATCCTAAAATTGACGAAATGAATCCACTAATGACAAGAGAAATATTTATAAAAGGGCAAGAGCAGGTGTTTGATTGGAAAAAATGAAATAAACAACTGGAATGGCAAGAATTAAGTTGCTGAAAATGAATGGCAAGAAAGTGAAGTGTGTTCTTTTTATGTTTGTGCGTCTTTTTCCCTTAAGATGTGCTCTTTTTGTAGTCTCGGCTACAACGATTGCTTCACTGCAACTGCCGGTCAACAACTTTAAAAATTGTTCCGTCCTAGAAGTTTGACTACAATAATTGTTCGCGCTAGTTTTATCCTTGCAGTCGGTTTGATTCGACCAAATTTTGTGAGCCAATGTCAATACTTCTCGACTCGACCGACATTAACTTGACTTTCATTTATAAGTCCATGGACAAAAACTGTTCATGCCTTGTCAACTTAATTTTATTGGCTTCTTATAACCAATGCTGGTGTTTGAGCATCGATTATATTTATAGTCAATATTAAATCACACATCTGATCAACATACTATTCACTCATTCATTGTGGATATCCAACATGTTCTATTAATCAGTCAAATTGACATCGACTTAATTTAATAAATAATTCAATGTGTCTTTCTAGCACTAGATTTTCTTTTTATAAAAAATAACCATAAATCAATCTTATGTTTTCGTAGAACATTCTTAGCTAGCTATTACAAAATGAGCACAGATTGGCTAAATCAGGAAAGAATGGTAACATCTTTATAATAGCAGTAGCTTTTTGTTATGCAACGTTCTCTACAAACTTAAAGTGTAAAATGTTTTCATAGATAGTTGATTGGAAAAGGCTAGTTATTATAAAATCTAGTGCTAGAATGTTCTACGAAAACACGCGTTTGTAGAGAATGACGCGTGATATGACCTGCTTGTTAATTGTCAATTAAGTTTACCACCCCACTTTACAAACTGAACTGGACCTAATATCCTTAAGATGTTAATCATTTCTTTTTTGCCAAGAGTGGAAGAGAGGATACCAGAATTATTATGATGACGTTCGGGGAAGAGATTTTGCGAGGGCCTTCTTTTCCATCGCCCTCATAATCCAATACCGCATCCAAGAAGTCATTTGTCGTTCTCATCTCTCCCCTCAGCTTTCGCTCCTCCAACCTCTCTTTTACAAAACCTTCAGCAATGTTCATGGCTCGACCCATGTCCTTCGCCATGCTTGCCTTGATTCCCTGCGGGTCCAGCCATTTCAACCACGGCAGGAAGTCGGCTACGTTGGGCTTGCCAGCCCATTCCATGAACCGGTTCATGGCATCAAAGAACTCAGGCCCGTCCTTCGATTTTGGGTCCAACAGATCCCGCGAGAGTACCATATTACCCACCACATTAAATGTCATGAGAAAGAGGAAGTGGGATAAGTCGATTCCTTGCTCTTCATAAAAATTAGAAATTTTGAACGATTAATTATAATTAGAGAATGTATAGCAGAACGTAATGAATTAGACATGAAAAAAAAAAATTATTGCACCAAGTTTTGCAACTAGTTTAAGGAGGGATGGAGGAATCAACCTCCAAGCTGCAATGTTCAAGACAAAAGTTGGATTTTTCAAGCTCAAGTCGAACTTAATAAAGTTCTTGATAAGCTTGTTTTCGGATATTTTTCACTAACAAAACTAAATTAGCATCTGAACTCTTAAAAACTCCAACTTGGCTTCTACAAATAAAATAAAGTGGAAAGTTTACTTTTGCATTCTCTTGCATAATAATGGGGATATACTTGATCAATGCATCAGAAGATATATAAAACCCAACTACTTGATCATGCTGGAGTTTGACCCAATTCAATGGTAAAGCTACTCGAGCTTGGCATAATTCAACTGTAGAGCCACTCTAGTTCGACTCAAACTCGAGAAGAATGAAAGCAAGTTTGACTAAATAGCACTTTAAACACCAGTAGCTCTTGGGCAACTTGAATTATTTACACTGGTATCTATTTTGTTGAATTTGTCAATTACCGCAACAAAACAAAGGGATAAAAGTACCAGCAGTCCCTAAACTTTTATAAAAAGTTCTAATTAGGTTCCTAAATTTGTTGAGCAATTAGATCCTCGAGCCGTATAACTTCTTCTTTGATTTAGTCCTTCCATTAAAGAAGTAGATATAAATGTTGACATGGCGGTTACGTCCTCATTGAAAACCAACATGGTGTCTTAAGTGAATTCTTAAAAAACCTAAAAATAGAATGACATAGACAAATTGAATAACTAGGATGGAGGTGAGTTGGGTCATGCAATAAATTGAGGCAAGGCTTGGGTTGGTGAATGTTTACTTGGATTTAGATTTCTTTATTTTTATAATCTTTCTTACCCATCTTGGCACGTAAAAAAGAATTCATGTCTCCCTAATTAGTTAGTCTAGTCAGTGCTAACATATGGTGGGGATGCAATATTCATCGTAACCAATGCATTAGCATATTTAAGAGGAGGGCCAACTCAAATTAAAAGATGTATAATTTAAGAACTCAATAGTAGAAAAAAGAAAAAAGAAAAAAAGAAGAAGAAGATTTTAGAACTCAATCATACATTTTACAAAAAATAAACACTGCCGGTTCCTTTATCCGTAAAAAGCAGGCCCAATGTTTTCTTAGGTAGATCTAGTTGCAGGTTGCGTTCTTTACTGAAATACGATTCTTTTGACAGCGTGGATCGTTAACTCCTAATGGTGCAGAAGTCCCAACATATCCTCTTTTGATATTTTATAGGGAGTTTAAACGTTCCTTTCTCTCTCTCTGTTGCTTTTTTTTTTTTTTTTTTCCCTTTGAAGAAGAAAACTATTATTTCGGTCATTCAAGGTTACACATGAAACGCAAACGTCCAAAGTAACACGAAGCACTTAAGAAATAACCTGTTGTTACTTGTTTAACCGCCATTTCTTCCTCTAAATACATGGCCATGTTGTCGACGCACTTCTGCCTGAGATGGGCTGTCTCGTTGACGCGCTTGGTCACGAGGAGCTCAGCAGAGCAGAGACGCCTGAGAACGCGCCAGTAGCTACCGTAACGACCTATAGCGAGCGAGCCTTGGTCATAACCGAGAGCTGTCAATGCATGGGGACACTTGCGGTCTGCGAACGCGGAGTCATGGCCCTTGAAGAACTCTGCCGCGGCCTGAGCTGATTGAATCACCATGGTGTTCACGGAACCGAGCTTCAACCACGTCACAGGCCCGTGCTTGGCTCGGAAGTTGTGGAGGTTCTGGTGCGGCATGGTCCCGAGGTCGAGGATATTGCCGATCACGGGCCATGCGGGGGGCTGAGGGGGAAGCTTGGTGCGCTTCTGGTTGAGAAGGAAAAATAGAAGTGCCGGGAGGAGGAGGCCGAGCCAAAAGAGCCAAGAGGGGCAGTACTCCATTGGCTAAGCTTTGAGCTATTGCTCACCTTGCACTTATGCGATTATTGCGAGGAAAAAATGATATTAATATACACTCTTATCCTGTTCACAAGAAAGCAACCCAAAACAATAAAGAAAAAGCAGGAGATGCTATTATTTGCGTCCACAATATAAAAAGGAGAAAACATTAATATATCTTTTGGCTATGGATAGGAGTGAACATGTTGGTCACGTAAGTCCGGTGATCCATCCATTTCATCGTATTAGGTTAAATTCGATTCTTATTTAATTGGAATAATTTCATTTTTGGTCAAACAACTTACACGAATTATGCAATCAAATCCGTAACTTTTAATTTGTGCATTTAAGTCCTACAACTTTACTTCAGTACCACAAAATTATGATGTCTGGTTCTTTCTTGGGTTTCACGGATTGGTTTATCAACTAATTTGTCCTATCAAAATCAGATAATTATGTGTTTACTTTTGTTGAGAGTGTATAATAGATGTCCAATATCTTTAACCTAGGAGATTGCTAAGAAAGAGCCCAAGTCTAAGCCAATTAACATATCTAATTATACATATCTTCATTCAAAAGCTTAAAGCAATGAGTTATTAGCCAGCTAGATATATTAATTACTTTGCACTACAATTCTCCACTGTGGGACTTTCCTAACACAACTTACATATGTATCTCAACAATCTCCCCATCATGTATGAGCTCAATGTTAAGTTTGTTCCCCCTTAATTCATGTATCTTTCTATATTAACTTATCTCAACTTGAATCTCCAACATTCACTTTCATCCATGTTCTTTTTCATCAGACCGTACCATGAAAACTGCCATTGGATTGCGTTGCAACACCACAACACACATTGCCTGAAAACTGTGTTAGTCGCTAAATTCCTACTTACATATGTATCTCAACAATCTTCCCCATCACGTGTGAGCTCCATGTTAGGTTTGTTCCCCCTTAATTCAGGTATCTTTCTACTTTAACTTATCTCAACTTGAATCTCCAACATTCACCTTCATCCATATTCTTTTTCATCGGACCGAACCATAAAAACTACCATTTGATTGCGTTGCAACACCACAACACACACTGCCCGGAAACTGTGTTAGTCACTAGATTCCTTTCTCTGAGATAACTCACATGTATATCTCAACAATCTCCCCATTACATATGAGCTCATTGTTAGGTTTGTTCCCCTTAACTTAGGTATCTTTTTATATTTAACTAATCTTAACTTGAATCTCCAACACCTCACCTTTATCCATGTTTTTTTTTCTTTGAATCGAACCATGAAGACTACCATTGGGATTGTGTTATACCACAACACACATTGCCTAGAAACTATGTTGGTAACTAGATTCCTTTTCTTGAGATATCTTGAACAGATTGGGGGCCGCCAATCTACTATTGGCTCTAACACCAATGTTTGGTAATCTTGCGCTTCTCTCATCTCAAACGTTTACCCAAAGGGTGAGACTTTCTCTCATATTTATAAACTAACCACTAAAAAATTCCATAATCAATGTGGGATAACTCCAACAACTTTTGCCTTAGTAAGATGGCTTGTCTTTTTCAAAAGCATCATATATATAAGTCCAATCATCAATTTGATCGAAATTTCCAATCTTCACTATTTAAAGGACTTTTGATGTCAACACCTGAATTTCACTAATGAATTTATCATACATTTGCATCTCATAAATTTGACCCATGATAAAAACAAAACAATTCGTTTATACAACATTGCATACATTTTTCTCATGGCATTCCTTTTGCACATATAAACTAGAGGCATGATCTTTCATTAATAGTAAGGTTTCAGTTCACATAGGTCATCCGTGCATATGATGAATATTAGGAATCTCCTATACTCTTCGACTAGGGACAATGTAGTATGAGAACCTCGGGCTCTACGGGAAAAATTATGATCACTCCAAAGAGCTATAACAGCACCAATTCACACTTGGACTAAATTTTCTTCCTAGTAATTTATACCCAACTTCTCTTGATTGATTGAAGACCCAAACAAGCTCAAAACAATTGCAAGATAAGTATCATGACGATTTTGAGAAAAAAAAGTATCACGGCGAGTGTCTTTACATCTATTTTCAAACAATATATGGCTCACATGCTAGTTTCAAGAATAGTTCCTAAATTTGCATTTTTTCAAGGAATGTTGGATGATCTTGCACCAAGATGCCTGGACAAAAAGACAATGTTGTCAAGCCTTCAAAACTGAAATTTTCAATATCCGTTTGGTCTAAAAATTTTACACAAGCTTCGTCCGCTTGTTGACTAACTCCCCTCAACATTTTAGTGCAATCGGATGAATGAGGAGTGTGTATTCATTGTTTCCATGCGGTTGCTCGGTCAACTCATCTCTAATTCAACAAGCTCACTTTTCCTTCTTTAATTTAGTTGCCACTCTCTAATTGCCAATTGTCATGACCTTCTTAGAGGTGGACCACTAAGAGAAAGTTAATGGATTATCATGCAAGTATGAATGGTAACTCATTAAAAAGACGGTACCATTGTCTAATGCGGGTTCTCTCAAACCCCCAACAATCACAACTTTGGGGTTTTAATTAAATTATTTAGACATCCAATTCAATTCATTTAAGAATTGCCATTAGTCTACTATGGTTGATTAAAAACCCGAGTAAAATGTGAGAGAACACTTTATTTTTGTGAACTAGAGATTTCATGGATAAGGGACTTGATTATGCTAGATAAATCTATCTCCCTTTTGCACCTTCACTTTATTTCACAAAATGATTTTGCAAGTAGCCTTGATTGATTTGGTCTTAAACCACTTACATGCGATGGATGATCATACAAGTATGGAAACAAGAAAGTAACACTATCAAAATGATAAATAAAATGCTTAGACACCAAGACCCTTGGAGTGCTAAAAGTTGGTACAAAGGGACACTTAAGTGCCAAAAATGGAGCAAAATGGATCACTTAAGTATTAATTTGGCCAAAATCCGGCCAAAATGCTGATATGTCAATTTTCCGGCGAAACGAGTGCAAAACGGCGTTGTTTTAGTGCTAATGTGGTAAAAAATTAATATAAAAATTAAATTAAATTAAATTTTTTAAATTTTTTTTAAATAAAATAAAAATATTTAAAATATTTAAAAAGGGAGGCAGCTGAGGGTTGAGCCCTGAGCTGCCGCCGCCTCCCTCCCACCTTTTTTTAAAAAAAAATATTTGTATTTTTATTTTTAAATTTTTTAAATAAATATAGTTTTCAATTAAATTTAATTAATTTTTATATTAATTTTTACCATGTTAGCACCAAAATGACGTCATTTTTTCATTATCTGGCCACGTTAGCATGCAAAATGACGCCGTTTTGCACTTACTTTGCCGAAAATTGCGCACATCAGCATTTTGGCCGGATTTTGGCCAGATTGGCACTTAAGTGATCCATTTCTTTCCAATTTTGGCACTTAAGTGTCACTTTTGTAATTTTTCGCACTTAAGTGTCCCTTTATACCAACTTTTGGCACTTGAAGTGTACTTTAGCCAAATGCTTGAGCAGACAGAAAAACCTTGATGGGAATGATCTCTTCTTGTTTTGTTTTTTCTTGTTCGTTTTCTCTTTAACGTTAATCACCTTTTTGCACTCTTGAAATCCAATTTAGAGCTTGCAGAACTTCATATTTTTTGTTACCGGCTGGGAATGAATATAGAAATTTCTCCAATTGCGCCCCCTACTTGGGCATGATCAAGAATTTGAGGAACCTTCAAGGACTTCCAAGTCAATGCAAAAACCCATTCTCCAGTTTGTTTTTTCAGAGAATGATGTAAGCGAGACAAGATAGTTTTGTTTCTTAGCATCTTCATTATTGTTTCACTTTGACCTTCATTTTTCTCCCTTTGTGGTGTGGTTCTTGACGGGATAGTTTCAAATTCAATTTCTTTTATCTTAAGTAAGTTAATAATGAATATCTGTAGCGTTCAGGGTAAATGAACTAGAATGCCCCCCGTTATTGCGATATATGTACTCTTCCCAAGTGATTTGTCAAATGAGATGTGCCACAGTCGCGTTAGGGGCTGTGCTTGGATTGCGGTTGCCTTGTGTCCACCCAGGATTGTCCATTAGGTCCAATGATTGGACTTTCAGTGCTCGGAGTAGATTCCCCCAGCGAGACTTGTTCTTCGTTTACATGTTTCCCGCGAGTAAATATCTCAAGTGGGAATACCTGCAATTTGCAGCAAAAAAGGCTTCTCTTTCTTCTCAAAAAAAGATATCCCTTTCATGAAAAGGAGTGACATGCATAAAATGTCTAAATACTAGGAGTTTACAAAATGTGCAAGTTTTGTTATTGCAATGTTTGGGAAGAGATTATTCACAAAATGTATGGGAAGAGATTATTCATTTACTTAGAGAATAGGAAAAGTTAAAGAAAGAAATAAACTATATAGAAGCATTTTACTCATAGGAAGCAAATAAATCTGAGAGATTAACAAGGAGAGTGAACTTCCCTAATCAAATTGCAATGTTTTAGTAAAATAATAGTACTAATGTCTTGTGATAATATGAAGAATAGTTTCAAACTGAGAGGTCGATAATATTACCTACGCATATAGAACTTTCTATATTCACTGAAAGAGTAGCTATGCGTAATGTATGAGCATGTATTGTGTGTGACGCACGTGCGCACGTCTAGTTACTAACTAATCGCACGTCACAGTGCCCGAATTAATGCTAGCTAATATTCACTAGTTTTATAACCTAAGTTGTGATTCCAAACTTGTCATACCCAAAATTCATCCCAAGAATTTAGATAATGATTCCCTATTATTTGGGAAAAATAAAAATAAGGAACGAATCCTTCCACGAACAGCAGTAAGCTTATATATTGACTAAGCAAATCATTTCATTGAATGATAATTATAACAGCATCCATTGTATCATGAAGTAACCAAAAACTAGAGACGCATTAACCCTCTTCAGTCGCTCTCCACGTGTATCAAGAGTAAAAGTTGAGAATTAACGCAACGTTTAAAAATTTTGGAGAATAGTTTTCGAAACAGTTTCCAAAAAACCTGAAGAAAAGAATAGATGAAAATGGCCATATTCTTCCTAAAAGATTGATATGTGGGGAAAGGGCAGAAGTACTGGCACGGAGGGACATTTAAGTGCCAAAACTTTGAAAATGTACACTTAAGTGTCAAATTCGCAGTAAAATTGATCACTGAAGTGTCACTCCAGCCAAAATCTGGCCAAATTGCTGACGTGGCAGTTTTCTGGTAAGGTGAGTATAAAACGGCGTCGTTTCGCACACTGACGTGATGAGAAATTGCAAAAACGGTGTCTTTTTGCACACTGACGTGACAAGAAATTGCAAAAACGACGTCATTTTGTCTCTGATGTGTAAATAATGAATATAAGAATTAATTAAGTTTAATTTAAAACTAAATTTATTTAAAATATTCTAAAAATAAAAAAACTTTAAATAAAAATATAAAAAAGGGGGGTGGGGGGCCGAAGGGAGGCGACTGAGGGCTAAGTCCTCACTGTTGGTAGGAAGGGTTGGCGACGGAGGGGGGAGGGTCGGCTGGGGTCGTCGGCCCTTGGTTGACTGCCGGTGAGGGCTGCGAGCCCTTGCCCCAGACTTGGGCTAGGGCTCGCGGGCCCTCGCCACCTCCTCGCCGTTGTTGGGAAGGGTTGGCGACGGTGGGAGGGGGGGGAGCATTGGCCGGGGTTGCCAAGCTCTAGCCAGGGGCCGGTGACACCGGCCGACCGGCGGTGAGGACCCGCAAGCCCTTGCTGGCCCCTAGCAGACCGGTGGCGAGGCTAGCAAGGGCTCATGGGCCCTCATCACTGGCTGGTTGGCATCGCCGGCCCCTGGCCAAGGCCTGGCGACCCCAGCCGATGCTCCCCCCATCGTTGCCGGCCCTTCCTGGTGATGGTGGGGAGGCGGTGAGGGCCCGCGAGCCCTCACCCAAATTCAGCGAGGGCTCGCGGCCCTTGCAGCCGGTCGGCCAGGGTTCAGTGACCCCAGCTGACCTTCCCCCTCCGTCTCCAGCCCTTCCCAACAGCGGCGGTGAGGACTTAGCCCTCAGCCGCCTCCCTTCGTCCCCCCTTTTTATTTTAAGTTTTTTATTTTTAGAATATTTTAAATAAATGTAGTTTAAATTTAATTTAATTAGTTTTTATATTTATTATTTACACATCAGAGACAAAATAACGTCGTTTTTGTATTTTCTTGCCACGTTAGCGTGCAAAACGATGCCGTTTTGCACTCACCTCGCTGGAAAATTGCCACATCAGCAATTTGGCCGGATTTTGCCGAAGTGGCACTTAAGTGATCCATTTTACTTCGATTTTGGCACTAAAGTATCCCTTCGTGCCAAGTTTTGGCACTCTAGGTGTCTGTACCTCATGGGAAAGTGATTTAATTTGAAAATGACGCACCAATAATGATACCCATTTTAAATAGATTCAATTATGATTTTTTACAATTGATTGGTATTGCATATGGCACGTGGTTAGGACATTCCAAGGAGGCGGCTATTTTTATGGAAAAAGTGTGAACATAGGCAACTTAGTCCAATCTTTCTAATTTATTATTATTATTATTGTTAATTTAATCTTCTAAATAAACATGGACTTCAATTCAACGCCAGCCTTTTCATTGCCTTTGCAACTTGCAAGCGTGTTAAACTAGTAAACTCTAGAAGCACGAAATATCTTAGACAAACCAAATCAGTGGGTCCTATCTGCATTATTGACATAGGCTTGCGTGGATGATGAGAATCCTACCTTCAACAACTCAACTCCGTCAAAGAAGTTAAAAATTAGGTCACATAAACTTGTTATACATACCTGAAATCTCTGGCCTTGGAATGACTCGACTAATATATTATATGAGAGAGAGATGGCATCTGTCATCGTCAGCATTGCTGGAGATATGGCTCGACAAGCACTAGAAAAAGTTGGAAATTTATAGGGCATCAAGCATGAGATCGGGGTGCTCAGGGACACATGTATAACAAGTTTATGTGACCTAATTTTGGCTTGAGCAATTGAAGGATGCTTTCTATGATGCACATGGCGTACTTGATGAATTCAAATTAGAAGCTCTTGTGACAAGAACTGAGGGGGGCACAGTGTGTTGTAATTATTATTGTAATCATAGGTTTTAATGGCTCAATGTTAATGACACGTCTCTTCAATTCACGCCTTTTTCAATTCACATGCAACCGTTATGTCTCTTTGGATCATGCCCTAATTGTTGCAATTATGGGTTACTGGCTCTTTGTTCTCTTGTAGTTTCTGATTTAATAATGTTGTTATTAAGGGTTAATGGCTCAACTAATGTGTGCATAATCGGTGTGGCTCTTGAGTTCATGTCCGTTCAGTTTTCTACAACTAGTTCCCTGGTCTATAAATAGATGTGTCTTCTTAATTCAAAATAACAACAAAAACTCCTCAAAGTATTCCTCTAGTTTCTTGGTAGTTTCTTTAAGTGTGCTGATTTAAAGAAGTGTTCGATAGAATCTTGTTCATATAGTGCTTATACAATTGGGTTTGAGGTGTTGTATTTTGAGAGTCATAGTTCATGAAACTAATTGGCACCATTGACATGAACTAATCGCCTCAAGGAGATTTGATTAGCCGAACCTCACCCTTGTTTATTTTGCTATTGCTTTCTTGGAATTTTTACTATTTTCCCCAATACGTCTTAATATTTCCCACAATCTTAAGGTGATTATCTTTTACTGTTTGTTGGGCTTATCAAAAAATTGAGATGACTAATAATAATCAAGTACCCAATGATGTCCGGAATGTTTGTGAGGAAGTTCATATGGTCGTTTCAATGAGTGGGTTCAAACCTCATGGCCTAGTGTTACGGCAACAAATGCTGCAAGCTTTCGGGCTGAAACCATTTATGGTGGTACCGGTAGAAGTCGCTTGACCGATACACTAGGGACTGTTTTTCAAAAAAGTACATGGTTCAATTTTTGGAGAGATGGTTTAACAAGCTTTGCCTAATCTGATGATACCTTCTCCAATAACATCGAATGAGAAACTGTATGAGTTAACTAGTGTGGGCTTTAAGCAGTGGTAACAGATAATTATGGGAGTCAATAATTAGAGGTGTGCTCAATAATTAGTCTAGATGAACAAGATGTCATAATGCATGGGGAGCTAGAGCCTTGGAAGCACAAGGATTTCCTATTCCGAAACTATATCCTTAATTGCCTAGCAAATTCCTTGTATCATGTTTATTGTAACATTGAAACTACTAGATAATTATGGGAGTCCTTAGAAAAGAAATACAAAACTGAGAAATTTGTGGTAGCCAAATTCTTGGACTCAAGATGGTGGATTCTAAATCTATCATGAACTAGGTCCATGAAGTGCAAATGATTTTGAACATCTTTGTTGAGGAAATGTTCTTAGTGAATCATTCCAAGTGGCGTTTATTATTGAGAAGCTACCTTTGGGCTGGTTAGATTTCAAAAATATATGAATGATAATCGGAAAGAGATGAGCCTTGAAGATCTTATTCCGTGCCTCATAATCAAGGAAGAATAGGTGGAATGCATATCCCTTTATTGAACCAAAGGCCAACACTATTGAGTTTTCCAATTCCAAGCAAGATACAAAGAGGAAAAAGTTCTTTTAAGGAAAATGCCAGCAGAATGAACAATCTTGAAATTCCAAGGGACATGTTTTGTTTGTAACAAGCTTGACCATTGGGCCAGGGATTGTAAAAAGCACTTGAACAAAGGCAAGGGCGATAGTGTAGTCAAGTAGCTGAATCTGACAGATTAAACAGAGGATGAGAGACTGATTGTCATGGTTGTGTATGAGGTATCCTTGGTATTAAATAATACTAATTGGTGGTTGGAAACAAGTACCACATATCACGTGGATAAACACCTGTTTTCATCTTACAAGAAGCATGAGGAAGAATAGAAGTTTTATGTGGCTAACTCCACATTAGCAAATATTGCTAGAAGAAGAAAAGTGATCTTGAAATTCACCCTTAGCAAGTAAATCAACCCATACCTGTCTAGAAGAGTTTCAACATTATATTGGAATTGGATAATTGTGTACTTTCCAAATATGGTGTATGTGGGGAAATGGTACTTATGTAATGACCCGTTCAAAGTAAATGTGGTTGTCATTGATGTAAACTCGAAATTCTTGTACCCAAAGACTATTGATAATGAGAAGTCTTTGGTTTACACTATTGTGTCTCCTTATCTATGGCATGGTAGATTGCGACATATAAGCTATGCTACAACAAAAAAGATAACAAAATTGGGGCTAATTCCAATGTTTGAGTTGGATGTCCATCACAAGTATGAGACTTGTGTTGAGGCTAAGTTTGTTAAAAAAACCATTCAAATTGGTAGAAAGATCGAATGAACCTCTATAGTAATCCATAGTGATTTATGTGATTTAAAATTTGTAGAAAGTAGAGGTGAAAAAAAAGTATTTATTCACTTTTGTAGATGACTTTACTCAATTTTGCTATATTTATCTATTAACTAGCAAAGATAAGGTTATGAACACGTTTGTTAAGTATAAAAATGAGATCGAGAACCAACTTGATAAATGAATTAAAGTGCTCATGTCACGATCTCGACTCCATTCCTAGGGTCTTGAGTGACATGGGTTATTTCACAACGTCTTAGGCTCATCACCGTCTTGATTCTTTTAATTTTGTTTTCATGCACACACAGAAATGTGAATAAACAACTCCTCGGACAAACAACTGCTAGAAAATTGGGATAAATGTTACATAAAACACACTAGTTTATATTATAACGGTACTTTTACAAGCCTCTTTGCTATGGGGTTCTCTTTCCTTTTTACATCATACTACAAGTTTCCATAAAGGCAAAAGGAAATTACTATCTCCTTGAACGTGACTGCAGCTCCCAAAACTGACGTGAGACTTCCATACCTACAAGACTGAAAGATGAGAAAGTAAGTCGTGGGAACTCAGTAGGTAAAATTCTTAGTTCTCTACTAGGAAAACATCTTGTCATCAAAGCTTAACAAGTATAACACTCGCAAACAGTGTCGATGGCAAATCAATCACAAATCATATGTCATGCTTTATTTAAACACATGCCATCCATGTCAAAACTACCATCGGCTTAACAATAATTCATACTTATCAATAATCAGCATTCATGCAAATCTATTTATCTTCATCCTAGCTTGACTGGAGCTTCTAACTTCTTGTCTTGATCAGGGCATCTCAGCTCGACCAAGTCTTCTTTGGGCTAGCTTCTTTAGGCTTATGGGTTCAAGACCCAGACATCCTGGCTCAATCAAGGCATTGCAACCAATGCTGTGTGGCAGTGGGCTTTTTTTTTTCTCTTTAAGTACAGACGTATATACATCATACAAGTTGGTTCTTATCTTTTCTCTTAGCCGACACATGCATGGCCTGAAGGTTTGCTCATCCATACTTGTGTGTCATGAATTCTTATACTGCACAAGTAAACATGTTGAGAATGACCCGTGATCTATGATTTGAACCAATCGCTAAGCTTTGATCCCTGAACTAGACAAGGTTCAGAAACTACATGCCTCAATGCCGATCCAAGACCTTGAGGCTTGGGTACACCTCACTTTCGTGAAGATTAAGCTCAATGGACCTCATCTTCAACCCGACATGAACATACTTCATGCCATGAATGACCCTTAGGTCATGTCTTGATTCAAATGTCAAGCACAAAGTCCTCACACCAACAAAGGCATAAAATCGGCATGCTATAGTGCCTTATCAAGACCTCGTGAGCTTGAGTGATCCTCATACTAATCAAGACTTAGAACTCGCACACCTCAATGTCAATTCAAGAGCTTGCAGCCTTGGGATACTCACACCGAACAAGACTTAGAATTGGCATGCTTGAATGCCGATCCAATGCCATTTAGCCTTAAGTGACCTTGCCTTGTGTTGAACTCAACCTAAGCGAACCTCAGCTTCATTTCGGGCATGAACAGCTCAAAAACACGTTTAAACATAATCATGAGCAAAGCCATGCAAAAGATTCAACATCCTACCCATGGCTTAATGGATGAGCACCTAACTAGACTTGACAATGGAGACGATCGCCCTAGAAGAGACATAGGGATCTTACTTACCTGGATGAACCTTGAGAATTAGCTTGAATGACTTGATAAGAAGCGATGGTACGAGGTCAAAAGAAAGGAATGGAAGGGGAGAATAGGCGTGAATGGCAAGAGGGCTTAAATTGATGGAAATGAATGGGAGCCCTTCTTATTTATAAGCATCAAGCTCACCATTACTCATTCAAGCAACCCAATCACATTTCTTTAAATGGCACAGCTATGCCATCAAGGTGGTACACCTAGGGTTCTAAGAGAATACTTGTCATCTTCTTACTGGATCACCTATTGGCTTGCTTTCTAAGGCTCAATTTAGGCTTATGATGTGCCTATGGTCCTAAGGGACGCATAAGCCCTTTTGATGCCTAATGTCCTCTTCTAATTGGTTGGCTCTTGCTTTGTTCACCAACGCTGTATTTTAGGGTCATCATAGCCTAAGATTCTAGAGGACACCTAAGCATGAATTACCAACTTCTTCTCAAAGGCAAATCTCAAGCCATCATTAGTAAATCTTTGAGTGGACACCTAGGCTTATGAGGTATAGATCTAATGGCCTAACATAAGCATTTGAAGGTTTGTTTGTCTCCTTTTTATTGGGTCACATGAGCACTTAACTCATTATTAAGGGAAAATTCATCATGGATAGGTGGCACCCTAAAAAGATGAGTTGCATCTTGCCCATAGACCAGTCATAATGTGCCCCAAGATGTCTCTTTTTTATTGGGACATTTGGCCTAGATTCTTTGCTCAATCTCTAAGGCGAATCATTAGTAATCATGGCCAAATCTAGAAAAATCTAGGTGAAATGGTAAATCATTCTTCTTCTTGAAGAAGCTAGTGTGTTGTAGAGAGTTCTAATTTGTCCATATTCAAGTAATATGACAGTCATAGGAAATAAGCCATCGGAAGTGCAACTGGGACTAAGCAAGGATTTTTTTTTTTTTTTGTGCATCGCTAACGACCATTCCGACACACCCGAAGTTCATGACCAAGCCACCCTCGGTGTGGTTGTTGTAGGCAATGTTTACCTTCTTGGCTAGATTGGTGGCTCAGGGTGCAAATCCAATGATCGGCTTTTAAATCGGTTCTGGCCAAGCAGATCGGATCTGAGATTAGCCATAGGCCTCATCCAGACCGACTCCTGATTGTCATATGGCCTTTTGAGATCAGTCAAATTCATACCCACCACACGGTTGTACCGAGTCAAACCATGGTCGTCCATGACCAGCACATGACCTAGTGGAATAACTCACGATCAGTACATGGCCATTTGGATCGATTCATGATCATTGATTGATCCATGGTAGATGTGACCATCCCTTGATCAGCCCTTACGATCGAGCAGTCGTCTGTCAACCGAACTACTCAAGTCCACTAACATGGTCATTGGATTGGTCCACGACCATTTCCTTGATTGATCCATGATTAGTACATGGCCGATTCTTGAAATGATCCATGACCTATTCTTGCCATTGAGACACCTGATTCACAACAATTTCTCATATGTCAAAAATCGGGATGTTACATCTTAGGTTTGATGGGGGAGAAGAATATAATTCTTCAAATTTGATGGAGTTGTGTCCCCAAACTAATTCTCCAAACAACTACATCATGCACTTCACAGTAAAGTGGAGGTACTGAATGGAAGAACAAAACTCCAAAGGAGACGGCTACCGCCATGCTCTTAAGTTCAAGTTTATCTTAGAACTTGTGAAGGGATGCATTTTTAATTGCAAACTATAATTTAATTAAAGTGCCCCACAAGAAGATAGGTAAGACTCCATATGAGTTATGGAATGAAAGGTTATCATCTTACAATTATTTGAAAGTATAGGGGTATCTAGCTAAGGTGGCAATTCCTCCTCCTAAACAAACTCGATTGGGACCTAAAATAGTGAATTGCATATTCATCAGTTATACTCAGAATAGCAATATATACAGATTTTTGGTTCACAAATAAGAAAATTTGGAAATCCATGCCATGATTTTCCAAGAAATAAGGGATGCTGAATTTTTTGAGGATATATATCCTGCAAAAAGAAATCATGGTAAACCTTCTTAGAAGAGATTTAGAAAATCAGAATTTGAGAATGATGAAGTTGAGGAACAAGAAGTTGAACTTTCAAGGGGAAAGAAGTCATGGATTGAAAAAAATTTCGTACTTGATTTTCCAATATACATATTAGAAGGTGGGCCTCAAACATTTCAAGAGACAATGTCAACTCCAGATACACCTGACCGAAAAGAAGTGGTTGACAATGAGATTAATTATTTCCTAAGTAATCACACTCATGAATTGGCTGATAATCTATCAGGAAATAATTCAATAGGAATTAAATGGATTTTCAAAAATAAGCATAAAGTTGATGGTTCCATATATAAGTACAAACCATGGCTTGTTGTCAATAGGTTTAAAGAAAGAGAGTGTCTAGATTGTGACATCCTGAATTTCCAGTTCTGTTTTCAATTGAATGAGTCGAGCTTTTCATCGATGCGCTTATAATTCTTTTACCTGAATTGATCACTTACGAGATAACTAATCTATTAGGTGTAGCTGTTAAGGGATTTTAATGCAATAAATTTGATAATTCGACTAGGAATCGACTGCTCAACTGTGCTAGTTTGCAAGGGTCATTACGGCACAGTTAAAAATTAATTAGAGATCAGAGATGGGTTGACTCAACTAAGCCATGTGATTGAGTGTTGGTGATTCCACCTAATTGCAAAATTCTCGTCGATTGGCACTATATTGATTTTTCTGTCATTTTGGTACCTATTTCCGCATTTGAAATCTCGAGATTTTCATGACAACCGAGAGTCGTCAATGTGTCAAAAATGTATAATGTGGCTCGAAAATAATCAACCATGGGTCAATTGCACTAAAAATTCCTAAAAGCTATCCGGTAGGTTAGGTCACGCTAAAATTGTGCCAAATTGAAATTAATCACGAATTTAAACCCGATTTTAGAAATTGAAAGTTCTATCATGTCATGGTTTATTTTAGGATCGTCAATTTATCCTTCAAAGATTTTTCTGCAAATTGAGATTTTTGGCAAATTTCAAAGTAGGGTCGCTTTTGTCCGAGAAAATCAGATGACCGTTTTTTATCGCATCTTTGGAATTCAAGTTAGTTCAAATGGTGAGGAAAAATGTTGTAATTGACGAGGACACCTTGGTTGAATTTATAGACGCCAAATTGGATCTAATTGGAGGGGAATTGGTTTAATTTGGGGAAAAATGTTTCGAAATTCATAGATCCCTTGGTGTGCAACATTTGAGGCATCAATGAAGTTTCGAATGGAAGATTGAGAGCAACAAATTGGCTTGGATGACAGTCAAGGCAAGTGGGGGCCAAGCAATGATCAATTAAGGAATATTTGTGGCCAAGGGGGACCCTCCAAGTCTTCAACTGTCTTCTTCTTCTTCTTCAGTAGCTTGCTTTATCCATTATAGAGCATTTGAGAAGCTCAAAATTGCAGAGAAATCGAGCAGCCCCTCCCCCTAGCCCGTCGCACACCTACCGAGCCATCGAAGCCACCACTTGCGCCGCCCCAGCTCGTCGCGTGTCGCCCTGCCAGTCTGCGCCTCTTGCTCATCATCCCACCTATCCCGAGCCACCCCGCCATCCCCCGTGCTGCCCAAGCCACCATCAAAGCCCCTTGGCCACCGTCTAGCAATCGCCGTTGCCCATAGTTGCTCGCTGCAGCCACCGATCCACCTCCTTGTTGTTTCAGCTCCAACCGGCTGCTGTTCCAGCTTGCTCAGCCCAAGGTCAAAACCAAAAAGCCAGCAAGGGCTTTAAGGCTTCGTGGCCCATTTTCATGCCCGTTCGGTCTCCGCTTGCTTTCGCCGCAAGGTTGTTTGTTACCCATCTCCGTGTCGCCATTGTCGTGGACTCGTCGAATCGCTAAACCGGTGAATTTACCTGCTAAACTCTACCTAGGGAGTTAATGACAATTAAGGGGTGATTAGTTTAAGTTAAGCATAGATTAAGTGGTTAGTTAGAATGGATTATCGATTTAATTATCCGTTTGTGCATGTTAGGTAGTTAGAACGAATAGATTAGAGACTATATAAGTTGTACTATTTATCTAGATAGGTTCGAAAATTTTTCTGGCTCGCTTGGGCGGTTAATTAAGCATTTCCAACCTAAGTTTGCATTTTTGGTAATTAACTGTAATTATTTAATTATTTTTTGTATTTATTTAATTATTTATTATTTTATGGAAATTATACCCCGATAGCTGGTGATTGAGATTTTGTGCTGATTGCATTGGTATGCTTAGTTTTTGCAATTGAATGCTATTTTGTGCAAATTGAGTGGTGATTGTAAGTTTGGGTATTTATCCCAAAATTTTGTAATTTCAGTAATTAATTAGAAAATAACGAGGTGTCGATTTTTAACACCAATTTTTTTTTTTAAGGCACTATATTAAATAGTGAGATTTTTTAAAAGAAAGATATAGCATTATGGCTCAAACTGACCATGTACCCACACACGATTATTTTCATCGGGTATTTTTAACACAATGATATTAGGCCAAGTTCATTATTTTAATTGAGAAATTGGTGTGCAAAGCACAAGGTCCTTGGCCGAGATTGATTTATCGTGTGTTAGCTTGTGTGAGCATTAAATCGTCAACTTGTGTGAGCATTAATATGTCAGCTTGTGAACGGAGTATACTATATCAGCCTACATGAGCATTGATATATCAACTTGTGAGAGCAGTATACTATATTAGCCTATGTGAGCATTGATATATCAGCTTGTGAGAACAGTATACTATATCAACTTGGGTGAGCTATATTATGTATAAGCTTGGGTGAGCTATAATCTATATCAGATGGTACGAGTAACCATCTATATTAGCTTGTGCGAGCATAAATATACTTCAGCTTGTGTAAGCATTGATATGTCAGCTTGTGAGAGCAGTATACTATATCAGCCGATGTGAGCATTGATATGTCAGCTTATGAGAGCAGTATACTATATCAGTTTGGGTGAGCAATAATCTATATCAACTGGTATGAGCAACCATCTATATTAGCTTGTGCGAGCATAAATATACTTCAGCTTGTGTGGTAGTGATCGAATTGATTGAATTGATAGATGGTATTGATTGGATCGAATGATCAATTGGACTTAATTGATTGGTTGAGATTATAAATTGTACTAACATGCAGGAGGGAACTAAGGCAAGGTAAGTCTTCTGACTTGTGTGTATAGCTACCTCTAGGCGTATTTCCTTCCTAGTCGAAGTTTGGGGGTAAACTTGTTAAGACATTGTCTCACTCAACCTTTTCAGGCCATTCAGGTCCTCAAATGGCAGTTCCTCCGGAATGTTTTGGCCAACCTAAGAGGATTACCAAGCAAGTCACCGATATCCCTATCCTCGAGGGCCACGGAGTCTGGGTCTATGAACTCGTAAAGACCATCGTCTGGGTCGATGAGGATCTACCTTAGAGGGTACCCCATCAATTCAAAGCATGGTATCATTGTGGGCTCAATGGACACAAAGTGGATCCCCTTCAGGATTTTGAGGTCCTAGTATCGGTGTTAGAAGTTGCTTTTGGCACGGGCATAGCTGACCCTCCTGGTGGTGCAGTGGTGGACCTAAATCCCCAGGAGACCTCGGAGTTTTTAGTTGGGGATTCGAGTGCCTAGAGGACTTGTAGGCTTTTCTGATTGGCTAGACTTTTGTCTTTAGACTAGTCTTGTATATATAAAAAGCGTTTTGGTTGTGAATATGTTTCACGCTTTTCTATCCCGTGTTGGTTGTTGTCAGGGGTAATTGTTTCGCTTCCGTATGCGCATTAAAATCAATGGGTTGGCGACGCGTCCTGAGACGTTGCAATTTAATCGACCACCGAGGGATGGGCATGTGCTCGATGATCGGGGTGTGACATAGACTACTTAAAATTTATTCACCTGTTACAAGAATAACATCAATTAGGATGTTGATTTCTATAGCTTGGCTGTAGAATTTGCAAGTACACCAAATGGATGTGAAAACTGCATTCTTAAATAATTATCTTGATGGGGAGATTTATATGGAACAACTTAAAGTATTCAAGGTCAAAGCATAAGAACACAAAGTGTGGAGACTTGTCAAATTATTATATGGACTTAAACAAAACTCTTTAACAATGATATGAAAAATTTGACTGTGTGATGATCCAAAATGGATATAAAATTAATAAGTGTGACAAATGTGTATATACTAAATCCACAACTGTTTGATGTTAATTATTTGTCTATATGTTGATGACTCATTGATTTTTTGAGATAGCACTAAGGTTATCGAAATCACCAAGAATGTTTTCAAGAAAAACTTTGAGATTGAAGAGTTAGGTGTTGCGGATGTTATACTTGGCATCACAATTCTAAAGAATTCCAATGGTTTAGGTTTAACACAATCTCATTGTATTGAAAATGTAATTAAGAGGTTTAAAGGGTTCAATATTAAAGATGCAAACAATCTTTTTCTTCTACACTTAACTTTGAGAAAGAATACTATAAACAATATTAGGCAGTTGGAATACTTTGATTGGCAACATCATGTACATCGTGAACTGCATAAACCAAATATTGCGCACTCAATAGGAAAACTAAAATGGTATACAAGTAATCCTACTTATGAGATTTAGAATGCACTTTTGAGAGTATTGGATTATTTGCAAAGAACCAAAGGTTATGTTTTATAGCATGGCAAATATATAGCTGTTTTTGGAAAGCTATTATGATGCCAACTAGATTTTGGATTTCAATTAATTGAAATTGACTAGCTAATATGTTTTCACACTATGAAGTGCCACACTATTGTCAAGATCCTCGAAACAAACTCTAATAGCGTGATTCACGATGGAGTCTGAGTTTGTTGCTTTGGATAAAACTGCTGAAGAAGCAAAGCGACTTTGGCAATTTTAAATGGATCGTTTATTGTGGCCAAAACTTGTGCCACCGATATGCATTCATCGTGACAATCAAGCAGTGATCACAAGGGCACCAAAATGTGATATATAACTATCACACCTTGACTTGCTCGAGGCGCGCCACCTCATGCTCAACATAATTACCTTGTAGTCATTTGATTATGACGTCCCAAGAGGCGTTGCTGACCCATTCACATTATCAACTATATATGTAACGGAAGCATAACAAATCACCTAACCAAGCCTAAACCGTACAAACCATATACACAAGGCTTAAATAAACAAGCCTAAACACAACTAGCTTCACCATGTTAGATCAGCCCAAAAGCGCGGCCACAACCTTCTCCAAAAAAGGTCTCGGGGTAACCTAACACTCTAGTACTACGAGGGCAGCTCCAAAAAGTGTTGTATATCCCTACTATCACCTAACTCGCTAAGGGCTCCATAACTTAGGGCTTCGGCTCGACGATCATTCCGAGGTCGATCTTTGGATTGGACAAATCCTCATCACGTACATCCACATTCATTGCATCCTAGCTAATGTCTCCCCCCGATCCTCCTACATCCGGAGATTAATCAAAACCGCAGATGGTCTTGTGGACATTGTCTGATATCCAAAAGTACCATGTTACAAAGTGTCAAATCACTAAGTTAGAGAGTCCCTCATCAACCCTAATGGTCGTGAAATAGTGCGTGTAACATGCATTAGTCCCCTCAATTGAATAATCAGTCACTTCTTGGCTATGTTTAGTGGGGAGCCTGAATCTGATCTGACGGAAAGGCTCAAACATTCGTAGGGCTTGTAAACATTTAACAAACAATAATGAGATAAACTCAATTAGTAAACTTTCTAGACCTCAAGTAGGGAAGTTATTCACCTTGAGATCGCCGTAAACGTGTAAGTTATCTATTGATGGCACATTAATAGCAATGCCCTAGCTTTACCTTTACTATTAACATGAACAATTACCTCACTTTCCTAAGGCCATCAGGACATACACACATAAGCAATTCCCACAAGAAATTACACATGACGTAGGAATAAGAATGTGCAACATCTCATAATCATGCGTTAATGCCATATCATAATCTAGACATAATCACATATCAATCTTATGCACGTTTCACACACATATATGTCTAGATTATTACAACCACTCAGGGCCACGGCTAACTCGAAGGTTAGCGATTATCTAGCATAATCAGGCATCGTCCTACCCAATCGGGTATGATATCATCCCGCTTATGCATACGCCTTATGTCACGCCTCAAACCTCGAGCGCGCGCAATCCCTCGGTGGTTGGTGAAATTGCGACGTCTCAAGACGCACCGCGAACCCATTCATTTTAATGCACATACCGAAGCGAAACAATAACCCCTGACAGCAAATAACATAGGATAGAAAAGCAGGACAATAATCTCATAAACACAGCACACTTTTATATACACACTGAGTTATATACAAAAGTCTACAAAATGATCTATGTATAGAAGTCTAGATCAAAAAGGGGCTACGGAGATTCTAAACTCCAGGCTCTTAAGTTCTTGGCTCCGGTTCCTCCATGGCACCATCAAGGGTGTTGATGTCCAGAGGGTGCCCTATTTTTCCACTCCCCTATCCCGACGAGAGGCCCGTCAAAACCACCTACAGGACCCTCCTAACTCCTATCGGGCTTGTGAAGATACCACGCCTTGAAATGATGAGGTACCAGGTGGGATAGACTCTCATCGACCCAGACAGTGGACTCAACAAGCTCACGGGTTAAGCCGGTCCCAGGAACTGGGAAATAGAAATATTGGAAGTCTACCTCCCTTGGAACCCCATAGCATACATGACGCTGCTCTATCTAAGGACCTGAAAAGAATTGAGCCTACGACGGGGTGAGACAATGTCTCAGCAAGTTCACCCCTTAAACTCCGATTAGGAAGGAAATATAGTCTATAAACACAATACAAATAACTTACCTCGCCTCAGTTCCCTCCTCCACGTCAGTATGATTCATATACTCAATCAATCAATCCATCAATCAATCAATCATTAATCGATCGATTCAATTAATACAATCACTGCAATCGATCCAAGGGTCCTGATTATAAGACCAGATAATTATGACACGTCCCATATCATGACACAATTTTGTTTCATAATTTGGCACATCAATTTCAATCAATCACACGTTCCAATTCGATTACTGCCCGCACAGGCACAATATACCGACGCACATCGATCTTCTGGCGTAGCTAGGCTTCGTCTCACTCCTTTAAGCATGACAACATCCACCAACAGACATCAGGGACAGCATTCCCGAAGGAGCATCGATCCAGAATCTACTGCGACTGGCTTCCATTGTCCAGGGGCATCCCATATAGGGGCAACGTCCTATCGACGCACATCGAGGACGGGTTCACTTAGCCATCACACGATCAATCAATCCTGGTCAAGGACATTGTGCTTTGCACTAAAATGCCTCAATTAAAATAATGAACTTGGAATATTTTATTCGTATTAAAAACACCCGATAAAAATAATCGTGTGTGGTACATGGTCAGTTTGAGCCAAAAATGCTATATCTTCCTCTTCAAAAATCCCACTATTTAATATAGTACATAAAAACCGTTTTGGCATCAAAAACCGATGCCCGA
This sequence comes from Eucalyptus grandis x Eucalyptus urophylla, assembly GCA_028830015.1. NCBI lineage: Eukaryota > Viridiplantae > Streptophyta > Magnoliopsida > Myrtales > Myrtaceae > Eucalyptus > Eucalyptus grandis x Eucalyptus urophylla. Next base: position 15,062,551 of record CM054188.1, on the reverse strand, counting down.
TTTTTTCTGATTAAATACCAAAATTTTATAATTTTGAAATAATAACTCGAAATTACAATCACCACTCAATTTGCACAAATTAACACTCAATTGCATAAACTAAGCATACCATTGCAATCAGCACGAAATTCTGGCTATCGTCTATCTCGGTATAATTTCGGGAAAATATTAAATAATCAAATAAATTACAAAATAATTAAATAATGCAAATTAAATCCAATAAATACTAACCTAAACTGGAAATGCTAATCTAACCACCTAAACGAGTCTAGAAAATTAATGCATCTATCTAGATAAATAGTACAATCTAATTAGCCCATAATTAATCTAATCTAACCATCTAACATGCATAATTAAATTATTAAATCACTAATCTAAACTAACTAACCACCTAATCCATAATTAGCCTAAATTAATAAAACCATTAAGCATAATTAACTCCCTAAGTAGAGATTAGCAAGTAAACTCACTAGTTTTGCAATATGATGAGTTCACGGTGATGGAGACGCGGAGGCGAGCGACAACCAAACTTACGACAACACCAACGGGGTCCGCACGGGCCTTAAAACGGGCCACAAGCTCTCAGCTCTAAGCTGAGAGTTTGGCTTTTGCTTTGGGCTGGAGGAACTGGTCGAAAGGCCTACTCGGCTTGAGAAAGGGGCATGGCGAAATGATGGTGGCAGTGGCGGACTAGGCGGATGGCTCTAGCAGCATATGGTGGCTGAACGGCAACCAGGGGAGCTGTGACGATGGCTGGAGGGCATCAAAACAACAGCTAGAAGGCTAGAATGGGCATGCGGATGAGCAGGCTGGTGCGCGATGGTGCGGCGTGTAGGCATGCACGGTGATGCTCAGGCAACGATAAAGGGGCGTCAATGGGCAAGGGGGGACTCTCTCTAATTTTTCTCGAGCTTTCAATTGCACAACAATGGAGAAAGGAGGGAAGTAAAGGAAGAAGAAGGGCTGTTGCAAGAGGGGGGGCACAAACCTTCAAAGTCAAACTAAATATCCCAAGTGCTTGAGTTCTATGCCCCACCATGCATGGCTATCATCCTCCGCCATTTGCTGCACCATGGCTTGCTCAAGAAGTCTCCCAAAAGGTCCAAAATATTGTAGCACCCCCTAGCTACGAATTTTGGACCTTTAGCCTCAAATTTCATTCAATTCCTCACCAAAACTTCTCCAATTGAGCTCAAATTAACCCCCATAAAATCAACCAAGGTGCCTACATCAAATTCATATTTTTCCTTACCAATTGAACCAACTTGATGGCCAGTGGTGTGCTAAAAAATGGCCCTTTAATTTTCCCGGTCTAAAATAGACTTACTTTGAATTTTTATCGAAAATCCCGATTTGCCGAAAAATCTTCAGAGTACGAGTCAACGTTCCTAAAATGAATTGTGACATGACATAATTTAAATCGGGTTCAATTTCACGGTTAATTTCAACTAGATGGGATTTTAATGTGACCTAACTTACCAAGTAGCTTTTAGTAATTTTTAGTGCTTTTGACCCATGGTCAATTATTTTCGAGCCACATTGTACATCTTCGACACATTGGCGACTCTCGGTTGTTGTGAAAATCTAAAGGTTTGAAATATGGGTACAAGGTACATAAATGATAGAAAAATTGGTCTAGTGTCGTTCGATAGAAATTTTGCAATCAAGTGGGATCACCAACACATTAATCACATACCTCTATCGAATCGATCTATCTCTGATCTCTGATCAATTTTGACAGTGCCGTAATGATCCTTGTAGATTAGCACGGTCGAGCAGTCATTTTCTAGTTGAATTCTCAAGTCTATTGCATTTAAATTCCTTAATAGCTTTACTTGATAGACTAGTTATCTCGTGAGTGATCAGTTCAAGAAAAAGAACTATAGGCGCGTCGATGAAAAGCCCAACTTATTCAATTGAAAACAAAACCTGAAAATCAGAATGTCACAACTCTTCCCCTCTTATAAAAATTTTGTCTTTGAAATTTAAACCATTACAAATCTTTAAACAAAAAGGTGGTGGTATTGTCGTCTCATCAAATCTTCACTTTCCCATATTGCTCCTTCTATACCGTGGTGTTGCCAGACCACTTTAACCAATGGAATCATCTTCGTGTGCAAAACCTGCTCCTTCTGATTCACAATTTGAACCGGTCTTTCCACATACAACACTCTATTTAGCAAGTGGGTTGGGTTAGGCTTATTCTTCCTTAACATTGACACGTGAAAGACGTCATGCACTTGCGCCAACCTCGACAGCAATGCAAGACAATACGCTACAGTCCCTATCATTTCCAAAATCTCAAAAGGACATACGTATCTTGGATTCAGTTTCCATTTTTTCCGAAGTGCGAAGTACCCCTCATTGGTGACACCTTTAGAAAGACGTGTTTACCAAATTAGAATTCTAATGGTCTTCAACACTTATCTGCGTAGCTTTTCTGGCTGCTTTGAGCGGTATTTGATCTGTCTTAGATAACGACAACTGCATTCACTTACTACTGAACCAACTCTAGGCCTGTAATCTTTCGTTCTCCGACCTCATCCCAACAAACTGGCGTTCTGCACGCCCTGCCATACAACACTTCAAAAGGAGCCATCTGAATGCTCTGTTGGTAGCTGTTATTGTAGGCAAACTTGACAAGATGAAGTTATTCCTCCCAGCTTCCCTTGAAGTCTAACACGCAAGCTCACAGCATGTCTTCGAGGGTTTGAATTGTCCTTTCAAATTGGCCATCCATTTAAGGATGATAGGCCGTATTGTACTGCAGCTTCATTCCTAAGGCAGTCTGCAAACTCTTTCAAAAGGCGGCTGTGAACCTCGGGTCCCAGTCTGATGTAATCGTCATCGGCACTCCATGCATATCAACAATCTGACGCATGTACAATTCTACATATCTATCCAATGCAATGTCCTTTCATACGACAATAAAGTGAGCCAACTTTGTTAGTCTGTTGACCACTACCCAAATAGAATCATTGCCCATCTGACTCCTTGGTAAGCGCGTCACAAAATCCATTGTGATGTGTTCCCATTTCCACTCGGGAATCTTGAGAGGTTGCATAAGTCCTCCTTCTTATAATGTTTTGCCTTCACTTGCTGACATGTCAGACACTTAGCGACATGCTTGGTAATATCCGCCTTCATACCAGACCACCAATAGTATTGACACAGATTTCGATACATCTTTGCACTGCTTGGATGAATGTTGTAACTGCTACGATGAGCTTTTGACAAAATCTCTTCCTTAAGCTCTACATCATCAGGCACATATAATCGTCCTTAGAACCTCAGTGTTCCGTATTCAGAAATCTGAAAGTTAGCATTTCTCTTTTCGGTACCTCTTGTAGGATCTTCTGAATCTCTAGGTCTATCAATTGAAGCGTCTTGATCCTTATCTGTACTTTCCGTTCAAGTTTGAGGGTGGCCATAAGATTTGAAAGGTGGCCAACTTCAAATTTGAAAACTGAATCTCAAGCTCTCTCAAGTAAAATCCAATCCTTGATCACCATTTACGCAACTGAAGACTTCCGACTTAGCGCATATGTGACCTTATTAGCCTTTCCAAGATGATACAGGATGTCTCAATCATAGTCCTTCAAAAGTTCCATCCAGCGATGCTGTCTCATATTCAACTTCTTTTGAGAGAATAGGTACTTGAGACTTTGATGGTCTGTGAAGATTTGAAATATTTCTCCGTACAAGTAATGTCTCTAAATCTTCAAAGCAAAAATAATCACTGCGAGTTCCAAGTCATGCATCGGGTAATTTAGCTCATGAGGTCTCAACTGACAGGACATGTATGCAACAACTTTGCCATGCTGCATGAACACACAACCCAGTCTCCTAAATGACACATCACTATAGATCTTGTATCCTCCAAGACCAGACGGAGTTGTCAACACGGGTGTAGTAGTCAGCTTCTGCTTAAGCTCTTGGAAAGTATACTCACACTTGAAAGAGTTAGTATAAACGCCTAGAGGGGGTGAATAGGTGTAAAAGTCGATTTTCTACAGATGCAGTAAAAATATTTTTCTTTTAAATTGAGTCTGTTAAACAATAGACTTTGAATAAAGATTCAAATTTCATAAAAGTATCACAACAAATAAATTAAAAGAGTTTAGGGAAGAGAAAATGAACACAAGATTTATAGTGATTTGTCTTAGATTAAGCTTACGTCTACTCTCCCACGCTGATAGCCTTTTGGCTGGTTTTCACTATAAATCAAAAGATAATTACAACAATATATTACTGACTACTCAGTAAAGAGTTTCTATTTCTCTCACTAAATCACTTTTTAGTGTTTCTTTGTCTTTCGAATAGACGTTTGAGCACTATTGAGGAAGAACAAGTGATTTGAGAAGTTTCAGACTTTGGAATTCTAGCTTTCATGCTCTCTATCAAATGACTCGAAAAACCTCATTAAATACTCCTCCATGCCTTTGTGACCGTTGGTACTTTCCAGATAAATTCTTCCAATCAACCTGTTGGATAGAATCAATCAAGGAGATCTTGAGTCGTTTGAAGATTGAGATGAAAGTCTGATGATCCTGGTTGCCCATACAATTATAATCTTGGTTTCCATAAGTAGATTCTTTCCAAATAAACTTGCCTTCCAAAATGATTTTACTGTTCCGTGATTGATTTTATCAATAATATCCAAAAAGGTAAGTGAGATTTTCAACTAGAAAGACAGATATATCTTTTTCGTACTGAATCTTTGAAGGAAGAAAAATAATCATGAGTCTAATTATGTCTTTGTTCTTCACTTGAGTTCAGTCTAGGTCTTCGTCAGAGTGGAGCAGACTTCTTATGTAAGATAGACTTTGAAAAAATTCCACATAAGTCTTGTATTCCTCAGAATGAGAATAAGAATAGAAAAAAGAAAAGTTTTGTCAACTTGAAAATCTAATAGGAGTTTTCTCAACACGTGTGCCATCATTAAAAAATTCTATCTCACTTGAAGATTAACTCTCTTGAATCGTCGGGTTAATAGTAAAAGTTATCGTGCTTCACCTGATAAAAAATCCTGATGAAATGTAGCAATTCTTATACTTCAAATTGGCAAACAAATGTTTAGGGTGCCGACGAATTCACAAAAGAATTACTCATTTTGGGTTCCAATTTGAATAAGATTGTCGATCTTAATCGAACCTCTTCTCTAGGCTTAAGACTTGTTTACTAAGGTCCAATGATACCTTCCACAATTGAAATAGCCTTTTCCACAACTACTTACTATTTATGAAAACATTTAACACTTGAGTTTTTAGAAAATGGTGCATAACAAAAAGTTACTACTAGTATATAGATTTTATCATTCTATTTTGATTTGGCCAATCCCCACTCATTTTATAAGGGAGAAGTATACTACCAGTGCCATAAGTTGTGTACGACGCTTACTTTGATGCCAAAAGTTTCTGTCGGATCGCTTAAGTGCCTAATCGGAGAAAAAACGATCATTTTGGTGCCACTGGCGAGATATTCCGGCCAAAATGATTACGTGGCTTTTCTATTTAAAAATAAAATAAAATCGAGGAGCCTTTTAAATGACGTCGTTTTCCGTCCACCTTAAGAAAAAGACGTCGTTTTGCCATCATATGTGGATGGCCTCGCAAAAACGATGCCGCACAGCTCATTTGGGATTGAAATTAGGGTTTTTTTGTTCAATCCTCGCCGACCTAGCTTGCTCAGCCACCGTGCTCGACCACCGTCGCTCGGCCTCCATCGTAGTTGCTCGACTAGGTGAGCAAGGAGAGGCTGAGGTTGTTTCTTGGGCAAGAAGTGATGGGAAAATAGGAGGTGAGGGCGGAGGAGGAGGAGGAAGAAGGGGGCTCGAAGGTGCAGAGAGAGAAAGAAGACAAAGAGTGTGAGGGAAACAAGGAGGGCACAGATGGAGATGGTGGATCAAGTTCCGCTCAGAGAGTGGCCGGTGCTAGTGTTGTTCTTCGGGGAAGAAGACGACGCCATCATACCTCTCTCTCTCTCTCTCTCTCTCTCTCTCGATTTGGGGATTTAGGGTTTCGACTTGGGGAAAACACCAAATGATGTCGTTTTGTGGTTTACATGCTAACTGTATTCTCTGGCGAGCCACATCAACGTCAAAAATTAATAAAAAACTGCCACGTCGAATTTTCGGTCAGCCTGATCAATGTTGGCACTGAAATGATCGTTTTTCAAAATTTTTGGCACTTAAGTGATCCTATGGAAATTTTTGGCATTAAAATGAGCTCCGTACACAACTTATAACATTGATAGTGTACTTCTCCCCATTTTATAATAACTAGCTTGAATGCTCCACAAAAATGCAAGATTGATTTATGGTTTATTTTTAAGGTCAAGCTATTTCCACCTCTCATATGACTAACTCCACCTTATTTTTCACTAAAAAAAGAAAAATCGCCCTTAATCATTTAATTGCAATTTAAAGTGGTAGACCCTCATTTATTCACTTTCCTTCTTTTTCATTCTTATTCTGTTTTTGTTTAGAATCTAGTTGCCATAATTAAACTTTTGACGAGTTATTTAGTATGCCTATAATGTGTATATTGAAGGCATTTTGTTTTCTTTTAATTTGTAGATTTTACTTCCACAGAATAAGTTACATCAAAAAGAAAATTTTCTGAGAAGCTTAATTCTTTTTTACATTATTGAGCAAATTTATGGATTAATTGTCACATATAACCTAGAGATTAACATAGACAATTTTTCAAAACAATCTCATCTTTATAAACTTTTACTTTTGTTGTGTATATCACCATCAAATCCTTTCTAATCAGATTTTTTTTTTCCAAAAACACTTCATGGATGATATTAATTTTTGTTATTCCAATATGATGAGACTTCACTTGAATTTTTAAAAAGAAATTTTATCTTTTAAAGTTTCACATTGGAGAATGCGATCATGAATTTATTTCAAAAAAAAAATTTACAGGGATTTTTTCTTCTTCTTTTTTTCATCGATCATCCCATTTTATGTATATGTGTGCAAACTGATAAGAAATGATTTAATGGTGACATGCACAACAAATGTTGAAGTTTATAAATAAGTTATTGCGTTAAGAAAGTATATGTGTAAAAAAATTTCTAGTCAATTAATCAACAAATTTGTTAGACAACGTTGAAAAGAATTTGATTTATTGGAAAATTTTCTCCATGAGTAAATTAATGTCTACATAAGTAAATTGTAATAATAAAGTGAAAACATAGTGCCTTTCATATACATGGGCTACCCACAATAAACCAAAATGAAACATGTTAAATATAGATTATGATAAATAGATCCTACATAAAAGAAGAAAAACAAGAAAAAGAAGGAAAGTAAATAAGTTTGAGCCATCAAAATTACAATCGAATGATTAAGAGCAATTTTGTCTTTTTGGTGAAAAGTGAGTGAAATCATGAGGGGTGAAAATAGCGCCACCCATATTTTAATATTAACTACTAAAACTTGTCCTTGACGTGTGATGTGATCTTGTTTAAATGTCAATTAAGTTCACTGTACCACTTAATAAACTGAATTTGACCTAATATCTATAAGATGGTAATCGATAATTACTTCAGTGAGACTGTGTTAGACGTGGAAGGGAGAAGCAAACTTACCAGAATGATTATGTTGACGTTCTGGGAAGAGATCTTGTGAGGGCCTTCTTTTCCATCGCCCTCATAATCCAATACAGCGTCCAAGAAGTTATTCGTCGTCCTCATCTCTCCCCTTAGCTTTCGCTCCTCCAATCTCTCCTTCATGAAGCCTTCGGCAATCTTCATGGCTCGACCCATGTCCTCTGCCATGCTTGTTTCGATCCCCTGTGAATCCCACCATTTCAACCACGGCATGAAGTCGGCTACATTAGGCTTGCTGGCCCACACCGTGACCCGGTTCATGGCATCGTAGAACTCGAGCGCATCCTTCGATTTTGGGTCCAACAGATCTCGCGAGAGCACCATGTTGCCAACCACATTAAACCCCAAGAGAAAAAGGAAATGTGATAAGTCGATTCCTTACTCTTCATATAATGATTTTTTTTTTACAATTAATTATAATCAGAGAATTTATATCTGCATGTAACGAATTAGACGTGAAAAAATTTATTGCATCAAGTTGTGCAACTAGTTAAAAGAGGGATATAGTCGAATCGAGAGGGATTGTCTTCTAAACTACTCGTGAGTTCTACTTGTCTTACTATGTATGCTGCAATGTTCAATATGAAAGGTCCTTTTTTTTTTAGCTCAACTCGAACTTAATAAAGTGCTTGATAAGCTTGTTTTCGACTCTACTTCACTAACAAAGCTAAATTAGCATCTGATGGTTTTTTATTTGATGGGTCAAATTAAGCCCATTCGCTTATGTTGGGCCAAAACCCGACCCGTAAGTGAAGGGCTCATAAGAGGAAAGGGTAGTTATTTTCTAAGTGAAAATAACTGCAATATAAAAAAATAAAAATAAAATAGGATAATGTTACCTATAGTGTTTCAGAGAGAAAATACACTTCTCCATTTTTCTTCCTCTTGAAACAGTATACTTCCTCTTAAAGAATGGAATTCTAGGGCTTCAAAGGATTCCTCTGAGACTGCGATGGTACTTAATCTATAGCAAGCAAGGTATGTCCGTCGCCTTCAATCGGTATTACATGTTGTCACGCCCCGATCCTCGGGCACGGACACATCCTTCTCGCTTGGTCGATTTTATAATGCGATATCCCAGGATTATGTATCGCTGACCCTTTCTTTTATTAAGCACATGTGGAAGCAGTTAAAATCCCCAGACAATAAAACGATGGGATAGAAAAGCAGGGCCATATTTTTCATATTGAAACTTATAACCAAACTTTTATACAAAACACAAACCAGAGCACTTCATAACTTTTTACTCTAAACTCTATTCACATCAAAATGGAGACCTCAAAAGAAAATAGAATCTCAGTTCACCCGGGCCGTACTCAAGGCCCCTCTCGGGATTATCTTCTTCTTCCAAAAATCCTTCTCAGATTCCTCCTCCTCAGCTCCTCAGTGGGGTCCTGAAATGATTTCCCCAAATCGGGATGAGACTATGTCTCAGCGAGTTCTACCCCACTAAGGCCAGATTAGTAAACTATTATACTACAAGCCGCCTAACCACGCACAGGGCAAAGGACTTACCTTGGCCTCAGATCCCACCTGCAAGTCAGCATAATTCACAATAGGCACTCAAGTAATCATATCATCGATCGAAACATCGATCAAATCGACCTAGTCGATTATATGCCAACAAGACCACTCACGGTCATTTCCATTCAATCAATCAATTCGCAACATCAAATCAAGGCAATGATCAATCACATTGAATCACACTCAGATTAAATCATCGATTAATCGACCTAGTCGATTAGAAGTCAGTCGAATCATTTCTAGGTCATTCACTCCGTCCCACATAACCTCCAATAGTACACTTAGTCACAGAGCTCCATCAATGTTCTTTTCGCCAAGGTGACATAAGTAACAGATGGTCTACGTGCGTTCTTTAAGGCGTCATTTTCGCACAGTGATATTCCTCATCACCGAACCACGCCCGTCATAGGTCACGATTCATAGGCAGTCTACGTGCGTTCTTTAAGGCGCCGTTTTCGCACAGTGATCTCCCTAATCACCGAACCATGCCTGCCATAAGTCATAGACAGTCTACGTGCGTTCTTTAAGGCGTCGTTTTCGCACAGTGATGTACTTTATCACCGAACCACGCTTGTCTATACTTCGTACTTGATCGGTCTCAGCCAATAGAATTCTCAGTTAGTTCTCACCACTCTCTCCACTTACAGCTCAACAAGGCATTCAAAATGCTAAATAGCCATACTCATCCAACTACCAATCAATAATTCAATTTCAACCAATTTAGGGTAAATCCCTAAAATATCACAATTTATTTAATTTTATGCAATGTAGAGCTCAATTAAATAAACAAACTGCGCCACGACAATCAGCACGAGATTTCGGTCGTCGGCCATCAAAATCTTAATTTCCGAAAAATAATTAATTAATAACTATTAAAAATTCAATTTAACACAAAATAAAGCCCAATTAAATAAACGGACTTCACCATGGTCATCAGCATAATATTCTGGTCATTTACCATCTCAATTGAATTTTCGGAAATAAATAAATAAATAAATAATTTCGAAAATTAAATAATTAATATTAAAAATTGGATTCAGCTCAAAATAAAGCCCGATTAAATAAACGGACTTTACCACAGTCATCAGCATAATATTCCGGTTTCAGGCCATCCTAGTTGAATTTTCGGAAAATAAGTAATTATTTAATTTAATTCCGAAAATTAATATTTAAATACTAAAAATTCCCCTTAGGCCCGAAAAGCCTAATTGGAGCCCACTAAGGGTCGGGAAAAATTCCGAGACACTTCCAATAATTAGTAGACCACGTCTACTTGCTAATTACACAATCAATTTATCTAAATCGCATCACAATTGACTAATAATTGCTAATTTATTTTAATCTAACAACCTAACATAATTAATTAAAACTAAACCAACCTTAAGCATAATTAGCCAACTAATCCGGGATTAGTGAGATTACTCACCAAATTGCGCGCAAATCGGATCAATCCGATGGGGGCGACGCGAGGAACGATTCTTCCCAAAGCACGGCTCGGGTTCGGGGCCCGGAAACGGCCCAAAACCAATCACGAACCGGCTGGAAACCCACTTGTGGGTTTGCTGGTTCAGCTGCAAAACAGAGAGAAACAGAGAGAGTTGGGGGCGGCAAGAGGTCAGGAGAGCGGGCGGAGCTCCGGTGAGGCCAGACGGTGGCTCCGGCGGCCTGCTCAGCCGCTCTCGGTGGTTGAACAGAGGCCGAACAGAGGCCGCATCGTGCGGCAGGGACGGCAAGCGCAGGCGGCGCATGGGCGGCGATCGGTGGAGGTGCGGTGTGCGCGGGCTTGCGGTGCAGCGGCGGGACAGGCGGCGATGGTGGCTGCTGCTGCTTCCGATCTTCTTCAGCTTCTGGTTCCGTTCGTTTGCACAGAGAAGAAGGAAGAAGAAAGAGTGACGAGAGAGAGAGGGATGAGAGATGAGAGAGAGATTTGACTGGTCAAAAAAATAAAATAAAATAAAATAAAGCAAAGTGGAAGACAGCAAGGGGCGGTCGGTGGGGAGGGTTTTCGTACGAGGGGGAGGGGAGAGGAGAGAGAAGAGAGAGAAAAGAAAGAGAGAAAAGGGAGAGAGAGAGAAAAAGAAAAAGAATAATACTATTCTAAATTTTCTTTTCTCTTTCCATTTCCCTTTCTAATTTCTTCCAGTTTTCGATTTTTTCCTCCGATAATTTCTTTCTTGAAATTTCGGACTCCTCGATAATTTGACGGACGATGAGACGAGGTCCTAAAAATGAATTGTGACACGCTTGGATATTTGATTCCCAAAACCGAATTAAATTTCATGATTAAAATCGACCGAACGTGATTTTAGTCAAATCTAACAAATTAGGTAGCTTTTAGGGATTTTACCGCGGATATATCCCTTAACGGCTTCACCCAATAGGTTAGTTAACTCCTGAGTGATCAGCTCGGAGAAAAAGGACCATAGGCACGCCGACGATATGCACATTTCATTTTATCGAAACGGGATCGAATTTCAGGATGTCACAACTCTTCCCCTCTTATAAAAATTTCGTCCTCGAAATTTAAACCATTACACACTTTGCTAAAAAAGGTGAGGGTACAATTCTCTCATCGACTCTTCAGTCTCCCAAGTTACTCCTTCAGTGCCGTGGTGTTGCCAGACCACTTTGACCAACGAAATGGCCTTTGCGCGCAGAAGTTGCTCTTTACTATCGACAATCTGAACCGAGCTTTCGACGTATGACACATGGTCATCCACGTCCAATTCCTCAAAATTGAGCACGTAGGTCGGGTCAGGCTCGTACTTCCTTAACATCGACATGTGAAAGACGTCATGCACTTGCGCCAATCTTGGCGGCAATACAAGACGATACGCTAGGTTTCCGATTCTTTCAAGAATCTCAAATGGACCTACGTACCTCGGACTCAGCTTACCTTTCTTACCAAAGCGCGAAGTTCCCCTCATTGGTGACACTTTCAGAAAAATGTGATCACCAACTTGGAATTCCAAAGACCTTCGACGCTTATCTACATAACTTTTCTGCCTTCTCCACACTGTCTTTAATCTGTCTCTGATCACTGCCACGGCATCTACTGATTGCTGAACCAACTCTGGGCCTGTTATCTTCCTTTCTCCAACTTCATCCCAACACACTAGAGTTCTGCATGTTCTGCCATACAACGCTTCAAATGAAGCCATCTTGATGTTCTGCTAATAACTGTTGTTGTAGGCGAATTCTACCAGATGAAGCTGATCTTCCCAACTTCCTTTGAAGTCTATTACACACGCTCTCAGCATGTCTTCAAGAGTCTGAATTGTCCTTTCCGACTGGCCATCCGTCTGAGGATGATATGCCGTACTGTACTGAAGCTTTGTACCCAAAGCACTCTGCAAGCTCTTCCAAAAAGCAACAGTAAACCTCGGGTCTCTATCGGATGTTATCGTAATCGGCACTCCATGCATACGAACCACTTGACGCACATACAGGTCTGCGTGTCTATCCAGACTCAGGTCCTTTCGAACTGCAATGAAGTGAGCCGACTTTGTTAGCCTGTCGACTACTACCCAAATCGAATCATTCCCCTTATGACTCCTTGGTAGTCCAGTCACGAAGTCCATCGTGATATGCTCCCATTTCCACTCTGGGATCGCAAGAGGTTGCAGAAGTCCTCTTGGCTTGCAATATTGGGCTTTTACTTGCTGACAAGTCAAACACTTGGCCACATGTTTGGCTATATCCGCCTTCATACCTGACCACCAATAATGTTGACGCAGATTCTGATACATCTTGGTACTTCTAGGATGAACGCTGTAATTGCTACGATGTGCTTCGGATAAAATATCCTCTCCAAGCTCTACATCGTCAGGTACAACCAAACGTCCATGGAACCTCAATACCCCATCATCAGAAACTTGAAATTAAGCCTTTCTTTTATCGGTATCCTCTTGAAGAATTCTCTGTACATCTGGATCTGTTGGTTGGAGTTCTTTGATTCTAACCTGGACATTCAGTTCAATTCTGAGGGTGGCCATAAGACTCGAGAGGTGGCCTACCTCAAATTTAAATTCCGAATCCCAAGCTCTCTCGATTAAGTTCCACTCCTTAACTAAGATCCGTGCTATTGAAGACTTCCGACTCAATACATCGGCGACCTTGTTCGCCTTCCCCGGGTGATATAGAATGTCACAGTTGTAGTCTTTCAATAATTCCATCCATCGACGCTATTTCATGTTCAATTCCTTCTGAGAGAACAGATACTCGAGACTCCGATGGTCTGTGAAAATCTGAAACCTTTCTCCGCATAAGTAGTGCCTCCAAATCTTCAACACAAATATGATGGCTGCGAGTTCTAAGTCATGCGTCGGATAATTCAATTCATGAGGTCTCAACTAACGAGAAGCGTACACAACAACTCTGCCATGTTGCATCAGCACACAACCCTATCCCCTGAATGACGCATCACTATAGATCTCGAATCCTCCAAGACCAGATGAAATCGTCAGCATGGATGCGGTAGTCAGCTTTTCCTTCAGCTCTTGGAAACTACGCTCGCACTTATTTGACAATACGAATTTCTCTTCTTTCTTCAGGAGCTTTGTCAAAGGCGAGGCTTGTTGGAGAAATCTTTCCAGAATATTTTGAAGCTGACAAAACGTTTCTATCAGTCTAGTCTGGATAAGTATAGATCTTCTATGTTGAGTCTGAAGATTTTCAGATCACCAGACTCAAGACTCAAGACTCAACACTCAAGACTCGAGACTATTCTCATTGACAGTGTTTCTAATCCAGTGACGAAGGCAATCCAGAGCCGAAGTATTTGGTTGAGGATTTAGTCCTATCCTCTGGAGAAGATCTCTTGGCTGGATAAATATAACGGATTATTTTATTCGTAATCAAGATCATTTGAAGATCCGATGATCGACGAAATATTCTTGGAAGGTTCTATTCTTGGAAACCAAGATTCTGATTGTATGGGCGAACAGGATTGATGGGCTATCGTCAGGTTCCTTTAATAGCTCGAATGATCTTCTTAATTGATTCCGTCCAACGGGTAGATTGGAGGAATTCCTTTGGTAAGTGCCAACGGGTATGATGGCATAAAGGAGTATAAAAGGAAGACGTTCTAGTTACTTTAGTGTATGATCGATAGAGAAATTCCAGAGTCTGAAGCACCTTGATTATCAGTCGATACATTTTGAGCAAAATTGTATTCACAAAGAGTGTTCATACTTAGTGATACCTTGAGTGAGTGTAGTAGATCATCTACACCGTGAAAGCAAGGGAGAACAACACTGTAACATCTCTTTGTTCATAGTGGAATCCAGCCAATAGGCTGTCAGTGCAGAAGAGTGGACATAGGCTTGACATAAGCCGAACCACTATAAACCGCGTGTTCAATTTTCTCTTCTCTCAGTCTTACTTTGATTATCGTTTGTCTCAAATCTATCAACTGTCTAGTATTGTGCAATTATCGAGAAAAATCCTTTATATACCTATTCACCCCCCCTCTAGGTACTTATACTAGCTATATCAATTGGTATCAGAGCTCGTGTACTCACTTTATTTGAAGTGTTTTGCTTCAGAGTAAAAGATCCATGGCTAGTATGTTAGCACCAGGGCTGATGGAAGGGCAAAACAATACCAGACCACCCTACTTTGATGGAAAGGATTACAACATCTGGAAGAACAAGATGAAAGCTTTCCTACGATCAAAGGATCCTCTGGAATGGGACGTTGTAGACAAAGGAATTACTCCTACAGCTGCATCAGTCTCTGAAAGAGGGAAAGAAACTGTTGAGACCATCGGAATGACTCAGGAAGAGATAATCAAGAGACAAGCACTCGATGCAAAAGCAATTTACTCTTTATATTGTGCTTTGTCACCAACTGAATATAACAGAATATCTTCTTGTGTTACAGCAAAAGAAGTTTAGGACAGATTGCATATCACCTATGAAGGAACAGATCGAGTGAAGGAAACCAGAATTAACATTCTCCTCGGTCAATATGAAGCCTTCAAAATGAAACCAGGAGAATCTATAACTGACATGTTTAGCCGTTTTACAGATATTGTCAATGGTCTTGAAAATCAAGGACAAACAATTTCTGATCCCATGAAGGTAAACAAGCTACTGCGTGGACTCTCCAAGGATTGGAATCACATAAAGACTTCAATTAGAGAGACGCAAAGAATTATGCCACTATCTGTCGACGAGCTGATTGGAACTCTTCAATCTTATGAAGTGGAACGGATCAATGAAGATGAAGATCCAAAAGGTAAGAAATCCATTGCATTAAAATCAAATGATGATTCTGATGATACAGATTCTGAAGATGATATGGACGATGAGGAGCTTGCTCTCATGATAAGAAGATTCAGAAAACTGAATAGAAAAGGAAGAAGGTTCAACTCAAAGAAACAAAGCTTCCAAAGACAGCAGACCAAGTCTGTTGATGATGAGGAACCAAACAAAGATGTCGTTTGCTTTGAATGTAAAAAGAAGAGACACATCAGACCCAACTGTCCTCTTCTGAAGAAGAAGAAAGGAAAAGCTGAAAAATTTCGAAAAGCTCTCAAAGTCGAAACCTGGAGTGATACAGAGTGTGAAGAAAGTGATAATGAATATGCCAACCTATGTCTGATGGCACAATCAGACTCAGACTCTGGATCAGACTCAGACAGTGAATTTGAGGCAAGTAATTTTAAAATTCCTGTCAAAGTTTCTAAATACATTGATGAACTGTGTTTTAGTCTTAAGACTTCTCTCAAAAGAATTTCCGAACTTAAAAAGGAAAACTCAGCTCTAAAACAAAAGGAAAACGTTTTAGAAGAAAGAGTTAAAAGTCTAGACTTGACTGTTTCCACTCTTAAAGAAAATGAAGATAATCTTTTGAAAGAAAATGCTCTTTTAAAAACTGACTTATAAAATATTTCAAAGAAATTTTCAATAGGGTCCGAAAAACTTGAAAAAATTCTTTCAGCTCAAAGACCTTACTTCAATAAGTCCAGTCTAGGTATGACAACAGAAACAATTCCCTTAATTGATTTTCCTAAAGTAAAAGAAAGAATTAAGAAAAGACCCCCGAGAGAGGCTTACAAAAATCATTTCAAGAAAGTTTTTGTAAAGTCTGTAGGTCGAAATGCTCTCAGATGTTCAAAGTGCAACAGTCCGGATCACTTTGAAAAAGAGTGTCCTATGGTTTGGAAACCTGTTAAGAAAGTATGGGCTAATACTGCTTATCTTACTAACACCAAAGGACTCTAGAAAGTTTGGGTACCAAAGAAAGCTTGAGACTCTATTTTAAATGCAGGTCTCCGTCAAGAAAAAGGTGAAGTGGCATCTTGACAGTGGATGCTCAAGACACATGACAGGAGACTCAAAATGCTTCATAAAGCTTGTTCAAGTAAATGGTGGAAAAGTTTCATTTGGAGGAAACGGCAAAGGAAGTATTGTGGGATTTGGAACTGTGAAAATTGGAAATCTCACAATAAGTAATGTTTCCTTAGTGGAAGGACTCAATTACAATCTTCTCAGCATTAGTCAATTGTGTGATACTGGTTTTAAGATCTTCTTTCAAGAAGGAACATGTTCTGGAATCAGTAAAGACTCTACTCAGTCTTTCATGGGTCGAAGACATGGAAATATCTATCTTCTGGATGTGAAACCAAATGAATCGCAATGTCTAATCTCAATTCAAGACGAAGCAAGCTTATGGCACAGAAAGCTTGGTCATGTCAACATGAAGCAATTAGCCAAAATCTCATCAAAGCAGCTTGTTCGAGGTCTACCCAAATTACCATACCAAAAGACTGATCCATGCACTCCATGTATTCTGGGAAAGCAGGTAAGAAATATTGCCTAGTAATTGTGGACGATTACTCCCGTTTTACTTGGGTATATTTTCTTGCAAGTAAGTCTGAAACCTTCTCGTATTTTGAAAAATTTGCTAAAAAGGTTCAAAATGAAAAAGGATGTGTTATCTCAAGAATAAGAACAGATCATGGAGGTGAATTTGAAAATCAAGATTTTACAAAATTTTGTGATGAATCCAGCTTTAAGCATGTGTTCTCTTCTCCATATACTCCTCAGCAAAATGGAGTTGTGGAAAGAAAGAATAGATCTCTTCAAGAAATGGCTAGAACTCTTTTAATTGAAAGTAAGATTTCTTCACGATTTTGGGCTGAAGCTGTTTCAACAGCATGCTATATCATCAATAGAGTCTTCTTAAGACCTATTCTAGAGAAAACCCCTTATGCGTTATTCAAAGATAAGAAGCCTATTGTTTCATACTTTCATGTATTCGGTTGCAAATGCTTTATATTGAAAAATGCAAAAGATCGAGTTGGTAAGTTTGAAGAAAGATCAGATGAAGGCATCTTCCTTGGATATTCTACATCAAGCAAAGCCTACAGAGTCTATAACAAGAAGAGCCAGTCTGTGGAGGAGTCAATGAATGTCAAATTTCAAGACTCTACGCAAGATGAATCCAGTCAGACTCATCATGAAGAGTCTGAACTTGCTCCAGACCCTCTAAAGCTTACAACTCAAGAAGCATCTCAGACTCTAGAAGACCAGCATCAAGCTGTTCGTGAAGATTCAAATAAGGAAAGAGATCATCAACCAGACAAATCAACAAGTAACTGGAAGCATATGTCCAGTCATCCTAAAGATCTCATTATCAGCGAAATTAATGAAGGAATTCGCACCAGATCCAAAAGGCGAGAAGAGTCTAGTGCTGTGGCTCTCGTTTCTGAAATTGAACCAAAGAGCATAGAAGAAGCTTTATCTGATGAAAGCTGGATTAAAGCTATGCAAGAAGAGCTCAGATAGTTCAACATTAATGATGTCTGGGAATTGACATCCAAACCAAAAGGTAAAACTGTTATTGGAGCTAAATGGGTGTTCAGAAACAAGATGAATGAGAAAGGAAAAGTCGTACGAAACAAAGCAAGACTCGTGGCCAAGGGATATACGCAAGAAGAAGGAATAGACTATGATGAGACTTACGCACCAGTAGCAAGGTTAGAAGCTATTCGACTATTACTTGCGTTTGCTTGTTATGCAAATTTCAGGTTATTCCAAATGGACGTCAAAAGCGCCTTCCTAAATGGATTTATCCATGAGGAAGTTTATGTGGAACAACCACCAGGGTTTGAAGACCCAAAGAAGCCAGACTCAGTCTTCAGACTGAAAAAGGCTTTGTATGGTTTAAAGCAAGCACCTCGAGCTTGGTACGATAGACTAAGTAAGTTCTTAATACAGAATGGTTTTGTCAAAGGTAAAGTAGATACGACTTTATTTATCAAAAAGGAAAACAAAAGTTTCTTACTTGTTCAAATATATGTGGATGATATTATTTTTGGATCCTCTAATGAAAGTTTGTGTAAGAAATTTTCTAAGTCTATGCAGGATGAGTTTGAAATGAGTATGATGGGAGAGTTAACTTTCTTTCTTGGTCTTCAAGTAAAACAATTGAAGGAAGGAACTTTTATTTATCAAGAAAAATATGCTAATGATCTTGTCAAAAGGTTTGGACTGGAAAAATGCAAAAAGACCGACATACCAATGTCAAGTTCTTTGAAGATAGACAAAGATGAAGAAGGGAAGAAAGTTGATCAAAAGCTGTACAGGAGCATCATTGGTTCACTTCTTTATCTTACTGCCTCTAGACCTGACATTTTGTTGAGTGTTTGCATCTGTGCTAGGTTTCAATCAGATCCTAGAGAATCCCATCTCAGTGTTGCGAAACGTATTTTTAAATACGTTGCTTCATCTTCAAGCATCGGTCTTTGGTATCCTAAGAAGGGAAACTTTAATCTTCAAGGATATTCAGACGCAGATCTCGCCGGTTGCAGAGTTGATAGAAAAAGCACTTCGGGAACTTGCCAGTTGCTTGGAAGCAGGACAGTGTCTTGGTTTTCAAGAAAACAAAGCACTGTGGCTCTTTCAACAACAGAAGCAGAGTATGTAGCCCTTGGAAGTTGCTGTTCGCAAATTCTGTGGATAAAACAACAGCTACAAGACTTTGGAATTGAAGACTCATGCACAGAGATTAGATGTGACAACACCAGCGCAATCAATCTCACTAAAAATCCAATTCTTCACTCAAGAGCAAAGCATATAGAGATTCGCCATCACTTCATTAGAGATCATGTTCAAAATGGAGAAATCTCAATTCAATTTGTTGATTCAAAAAATCAACTAGCGGATATATTCACAAAGCCTTTGGAGAAAAATCAATTCGATTTCATCTGCTCCAGACTCAACATTTTGAAGCTTGAGGAAGTTAAAGTCTAGAGACTCTCCAACCCTCAGACTCAGACATTCATGGCTATAGACTGTAAGTTGTTATTATATTCAATCTCGAAAAGGTACGATCATTAGTTCAGTTAATTTATAATTTCCGTGAAAAACTGAATCTTGTGTTTTAAAAAAGATTAACTTCTATTTGGCAGTTATTGACTTTAAAAGAGGCGTCTGTTCATTTTCCTTTGTGCCGATTGGTTTTTCCTTTTTAAACTGAGTTATATATATACAGTTTTCCTCGCTCAATCTTCAAAACCCTAAAAAGCATTCTCCTCCCAATCCTGTTTTACTTCGTGTTTATCTTCGAGAAAGTTGTCATCTTTTCTTGGGAAACCGAGTAAAGGAATCTTTCATCGACAAGAAAGGATGTCTTCCTCGAGAAAGTCTTCAAGAATCGCGAACAGGGGACCACAGAGAATGAAGGAGGGACCTACCCATTTCGATCTCACCGAAGAGGAAGATTTACCGAGTCAGCAACAGAGCCCGATTCACTCTCCACCACGTCACTCTTCATCATCTACCCCACAAGATGTGAGTCATCAACTGGAGGAAGAAATAATCGAGGATGCAGACCCTGTAAGAGTCCAAAAACCCTCTTTTATTTAAAAGCTCTATCGTGCGTTGAAGAGCATTGGGACTCCGCTGAACTATATAGATGATTTCCTTAAAGATAAGAATTATGGGAATGAGTATATATTTTTGCGACGAATGGAGGATTTGGGAATTGCTCCCAAAGGAAAGGCTGAGGAAGCACTTGCGAATATTCCAAGTGACCCTCGTGTATCGGGACTGAATCTGATTGACGGGAACGATGATGATAAAATGTTCAGTGAATTTCAACCTAGAATGGGTGTTGCTGCGAAGGTGAAGGGAAAAAGGATGGATTTATTTAAATCGAAGGAACAGGAGAATCTGTTCTTCAGACTGTTGAAACGAGGGGTGATAAACCCTAGGAGTGTTGATTTCGATTTCTTGGATGCCATTAATATGAACTTAAGGGAGAAGTTAAATCTGCTTCAACTTGAGCAATTCTGCTCCGATACCACAGACGGTTATGCGCAATTAACAGCATACTTCTATTCGAATCTTAGCTTTTTGGATGCGAATAGAATATCATTTAGTGTTCGAGACCAAGTCTATGAGGTGGATGTGGACATGTTGGCAGACATAATTGGAGTCGAAAGAGGACGATATAAACCGATCAAGGTTTCAATCGCTCGTACCACTCTGGAACTTGTCAAAGACAGGAGTACAGAAGGAAGAGTTACATATTCAAGAATGCATGCCATCAATATCTTGCTTCACAAAATTGTGATCAACTGCATCAGGCCAAAGTCTACATCAAAGACTGACGTGTCTAATTCCGAGGCAAAATTAATGTATGCGATCAATTCAGGGAAAAAGTTCTCTCTCCTTCACACCATTCTCTTTCACATGTATAGAGCAATGGTGAAGGACAAGGGCCAATTGCCATATTCTGGTCTTGTGACCAAGATCTTCAGACACTTGAACATTGAACCTCCACATACTCTTTGTGTTCGACCATGCGACAAAATGGTGGTGGGTTTGAAAATGCTGACTAAAATGCGTCTGAAAGAGCTTAGTAAGGCAATGGAGAAGTTCAAAGTAAAGACTCCAGTATCTTCTGCATCAAAGAGAAAAGGGAAGGAGCCCATGGGTGCTCCATCCAAAAAGAGAAGAACTCTTATCTTGGAGGATGAAGATGAGGAAGAAGATTTCACTATCTTTGCATTAAAAAGAACCAGGCGTTCTGTACCTGAATCAACATAACATCAGAAGAAAGGAAAAGAAGCAGAAGAAAAAGAACAGAGAGAAGAAGAGGGACAAGCAAAGAACAGAGAAGCAGAGAAGCAACAAGAGAAAGAAAAAAGATGAAGAAAAAGAAGCTGAAGTAGAAGGAGAAGCAGAAAAAGAAAAGTCTGCAGATGAAGCTGCAGAGGAAGGGAATCAAGGCGCAGATGAGCATGACCATCACTCTTCCCCAATTGAGGTCTTAGAGACAGGGGGAGATGGCGAGCAAGGAAGGACTGGTATCAGTGAAGGTGTGAGTCGGTCATCAGCAAATCCAGAAGATTTTCAGGCTTCTCAAATGCCTGAGGAAGAACATGATACGTCAACACCAAATCTGCTCAATTCCACATAAGTTCCATCGTCTGCCTTCACTCCATCCGAAAGAGCAAATACGAGCACACAGACGGACAATTCCGCAGATTTTCGTCGTATCCTTGATGTTCTTCTAGAAATGCAGGGTCAAATCTATGCTCTGGAATGTGAACTTCAAGTCATGAAGAATGCTGGAAAAGCATCTTCTGTTACCCTGGCAGATCAAATGAAAGACCTCGCTCTTCAAATTCAAGCCAATGCCAAAGGAGAAGAGGTGGCTCATCTACGGGAAGACTTGAAGAGGCTGGAAGGCATCGTCCAGTCGATGGGAGATTTCCAGATTGTGCGCGTTCCCAAGCAGACTTGACTCTTCTCTCACCTTTTTAATGATGACAAAAAGGGGGAGAATTGCAATTTGAACTCGAACTCTTTAAACTCTTTAAACTTTGACGTGTTTGAATATTTGAGTATGACTTGGGTGTGAACTTGAATTTGACTGACTTGTGTGGATTTTGATGTTTGACTGTTTGCATTTATATCAAGTGTTGTTGTATGGTCTTACTCATGAAAAGCTAACCGATTTTCTGTGGATGCAGAGTCTGGTTGATTTATCTTTATGATTGTCATATTGCTTGAGTAATGTTTTGCAGGTCAAAGTTGTTCAAATCTACAGGAAAGTTTTGTCACCATCAAAAAAGGGGAGATTGTTGGAGAAATCTTTCCAGAATATTTTGAAGCTGACAAAACGTTTCTATCAGTCTAGTCTGGATAAGTACAGATCTTCTATGTTGAGTCTGAAGACTTTCAGATCACCAGACTCAAGACTCAAGACTCAACACTCAAGACTCGAGACTATTCTCATTGACAGTGTTTCTAATCCAGTGACGAAGGCAATCCAGAGCCGAAGTATTTGGTTGAGGATTTAGTCCTATCCTCTGGAGAAGATCTCTTGGCTGGATAAATATAACGGATTCTTTTATTCGTAATCAAGATCGTTTGAAGATCCGATGATTGACGAAATATTCTTGGAAGGTTCTATTCTTGGAAACCAAGATCCTGATTGTATGGGCGAACAGGATTGATGGGCTATCGTCAGGTTCCTTTAATAGCTCGAATGATCTTCTTAATTGATTCCGTCCAACGGGTAGATTGGAGGAATTCATTTGGTAAGTGCCAACGGGTATGATGGCATAAAGGAGTATAAAAGGAAGACGTTCTAGTTACTTTAGTGTATGATCGATAGAGAAATTCCAGAGTCTAAAGCACCTTGATTATCAGTCGATACATTTTGAGCAAAATTGTATTCACAAAGAGTGTTCATACTTAGTGATACCTTGAGCGAGTGTAGTAGATCATCTACACCGTGAAAGCAAGGGAGAACAACACTGTAACATCTCTTTGTTCATAGTGGAATCCAGCCAATAGGCTGTCAGTGCAGAAGAGTGGACGTAGGCTTGACATAAGCCGAACCACTATAAACCGCGTGTTCAATTTTCTCTTCTCTCAGTCTTACTTTGATTATCGTTTGTCTCAAATCTATCAACTGTCTAGTATTGTGCAATTATCGAGAAAAATCCTTTATATACCTATTCACCCCCCTCTAGGTACTTATACTAGCTATATCAAGGCTAACGATGAGAAACCTTCCACAAACCGTCTGTAATAACCTGCTAATCCCAGAAAACTTCTGATTTCTATCGCTGATGTCGGTGTCGGCCACTTGATCACGGCTTCTATCTTGCTTGGGTCGACGGAGATTCCTTCTTCAGAAATCACATGACCTAAGAACGCAACATGAGTCAACCAAAACTCGCATTTGCTAAACTTAGCATACAGCTGATGAGTTCTTAAGGTCTGAAGCACTAATCTCAGATGATTCTCATACTCTTCATCACTTCTCGAATAGACTATGATGTCATCAATGAACACTATCATAAACTGATCCAGATATTCCTTGAACATTCTGTTTGTCAAATTCATAACAGCAACTAGAGTGTTCACTAGGCCAAACGATCTTACGATGCTCTCATAAAGATCTTATCAAGTACGAACAGCTATCTTTGGTTCGTAACTGACGACATCTTGTTCTCAAGTTAATCCTTGAAGACATCGACACTCTTGATGTTTGGTCACCCATTTTGCCGATCTTTTACAATGGACGTTTGTTCTTGATCGTCACCTAATTGGGTTGATGATGGTCGATGCATACTCGCAACAAACCATCTTTCTTTTTCTCACAAACAAAACTGATGTTTCCCCCAAAGTGATGCACTGATATGCATGAATTCCTCATTCATCAATCTTCACATCTACATCTTCAGTTCTACCAATTCAGACAACAACAGCTGGTAAGAAGCCTTCGAGAGTGGCTCTATCCTGGTGCTAGCTCAATCGCAATTTCTATCTCTTTCTCTGACGACGGTCTGACAGTTCTTGTGACAACACATCTAGAAATTCTTAGACCACTGAGATGTCCTCCATCTCTAGTTCTCCAATCTGTCCTACCCAAGACAATCGCCAAGCAACCTTGGCAACCTCCATCTAACAAACAGATTGCCTTCAACCAACGAGATTAATGAAATCGAAGATTCTTTTCCACTTCCAATAACCTCGACACTTTCACATGCCAATAGACGAAACTGGATTACTCCAAGATCGTGATTCATTATCACTAGATGCTCCATGAGCCCACACTATTCATGTGGCATCAAACTCACACCTCAACAACTAGTCAAGCACAACTATTGCTAGTGATTCCCCTCTCTTTCACTTTTACTTCAACAATTTAAGTTCTACCAACTCAGCACCAAGCTCTACTGCGCTGCTCTGATAAAATCACTTCCAACACATTCTTTCTTTGATCAGTGCAAGGTCCATTCTACTCCCATTCCTTCCTGGCCACAATAGCAATGTCTATGCTACCTTAAACTTTCACTAACAGTCCTTCACCTGATGGCCATGCTGGTCATCATCACAACAGGTTCTAGTCATACTCAGACATTGGATTTATCCATACTTCCTTTTACAATTCTGACACATATTTGGTGTGTCTTCTATCTTCTATTAGGCGAAAGCATGCACTCTTTCTGGTTGCCCCATCAGTCTACTAGAACCACTCCCGACCAGATATCCCTATTGGCTATACTCCAAATAATTGCGCGTCCTAGGAAGGACATAAGACCGATCTCCATCATTACATCCGGAAACAACCTAATCTATTTGACTCAGTGCTGACTTGACTACCCCACCCTTCCTTGCGAGTGGAATAGAATACTTTTCTCTCCACCTCGGTCCTTTCCCTGACCGATTTCCATTTCTGCCTGAATTGGATCTATACCTCGGCTTGAATGCAATGACTCGCTCCCGGATCACATCTCCACTCTGGATCTCAGCAGGTGAGGCGACAACGACGGTTGCAGTACTGACGGCAGCTCGATCTTAAGCCTGCTGGCTCTTCCAGTTCCCAAGGAACACTAGAATCAGAATGATCCTGTCGAACTTAGGATCATTCGACGCTGCTACACTAGTACCAACCTGCAGTGGTACTCTTACGCTTAAGCTGGCTAGAGCTGACACTCTACCACAATCACCTCGGGTGCCGACCTTTGTCAGTACATTATCCTGAGTCACAGAGGACATTGCCCTCTTACTAGGAGTTCTCAGCTCCTGCTCGCTCATGGTTCAGTCTTTACACTGAAACCTGTCTTCCACATCCACTATGGATTAGAAGATGAGCGATCCTCACACGACAATCAATTCTAGCATCCAGCTAACACAAACATGCACCGATTATGAATTTAAAGGCCTTTCCTACTAACTATCCCATGGTCAACGCTCCTTATGACTCCAATCTTGAACTTCGCTCTGATACCACAAAAAGGGGATGTCACGCCCTGATCCTCGAGGACGCACACATCCTTCTCGCTTGGTCAATTTTATAATGCGATATCCCAGGACTATGTATCGCCGACCCTTTCTTTTATTAAGCACATGCGGAAGCAGTTAAAATCCCCAGACAATAAAATGATGGGATAGAAAAGCAGGGCCATATTTTTCATATTGAAACTTATAACCAAAATTTTATACAAAACACAAACCAGAGCACTTCATAACTTTTTACTCTAAACTCTATTCACATCAAAATGAAGACCTCAAAAGAAAATAGAATCTCAGTTCACCCGGGCCGTACTCAAGGCCCCTCTCGAGATTATCTTCTTCTTCCAAAAATCCTTCTCAGATTCCTCCTCCTCAGCTCCTCAGTGGGATCCTGAAATGATTTCCCCAAACCGGGATGAGACTATGTCTCAGCGAGTTCTACCCCACTAAGGCCAGATTAGTAAACTATTATACTACAGGCTGCCTAACCACGCATAGGGCAAAGGACTTACCTTGGCCTCAGATCCCACCTGCAAGTCAGCATAATTCACAATAGGCACTCAAGCAATCATATCATCGATCGAAACATCGATCAAATCGACCTAGTCGATTATATGCCAACAAGACCACTCACGGTCATTTCCATTCAATCAATCAATTCGCAACATCAAATCAAGACAATGATCAATCACATTGAATCACACTCAGATTAAATCATCGATTAATCGACCTAGTCGATTACAAGTCAGTCGAATCATTTCTAGGTCATTCACTCCGTCCCACATAACCTCCAATAGTACACTTAGTCACAGAGCTCCATCAATGCTCTCGGGCGTCATTTTCGCCAAGGTGACATAAGTAACAGACGGTCTACGTGCGTTCTTTAAGGCATCGTTTTCGCACAGTGATATTCCTCATCACTGGACCACGCCCGTCATAGGTCACAAATCACTGACAGCCTACGTGCGTTCTTTAAGGCGCCATTTTCGCACAGTGATGTCCTTCATCACCGAACCACGCCTGTCACGATTCATAGGTAGTCTACGTGCGTTCTTTAAGGCGCCGTTTTCGCACAGTGATCTCCCTAATCATCGAACCATGCCTGCCATAAGTCATAGACAGTCTACGTGCGTTCTTTAAGGCGTCGTTTTCGCACAGTGATGTACTTTATCACCGAACCACGCTTGTCTATACTTCGTACTTGATCGGTCTCAGCCAATAGAATTCTCACTTAGTTCTCACCACTCTCTCCACTTACAGCTCAACAAGGCATTCAAAATGCTAAATAGCCATACTCATCCAACTACCAATCAATAATTCAATTTCAACCAATTTAGGGTAAATCCCTAAAATATCGCAATTTATTTAATTTCATGCAATGTAGAGCTCAATTAAATAAACAAACTGTGCCACGACAATCAGCACGAGATTTCGGTCGTCGGCCATCAAAATCTTAATTTCCGAAAAATAATTAATTAATAACTATTAAAAATTCAATTTAACACAAAATAAAGCCCAATTAAATAAACGGACTTCACCACGGTCATCAGCATAATATTCTGGTCATTTACCATCTCCATTGAATTTTCGGAAATAAATAAATAAATAATTAATTTCGAAAATTAAATAATTAATATTAAAAATTCGATTCAACTCAAAATAAAGCCCGATTAAATAAACGGACTTCACCACAGTCATCAGTATAATATTCCGGTTTCGGGCCATCCTAGTTGAATTTTCGGAAAATAAATAATTATTTAATTTAATTCCGAAAATTAATATTTAAATACTAAAAATTCCCCTTAGGCCCGAAAAGCCTAATTGGAGCCCACTAAGGGTCGGGAAAAATCCCGAGACACTTCCAATAATTAGTAGACCACGTCTACTTGCTAATTACACAATCAATTTATCTAAATCGCATCACAATTGACTAATAATTGCTAATTTATTTTAATCTAACAACCTAACATAATTAATTAAAACTAAACCAACCATAAGCATAATTAGCCAACTAATCCGGGATTAGTGAGATTACTCACCAAATCGCGAGCAAATCGGATCAATCCGACGGGGGCGACGCGAGGAACGATTCTTCCCAAAGCACGGCTCGGGTTCGAGGCCCGGAAATGGCCCAAAACCAACCACGAACCGGCTGGAAACCCACTTGTGGATTTGCTGGTTCAGCTGCAAAACAGAGAGAAACAGAGAGGGTTGGGGGCGGCAAGAGGTCAGGAGAGCGGGCGGAGCTCCGGTGAGGCCGGACGGCGGCTCCGGCGGCCTGCTCAGTTGCTCTCGGTGGTTGAACAGAGGCCGAACAGAGGCTGGATCGTGCGGCAAGGACGGCAAGCGCAGGCAGCGCACGGGCGGCGATCGGTGGAGGTGCGGTGTGCGCGGGCGTGCGGTGCCGCGGCGGGACAAGCGACGATGGTGGCTGCTGCTGCTTCCGATCTTCTTCAGCTTCTGGTTCCGTTCGTTTGCACGGAGAAGAAGGAAGAAGAAAGAGTGACGAGAGAGAGAGGGATGAGAGATGAGAGAGAGATTTGACTGGTCAAAAAAATAAAATAAAATAAAAGAAAGCAAAGTGGAAGACAGCAAGGGGCGGTCGGTGGGGAGGGTTTTCGTACGAGGGGGAGGGGAGAGGAGAGAGAAGAGAGAGAAAAGAAAGAGAGAAAAGGGAGAGAGAGAGTGGGAAAAAGAAAAAGAATAATACTATTCTAAATTTTCTTTTCTCTTTCCATTTCCCTTTCTAATTTCTTCCAGTTTTCGATTTTTTCCTCCGATAATTTCTTTCTTGAAATTTCGGACTTGTCGATAATTTGACGGACGATGAGACGAGGTCCTAAAAATGAATTGTGACACGCTCGGATATTCGATTCCCAAAACCGAATTAAATTTCATGATTAAAATCGATCGAACGTGATTTTAGTCCAATCTAACAAATTAGGTAGCTTTTAGGGATTTTACCGCGGATATATCCCTTAACGGCTTCACCCAATAGGTTAGTTAACTCGTGAGTGATCAGCTCAGAGAAAAAGGACGATAGGCACGCCGACGATATGCGCATTTCATTTTATCGAAACGGGATCGAGTTTCAGGATGTCACACATGTTTCCCAGACTCATTTCCACATTCGTTTTTCGGTATTTAATCGTTCGAGTATCAGTTCGATTTTTAGGAATTTGTTTCCTACATTGGTATCAAAGTAATGTTGTTCATGTTTCCCAATCAATGTTGATGTTTATAAATTGTTTTTGGATGAAATTTTGAAAAAGGTTGCCGTCTGATGCTCAAGGATGGAAATCCTAACACGCTCGTATTGTTCGCCTCCCTTTTTGATTTTTGGTGAATCAAAACTCATTTTTGATAGTGCAGGGTTGTAGTTTTCATTGAGATGATAAAAATAACTAGTGGCCCGCCACTGTGGGTTGTCAGACATGTTGCCACGCACAGCTAGGAGAAAAGGCCTCGTTGGCGCATGCAACAACAATTTTTAGGGCGCTTGCGGCGCCACACTCGCTAGCTGACGTCATGGTGACGTCAGCCGAGGTTGCCCATGCACACATGTGGCACTTGTTGGTGATTTCACTATGACATCACCTAGTCGGGTCAATCAGTTTGACCTGACCCATGTTTGACCCATTTGACCATTTACTTTGTTGACCACATTGACAGTTGACTCTTTGACCATTGATCGTTGACAAAAAAAAACGGAGAATATGTTTCTTTTTCAAGTATGTCCCTATGGATTATAAGTAATCCTTTTTTGTTTTGCATTTGTTATAAGAACTACGTCTCCCCTTCGTATACGTACACCTATTCGCGCACATTCGGAAAGACAAAGGACAAGGCTTGCAAGGATGATAACTGAGTTGGCTAATTATCAATGCGAAAATGGTAATTTATTTGATCATGTTTACAAGGTCAATAAAAAGATACAAGAAGTCATTTGGAAGAGTTACCCCATGTCAGCTTTTGAGATGGTGCGATTCTTCATTAGCATTCTTCTATATGAATGGCAAGGAATGTTTAATCGCCTATGGGAGGTCAATGTGATTCTTGATTATAAGAAATTTATAGTGGCTTTTTTGAAGGAATATTATAGGATTGAAGCCACAAAGACTTCGACCCAATGAATGAGTTCAATCCATGGGGTGATGAAAGTGTGAAGGAGAAATCCTAAAGGATTTCCGTCTATTTTTCTGTGGTTGCCAAATGTGCCTAGAGAATTTACAAAGGAAATTTCCAAGAAATTAAAAGAATCTTTCCATGTTCATAGGTTGACTTAGCATTAGTTGTTTCTAGTAGCATTTATTTAGTATGTTTTATGAATATCTTATATAGATAATTTCTACCATATTGATGCCGTTGTAGCAATTGATGTATTTGTTATATTGTATGAAATTATTTTTATTCTATCATTAATGGATATTCAATGTCAATTGCTTCTGTTATCATTAAGCGTTGTGGGTAGTTCATAGAAAATTTTGTAGCTTCAAAGAACTTATTTTGCATAGAAGACTACATTAATGATAATTTTGAATTAGAATTTTTAGATGATGATTGGAAACATAGTGACATTTTGATTCTAAAACCTTATTTAAAATTATTCATTAATATGATGACTTTATGCAAAATGAATGCATAAATGAGAGGCGTTAATAATTCATGCATATGTGTCTGATATGTTTAGATCCAATGACTTTGACAACTAAGAGCATAGACGCTGAATTGAACAAAGGTAAGAAGCTGAACGACAATAATTATGAATTATGGCATCTGAAAATCCAATATGTGCTTGAAGAGCAAAAGGCATTAGAAGCTCTTAACCTGATTATGGAAAAACCTGAAGATGTGAACACTACACAACATAAAATAGATAATGATGCATTTGCTACATGGTAAAGAAAGAACTCCCTTACTCGAATTACAT
The DNA here is from genome assembly GCA_028830015.1 of Eucalyptus grandis x Eucalyptus urophylla. NCBI lineage: Eukaryota > Viridiplantae > Streptophyta > Magnoliopsida > Myrtales > Myrtaceae > Eucalyptus > Eucalyptus grandis x Eucalyptus urophylla. The sequence goes on along the minus strand of CM054188.1, from coordinate 15,032,206 downwards.
TGCTGAGTAGCATGGAAAATGATGTCATGCGAGAGTTCATGCGTTTTGAGAATGCCAAAGAAATGTAGGAAGTATTAGCAGCAAGATTTGGTCATACATCAGTGACCAAACCAAGGCAGCTCATTATGAGGTTTGACTCTTATAATAAGCCTCATAGTCAGATCATAAAACAATACGCGAGAAAGATGTCAAATATGATTAATGAGCTGAAAGATGTTGGCCATGTCCTGACTGACAAGCAACAAGTGCAAGTAGTGATTCGTTCCTTGCCTCCAAGTTGTGAGCATATGAAGGTGCATTTGACACACAACGAGAATATTAAAAACTTTGAGGATGTAGTGCGCCATCTTGAGTTAGAAGAGGACTGCCTCCTGGCAATTAAACTGTAAACTGATATTTATTATGATGGTCCTAGCTCACAAGGGATTTCGAGCTCCAAGCACATACGTCTTGATTCGTTCAAAATGTGGAAAGGTAAGGAAGCAAGTTCTTCAAGAAAGAAACCAAAAGTTGACCAACATGAAAGAAGAAAATGTTCTCGAATGAATAAGTTGTCAATGGTGAAGTGTTATAGTTGTGACAAGAATAGTCACTATGCTTGCAACTATCGCTAGCCAAAGAAGAAAAACACCCATTGTATTCTTAAGAACTTTGCTTATGCATCAAATTTTGTATTCTTAACTGAATATAATCCTTTGTGAACTATAGATTCAGGAGCAACGAACCATGTAGCAAATGATAGAGAATTCTTCGTAGAATTCCGACGAGTACCAACTGGAACTAAATGGATCTATGTAGGAAACAACTTTAATGCTAAAGTAAAAGAGATTGGCACTTGCCAATTAAACATGTGTAGTGAACGCACCGTATTTCTACATGATGTATTATATGTTATGGAGATTTATTAGAATTTAGTGTCTGTTTTAGTATTGGTAAAAATTTCTTTTAATTTAAACTTCCATAATAATGGTGTGGATTTGTATTTGAATACAAACTATTATGGTTGTGGTTATTTTTTAGCTGGTTTTATTGTATTCAATGCAATCTATAGTAATATTAATGTTTATTATTCCCTCTTTACGTCTTTTAATTCATATGATAATGATGTGAATGTGTGGCATGCTAAACTTAGTCATATTGACCAACAAAGTATGAATAGGCTAGTCAAAGAAGGCTTGTTAGGCAACATTAGAAAAGTTTATTTGCCTATATCTAAGCATTGCCTAGTAGGGAAAACGACAATGAAACAATTTGGAAAATGTGAAAGCTGAATTTCCTTTGCAATTAATCCATTTTAATTTTTGTGGTCTAATAAATGTGAGAGGAAGGCATGATGCTATTTATTTTATCACATTTATAGATAATTATACTCAATTCATATATGTCATTTGATTTCTCATAAATCTGAAGTATTTAGTTGTTTTAAAAAGTTTATGAGCTTGGTAGAAAATCAATATAATAAGAAAATAAAAGTATTGAGATTCGATCAAGGTCGAAAATATTTATCTAATGAATTCATAAATTTATGTGATGAAAAATGAATAGAAATACAGTTTTCTATTCCCTATACTCCTCAACAAAATAGTGTTATGAAAAGAAGAAATAGAACTCTACTGAAAATTGTTGTATCTATGATAACGCATGCTAACTTACCTCTCACCTTTTGGGGTGATGCTTTATAAACTGTTGTCTATATACTTAACCGTGTGCTTTTCAAACCAGTTACTTTCACTTCATATAAGTTATAGACAGGTAGAAAACCGAACTTAAGTTTTCTTAAACCGTAGGATTGTACTGCCTATACTCATGAGCCCTCTCACAAGTATGAGAAATTGGGTCTTAGAGGCAAGAAGAGTATTTTTATAAAATACTTAGAACATTTGAAAGGGTATGTATTTATAAGTGAGCAGAAAAGTGAGAATATAACTGAATTTAAATCACGGGATGTCACATTTTTAAAGAATGAATTTCTTAAGAAAAGCAAATATGTGAGGATTACTCCCTATTTGAAATCTTGAATCAAGATAATGGACTTGGTAGAGTTTGTCCAAGTAGGAGTAACATGAGAAGTGAGGAATTAAATTTGACTTACTCTCAATTATAGTTATATGATGAGATGATATCGTCATTATCTAATTTGAGTAAGAGCATAATAGAGAATAATGTGCAAAGCGTACTATCTCTCGTACGGCAAATAAGTCACAAAAATATTCCACGTCGACGTTTTTATGGTTGCTCCATAAGATGAATATGAGCCAATAAATGTAAATAAGGCTTTAAATTTCCCTAGTAAGAAAAAATGGATGCATACAATGAAAAAGGAAATGGAGTCAATGAAGTTAAATCGTATTTGGGAATTGATTAACCTTCCAAAAGGACACAAAGCCATTGGAAACAAGTGGATTATAAAAATAAAATAAAAAAATAAAAAGCATAAAACCGATGGTTTAATAGAAAGATATAAGGCTCGTTTTGTGCCAAATGAGTATAACCAATAGAAATGAATTGATTATAACGAAACATTTTCTCTTGTAATTAGATTTACTTCGATTTGCATTATTCTGGCAATAGTAGTTAGTATGAATCTTAAGTTACATCAAATGGATATAAATACTGCTTTTCTCAATGAAGAAGTAGAAGAAAAAATATATATGAAACAACCTGTTAGTTTCATTTTGAAATGCCAAAAACAAAAGATTTGTTGACTTTTGAGATCTATATATGTCCTTAAGCAGTCGTCGAGACATTAATATATATGTTTTCATAATACCATAATGACATATGATTTTACAATGATTGATGCGGATCATTGTGTATATATCAAAATATCCGTAAACATTATATGTTGATGATATACCGATTGCCGGAAGCAATATGGAGTTTGTTAATAATGTCAAGAGTTGGTTATCTTCCAACTTTGATATGAAAGACATGGGTGAGGCTACATATATTCTTGAAGTTAAAATTTCAAGAGATTGTTCGAGAATATCATTATCTCTTTCACAAGAAAAATACATAATAAGGTTCTTGAACGATTTCGTATGCAATTTTGTAAACTCATACATATTCCTATTGTAAAAGGTGAATGATTAAGCTATAGAATATATCCAAAGGCTCAACGAGAGAATGACCAAATGCAACATATTCCTTATGGTAGTGTTGCTGGAAATTTAATGTACTCTATGATGTGCACAAGACCTAACATATGTTTTGTAATTTGAATGATAAATAGATATCAATCCAATTCAAGTCAAGCACATTGGAAAGCCGTCAAAAGGATACTGAGGTATCTGAAAGGATATGTTAATTATACGTTGAGTTATTAAGGAAAGAATTTGCGACTTGAAAGCTATTCAGATACTAACTAAGGAGGAGATTTAAATGAAATGAAATTTACCTCTAGATTTGTTTTCTTATTAAATGATGGTATCATATTTTGGAGTAGTAAGAAACAAACATATATAATATTGTCCACGATGGAGGTTGAGTTCGTGGCATTATTAATATCAATACAAGAAAGGGTTTGATTTAAGAAATTTTTGGATCATTTAGGTGTTATTAAGAATGTTGCAAACTCATTATTTAATTGTGATAACCAAACAACAATAGCATACACCAAAATATCATGACAGAATCAAACATGTATATACCAAATATAATTTTGTAAAAGATATAGTTGCACAAAAAGATGTAAACTTACAGTACATATCTACCTATAGAGTGATAGTAGATCTTATGATGAAGCTAGTACCTAGGGATGTGTTCTGTGGCTATGTAAAATTTCTAGGACTACATAGATGCTGATGTATTGAATATTGTAATATCCCTTAAATGTTCACATTTAATGAATTTGTATTTTTATTATTAATGCTTATGAGTCTTATTTGACGTTTATGCATCTTAATGCTTAGTGCATCATATAAAATTGAGAAAGTATGTTGGTCAGATAAGAGAGTAGCTCACTCACACAAGTAATCACATTTATTTACTATGTGATAAATAGAAATGAGACAATTTTTGAAGCTTATTATCTATGTGATAATCGAGAGTTCAAACTTAAAATATAAATGTCACATTAACTGAGTATTAAGATAATGACATAATATTTACTATGTCCGAAAGTAAAATAATCCACATATTTTACTATATCTGTCTTTAATGCCAAATGTGAGTTCTAATGAATTTTGTGAAAGAATAGATACGTGAACTCAAATTAGACATTAGGTTTGTTTGAACTATCATTTGTACGATATTGAAAGTATAGATATATACTCCGTGGAAAGGAGTTAATACTATAATACATATTTCATACTACGTATGCATGAGATGATCAACAAGAGTAGTAAAAGTTTTTATCTTAACTTTTATGTCATGTGAGACTCTTAAGGAAAAGAGTTCCTCAATTAAGTACCCTCATGATTCTTTCTTATTCTCAATATTTCTATTTAGTGTTTGTTATTTTAGAATGTTTTCAATTATCATTAATTGATTCAATCTAATGGGATATTTCTAGAAAAGCAAGTTGAATTAAAATTGAGAGTTTCAAGGAAAGAAGAATATCGAGTTTGGAAAATTACATTCTAATTTTATATTCACTAGTTGACAAATTATGATTGTTTTGAGATAATCATAATTGTGAATACAATTTATCATTATTAAAAAGAAATCAAGAGAGATATAAATGTGATTAATTGATTTATGATGTTGTATACTATATTTACTCAAAAAATGTGATACCTATTATGAGCTATTATATATTATCAACAGATGTATGGCAACGAGCTCTTAAAATATACTAGTTGCACGGATTATTTACTGGTATGAATGTTACAGAAAGATGAAGAAAATGTTCTATTTGACCCACCATGTGCGAGTGAGAGATTATGGTTTTTTATTTGATTGGCCAAGTTAAGTCCATTTGCTCATGTTGGGCTAAAACTAGACCCATAAGTGAATGGCTCATAAGAGGAAAGGGTAGTTATTTTCTAACTGAAAATAATTGCAATATATAATATAAAAAATAAAATGGGATAACATTACCTATAGCGTTTTAGAGAGAAAATACACTTTTCCATTTTTCTTCCTCTTAAAATAGTATACTCCCTCTTAAAGAATGGAACTCTAGGGCTTTAAATGATTCATCTGAGACTGCAATGGTACTTAATATGTGGCAAGAAAGGTATGTCTATTTCCGTAATATACCTTTGATCAGTGTTACATGTTTCCTGGACTCGTTTCCATATTCATTTTTTGCTATTTGATCATTCGAGTATCGGTTCGATTTTTAGGAATCCATTTCCTACAGCATCTAAACTCTGAAAACTTCAAGTTGACTTCTACAAATAAAATTGAGTGGAAAGTTTACTTATGCATGCTTTTTGAATTTTATAGAGATGCACTTGATAAATGCAACGGAAGATATATGAAACCCAACTTCTTGATCACGCTCGAGTTTGGCTCAATTCAATGATGAAGCTGCACGAGCTTGCAGTAATTTAACGGTAGAGTCACTCTAGTTAGACTCGAACTCGAAAAGAATATACGTGAGTTGGACTAAATAACATATTTAATCACAGTAGCTCTTGGGTAAGTTGAGTTATTTACACTAGTTAATTTGTTGACTTTGTCAATTACAGTACACAAAACCAAGGGACAAAAGTATGAGCAGTCCCTAAACCTTTACAAAAGGTTTAATTAGGTCCCTAAAATTTTTTTTGTACAATTAGATCATTAAATCATATACTTTCATATCCGACATGGTCATTTCATTAAAAAAGGAAATAGAAGTAATGACGTGACACTTTTAAGTCTTACAGAATGCAAATATGATATTCTGTGTGGCATTTAAAATTTTTAAAATGGAATAACACAGAATTCATAAATATGGAAATTTTAAAAAATAATTATTAAAAAATGAAAAGTAAGGAAATTTGAAAAAAAAAACGATAAAAAGAACTATCGTTACTAAAGTAGGGGGGACGTGCTTGGATGGGAGGTGGGAGTCGCGGACGGCATGCACTCAACGACCCATGTCGTGCCGCGAGGCTGCCGCCCACACTAGCCAGCCAGCCCTCTATTCCCTTGTGCGTAATTATTAGTTAGATTTTTTTTTCCTTGTCCATATCAGCACTATGTTTAAAAATAAATAAATGTCACCAAATAAGTTGGTACGGTCAGTGCTAACTTATAGTGCTGGGGCGACATTCCTCATTATCATTCCATCTACACATCTATAAGGAGGGTCAGCTGATGTATAATTTCGAGGACCAAATTCACACACAAAAAAGATTCTGGAACCTGATTGAACACTTTACAAAAGTTCAAAAACCGTCGTTCCTTTATCCCTAAAAAACAGGTCCCATTATTTTATTTTTTTGAGTTAAATCTAGTTGCAAGTTGTATTCTTCACTGAAATGCATTATTTTGACGCAAGGGATCATTCCTCTTAGCCGCACTTTTGTAGAAGTCTTAACATGTCTTAATCATTGATTTTACCTATATTAATAATCGAGAAGTGGTTGTGACACTAGTGGAAATATCTTGTAGTGTATATGATCTTGATTCTGCTTTGATATTTTATAAGGAGCTAAAGAGACGTCCCCCTCCCTACTCTCTCTTCAAAAAAAAAAAAAGTCAAAAGGAACACCAAGCACATGAGAAATAACCTGTTGTTACTTGTTTAGCTGCCATTTCTTTCTCTAAATAACCGATCATGCTGTCGACGCACTTCTGCCTGAGATGGGCCGTCTCGTTGATGCGCTTGGTCACGAGGAGCTCTGCAGAGCAGAGATGCCGGAGAACGCGCCAGTAGCAGCCGTAACGACCCACGGTGAGCGAACCTTGGTCATAGCCGAGAGCCGTCAACCACGAATGCCATGTCATGGCCCTTGAAGAACTCTACGGCGGCCTGAGCTGATTGGATCACCATGGTGTTCACAGAACCGAGCTTCAACCACGTGACAGGCCCGTGCTCGGCTCGGAAGCTGTGGAGGTTCTGGTACGGCATGATCCCGAGGTCGAGGATGTTGCCGATCATGGGCCATGCTGGGGGCTGAGGGGGAAGCTTGGTGCGCTTCCAACGGTTGAGAAGGAAAAATAGAAGCGCCGGGAGGAGGAGGCCGAGCCAAAAGGGCGAAGTAGGGCAGTACTCCATTGGCCAAGCTTTCAGCTATTGCTCACCTTGCACTTCTGCGATTATTGCGTGGAAAACAGGATATAAATATACACTCTTATCCTCTTCACTTCACGAGAAACCAACCCAAAACAATAAAGAAAAAGAAATATATGCCGTCCACATTATAATAAAGGAAATATATATATATATCTTTTGGCTACGAAATGGAGTAAACGTGCTGGTCATGTTGATTCTCGCACATCCATTTCATCGAATTAGGTAAAATTAGATTCTTCGTTTTAATAATTTCAATATTGGTCCAACAACTTACGCGAATTATGCAATTAAATCTTGTACTTAATTTATGCAATTGAATCTTATTACTTAAGTTTAGTATTCAATGTAATCTACAGCTACCAAAGATCGAAAATTCCTGTCAAAATTATGATGTCTTGTTCTATCTTGAATTTCACAGATTGCATTATCAACTTTTTTTGGGGGGCAAAAGGTAAGATTATATTGACTTTAAACCAAAGAGTTATATAAAGCTATACAGCAAGAACTCGGCACCAAAAACTTATACTCATGAACACAAAAGTCAGAGCGAGTGGAAGGGTGCCAAGGTAAAAGAACGAGAGCAAAGCCAAAACAGCGGCAAAAGCACCCAAAGTGGACTACTTCATGTTAATTTTTGCACTCACTTTTGCATAATTATTATGCACTCACTTTTGCTTTAGTAAGATAGCATGTCAATTTTCCAAAATTACTATATAAATAATTCAATCATCAATCTTGGACTCACCAATTCCTCTCTCTTGTGCCCTTGTCAACCGTATCGCTGCTAGGGTTCAGTTTTGGACTCACCGATTCCTCTCTCTTGCTGGACGGCTTTAGCTTATAAGGTTAATTCTTCACACTATACAAGCCTATTAGGCTAGTGTATTTGTTTTATATATAGCTGTAGTGGACCAGATAGAGAAAATCCTTAGACAATTCCTATGGAAAGGTCCGGACCTGGGCAGGGGTGGGTGGTGCTAAGGTAGCTTGAGATGAAGTTTGCCTTCCAAAGGATGAAGGAGGGCAAGGTATCAGGAGGCTTCGAGATTGCAATAAAGCCGTCATATTGAAGCATACCTGGTTCTTGTTCTCTAACAAGGAAGCGCTGTGGTGTAGGTGGGTCCATTCCACTTTCTTAAAGAACAAGAACTTTTGGGTTGTTAGGAAGCCAACCTTTGGCTCTTAGGCTTGGAAGAGCTTGTTGAACCTAAGGAGTGATTTCTGGATGGCTTTCTACTGGAAAAATGGCGATGGCCAAACAATCTCTATTTGGTTTGATAATTGGCACCCTAAGGGGCCCCTAAACCTGCTTTTCTCGGATTCACTTATCTACAGCTCAGGGTTCTCTTGGCAGGCCTGTGTTGCTGACCTTTTCTCAGATGTTGGCTAAGCTCTTAGGATAGTGCTTGAATCATGGGGTTATCCTCTCCCGATCCTGTCGAGTGACCTGGATCGTTGTTGCTAGCGAGAAAGCTCTTCGGGTCGGTTCATGGTAGCAATGGTGTGGAACTCTATCATGAAGAAGAGAACGCGAGTCCATTGGCACTCCTTCGTGTGGGACAACGTCATAGTGCCTTGCTATCAGCTTAATCTTTGGCTCATTGCCAAGCGCAAACTTCTAACCTAGGCTCTCCTTCTGTCTTATGGTAGAATTGAAAGAGCTGCCTGTGCATTTTGCAAGAGTATGCCCGACTTTGTTGATCGCCTATTTTTTTATTGCCGTGTCATAGCTGGCATTGCTTTCTTTTGGGTTTCTAGATGCAATTTGCCTTAGCGCAACAGAACTTGGAGGGAGAACCTCTGCTGGGCCGCTACCTATTTGGTGGGTAAAGATTTGCCCGTTTTTCCTTTGGCGCACTTTGTCATATCATTTGGAAAAACAGGAATAGTATCATCTTTAGAGACCAGCCCCTGACAATCCTGGCCATGAAGAACCACCTCTTCAAAGTGGTCTGAGACAAGGCTATTACCTTCAAGAACATCGAAGATAATTTCAGAAATAGAAGGTTGCAGAGAAGTTGGGGCCTAGATACTGATTATTTTCACTGGGGACTCATAGGTAGTTCAATTCAACGATGACCTCTTCCTCGCCTGTGGCGTGTTTGGTAGCTAGTTGTCCATGCCGTGCTTCTTTTGGTTTTGGTGTTGTAGTGTGTGTGCCGCGCTTTGCGACTTTTACATCTTGTCACCCTTCCACTTCCTTTGTTCCTGTATCTGGAGTGTAAGTTTCTGGTGACGAGATCTTTTGTACATTTGACATTTCCTCAATATATTCTTACATTTTGCCAAAAAAGTAAAAATAAAAAATAATTCAATCATCAATTTGATTGAAATTTCTGATCTTCACTATCCAAAGGACTAACAGCAACACTATCCATCTTCATCTATCCACAATTCTACCTCTACGGGATCTCCTAATCTAGCAAATCTAGAGGGTTTTAGTTTCAGAAATTGTTCTACTAAGCTTTGCATTCTACGGTCACCTCCTACCTGTTGTTGGGCTTGCCTTTCCAATAAGGTTCCTACATTAGCAAGTGCTTCCAAGATTCCTTCCACACAGGGATCCATGCTCATTCCTCGTCCATTTCTACTCATCCTGACAATTCCTGGTTTCTGCACATCGGTCACTACTCATTAGGCTACCGAGTCTCCTTACAAAACAAATAAGTAACAACTGCAACAATTGTTATTGATATCCTATGAGTAACATAAGTTACTTGTTCCTTACAAAGAAAATATCATTATCCTAACGCATAGTCACTACCGCACCTTATCACTCCAGATAAATCCTATGCTCTGATACCAAAAACACTGTAACGAGCAGTTGTGACGTCCCAAATCGTCACGTACTAAGCGCAAGCAGAATTATAATTATCATTAACATCTTACCTAACTTATAAACTCCTTTAGATAACCTATAATGTTTACCATTGAAGGTTAGCATGTATAACATGGATTATTTAAAATCTCAAGTTTATATTATGAGGTTATCCTGCAATTCACTCTACCTTCAATTCAAGTATTGGCCAAATCATTCATGCACATAAACAAGAACACAAGAAACTTCATTACTTCTTTTCATCATCAGGGCTTACAAAATTTATCAACCTAGACTCTTTCCATGTCCATCGCCTATATATATACAACATGTACATAACAAAAGTAAGGCGTAACACAAGCCAGGGATAAAGGGTGAGGGTATCTACTCCAGAGTTTCCACACAGCTCGCATCTAACAAAAAACAAAAGTCAGTTAGCCTCTACACGATCCAAGAAGTCTAGGCGCCGTCCATCCCTGCTCCAGGTCCTCCTGCTCCAAAGGGTAAAGGTCCTGCAATTCAAGAAAATCCTTCTACAAATCTTTGGTAATATCCAGCTAAACCTAGAAAACTTCGTATTTCTGTCACTGTCGATGGTCTAGGCCAATCAATCATAGCCTCAACTTTAACTGGGTCCACCGATATTCCTTCACCGGTCACCACATGTCCTAAAAATGTCACTTGGTCCAACCAAAATTCACATTTACTAAATGTTCTCTAAGAGTTTGCAGCACAATCCTTAAATGTTCTTCATGTTCATCTTGTCTCTTTGAATACACCAAAATATCATCTATAAAGACTATCACAAATTGGTCCATAAAAGACTTAAATACTCTGTTCATAAAGTCCATAAAAGCTGCTGGGGCATTCGTCAATCCAAATGGCATAACCAAAAATTCATAGTGTCCATATCTAGTTTGAAAAGTTGTTTTAGGAATATCTTCTTTCCTTATCCGTAATTGATGATATCCTGATCTTAAGTCAATCTTTGAGAAAACTGACGCTCCTTGTAATTGATCAAATAGGTCATCAATCCTTGGTAATGGGTACTTATTTTTAATTGTCACTTGATTCAATTGCCTATAATCAATACAAAGGCGTAATGATCCATCCTTCTTTCTAACAAATAACACTGGTGCACCCCATGGGGAAACACTTGGTCTAATAAATACCTGGTCAAGTAATTCTTGTAATTGTACCTTCAATTCCTTTAATTCTGTCAACGTCATCCTATAAGAAGCTTTCGATATGGGTTTTGTACCAGGTGCCAATTCAATAGTAAACTCAATCTCTTGCTCTAGGGGTAATCCTATCAATTCCCCGAGAAATACATTAGAAAATTCTAGTACTACACGGATATCCTCAAGTTGTACTTCCTTCTTGGTTTGTTCACTTGCATATGCCAAATACCCTTAACAACCATTTCTAAGAAATATGTGGGCTTCTAAAGCATTAATAAGAGGTATAGAGGGAGTTGTCTTTCCATCATAAAATTCAAAACTTGGCCTATCTAGTGGGTCGAATCGAATCATCTTCCTATAACAATCCACACTAGCTCGGTGTCTATGCAACCAATCCATTCCTAGAATTACATCAAAGTCATACATAACTAACACCATCAAATCAGCTAACAAGTGTTGTCCACCTATATGGATAGTGGAATCCCTACACACTGAATTAGATAAAATGACATCCTTTAATGGAGTAGAGACATGAAGAGGCGCTTCTAACAATTCAGGTTCCATCCTATTCAGTCGCACAAATTGAGCAGATACAAAGGAATGAGTTGCTCCAGTGTCGAACAAAGCATAAGCATTCTGATTGGGCAGGGAAATGATACCTGTAATAACTGTTTGAGACCCTTCAGCCTCATCCTGAGTAATCGCATAAATTCTTCATTGAGCTGGGGGTCGTTGGTTATCTCTTGGTGGTAATGGTCTACCTGAATTCTGTTGTGGTTGTGGCTGCTGCATTCTTTTCTGAGGACAATCTCTCATATAATGCCCTAACTGTCCGCAATTAAAACAAACATTTGTTCTATAACATGGTCCAAACCCATGTGATCTACCACACCGACGACACTCATTGTTACCATACTGTGGTCGTTCCATTGGTTGATTATTCCACACTTTTCTAGGATTCTCAATCTTATTCTTCTTGTTTTGCACAAATGGTCACTTTCCAACCTAATGAGATCTCTTATTATAACGAAAATTCGATGAGTCTCCTCGAGATTGTGGTCTTACCTGATATGCCGATGTCTGGTTTCTTGACATCAAATCTCTTTCCACTAGCTGTGCCCTTTCATACAATTCACTATAATCCTTCAAATTCAAAGGCACCAATCATCCTCTTATATTAGACCTTAACCCATTCAAGAATCTCTTAGCCTTATCCTCTGGATATTCTATTAATCTAGGGGAAAATCTAGAGAGCTCAGCAAATCTCGCCTCATACTGATCTACAGTCAAGTTATTTTGGGTCAACTGCATAAATTCCATTACCTTTTTATCCCTTGCACAGTCTGAAAAATACTTACTATAGAAGACTCCTACAAATCCAGTCCAAGTCACATCTACACCTTCAGTGAATACTGTTCCTTTTGTCGCTTTCCACCAATAATCAGCATTTCCTTGAAGTTGATATTCTACTAATGATACCTTCTCTACATCAGTACAATTCAGTAATGCAAATATCTTTTCCATCTCATCTATCCATCTCCTTTGCCTCATGTTCAATTCCTTTTGAGAGAATAGTTACTTTAAACTCTTGTGATCCGTAAAAATTTCAAATCTTTCTCCATAAAGATAATGTCTCCAAATCTTTAAAGCAAAAACAATGGCAGCTAGCTCTAAGTCATGGGTAGGGTAATTCAATTCATGTGGTTTCAATTGTCTCGATGCATATGTTATAACTTTCCCGTGTTGCATAAGAACACATCCTAATCCTTTATGAGAAGCATTACTATACACCACAAAACCTCCAGATCCTATGGGTATTGTTAACACTGGTGCCGTCGTCAATCTCCTCTTGAGTTCTTGGAAACTTTGCTCACATTCCTCTGACCAATCAAATTTTGAATTTTCTGGGATAGTTAAATTTCATGGACGTTTTTGTGTGCCTAGTAATGACGAATTGAAGAGAGAAATTCTGATTGAAGCTCATCATAGTAGTTATAGTATTCACCTAGGAAGTACAAAGATGAATAGGAACCTTCGTCAATATTTTTGGTGGAACGGAATGAAGACTGATATTGCTAAGTATGTTGCAAGATGTCTGACATGTCAACAGGTGAAAGCTGAACATCGAAAGCTTGCAGGATTGCTAAAACCATTGGAAATTCCAGAATGGAAGTGGGAACATATAACCATGGACTTTGTACAAGGATTGCCAAGGACTTCAAGTGGTCATGACTCAATCTGGGAAATAGTAGACCGATTAACAAAGTCAGCACACTTTTTAGCTGTCAGGATAGACTATTCACTAGAGAAGTATGCCACATTGTATGTTAGACGAATAGTACGACTACATTGTGTTCCTGTAACCATAACATCAGATAGAGATCCGCGATATACGTCAAATTTTTGGAAGAGTCTTCAACTTGCCTTAGGAACTAAACTCCAATATAGTACTGCCTTTCATCCACAGACAGACGGGCAATCAGAGAAGACTATACAAACATTGGAAGATATGCTAAGAGCTTATGTCATTGATTTCAAAGGAAATTGGGATGAGAAATTACATTTAGTGGAATTTTCTTATAACAATAGTTTTCAACAGAGTATTGGTATGGCTCCATTTGAAACTCTATATGGTAGAAATTGTAGAACCCCTATTTGCTGGAATGAAGTTGGAGAGCAAAAGTTGACAGGACCAGAAATAGTTCAAATCACATTGGAAGCAGTGAAGACTATACAAGAACAACTCAGGACAGCTCAGAGTAGACAAAAGAGTTATGCAGACAAACGTCGTAGACCTTTAGAATTCAATGTAGGAGATCATGTATTTTTGAAAGTATCACCTATGAAGAATGTGTCAAGATTTGGGAAGAAAGGAAAGTTGAGCCCAAGATTTATAGGACCTTTTGAAGTATTAGAAAGGATTGGAGAGTTAGCATATAGAATAGCATTACCACCAAAGCTATCCAGTATTCATGATGTTTTTCATGTATCTATGCTTAGGAAATATGAGCCGGATCCAACTCATGTGTTAGATTTTGAGGTACTAGAAATAGATGAAAGAACTAGATATGTAGAAGAGCATGTGCAAATTTTGGATCGAAGAGAGCAAGTATTGAGGAATAAGACTATACCTTTAGTCAAAATTTTGTGGCGATGCCATGATTCAGAGGAAGCAACTTGGGAAAATGAGGAAGAGATCATACAAAAGTATCCTCAGCTTTTCAAGTGAATAAGGTAAGACTTCAATTTCGAGGACGAAATTTTCTAAGTAGGGGAGAGTTGTGACATCCCAAATTTCATTGACTTTCATTAGTGTAATTAGATCATTAGGAACTTAGATTAATTAGATTGGGCCAGAAAGTGAACCCGATGGATCGTGAGAAACGTGTGGGCTTGAGAAGTGAGTGGGCCACACGAATTGGACTTAAGAAATCAAATGAGTGATTATGGGCTTGGACTTGGCTTGAAGCGGGCCAAGGTTCGAAATTATTAGATTTGTAGATTTGGTTTAGTGGGCCCAGATTGTTATAGATTGAGCTTGTTGGGCCGGGAATGAATATTTAGGCCCGAATGACTTTATTTTATAGATTATAGTTATGATAACTTGATTAATGTTTATAATGCTAATATCAATTTCTAACTTTAGCATTCTTTTTGTGATGAATTCTTTATAGACTAACATTGACTAGTCAATATGTTATATGTTATGACTTTGTATAATTGGGATTAAGTAGAAACAACAGGCAATTAGATGAAAATATTAAAAGCTAATGAACTAACGAATGATATCAATAAATTGTTAATTGGCGACGATCGACAGATGGCGAAAATCTTCATGCATGAAAGCCACTACACTTTTCTCTCTCTCGATTCTCTCATCAACACCTACGATTTTTCTCAATCCATAGAACCGAAGATGGCAACTCCAAGGAAGCATAATCATTAGCCAAATCTAATCATTACACTAGCCTAGGGATTAGTTTGTAGACCTATTTCCCCCTTAAGCTTCGTAGTCTCTCTCTCTCTCTCTCTCTCTCTCTCTCTCTCTCTCCATATAAAACCAAACAACCCATCTTCATCTTCTTCTTTCTTTTTCTCTCGGCTGAGCAGCGAAAAACCAGAAGCAAACCAGCAATTTCTCCTTCTTGCATGCTGATTTTGAGTGTTGATCTTGAAGCATCTCTGTTTTGTTTAGTAGCTGAAGCAAGGTAAGGAAAGATCTAACTCTAAATTGAAAGTTATCCATTGTTTCATCAAGGGAGCTTGAGGATCTAACCAAACAGTGATGGATATAGTTTGTAGTTGTTGTTTTGTGATTGATCTAAGCTTAGTGAGTGTTAGATTGAAGGTAGAGCTATTGCATGTCACTCTTGAGTCTTGCATGTCTCGAAATCCAAGTGAGAGTATGCTGTTTTGTTGAGCGAAGTGATGAAATGGATGCCGAGTGTGTGGTTTTGGTAGAAATCATGATAAGTGGCTTACGGATGCAATGACACTTCGAGCCGAGCTTTGGAATTGATCATTTGTTAGAGAAAGATATGCTGAAGTTTCTTTGAGTTGCTGTGAGTAAGCATTGGAGTATTTTAGAAGAGATTTGTGGATAGACAAGTTGTTTCGTTGAGTTAGAAGTGAGAAAATTTGTGTATCTATTCTGTTCTAGGTGAAAACGGTTATGGAGTCTTCTGTTTGTGTTTAATTTTCTTTATGTATGTTAATAGAAATAAGAAAGAAACCATTCTACATGATAGAACATCTATAAGATCAAGTTATACACATAGCTATAACCATATGAATATATAAAACGTAGAGATAGAAGTGAACTTAGTAAAACCAGTAAACTGTTTTGTGAGAAACGGTTTGACCTTTACTGATTGTACGCATTTTCTGTATTTACCTAGTTAGATTTGGACTTCGAATCCTTAATTAAAATTGTATAAAACATCTTAATGAATAACCTGTCAAAATTTGAGATTAAATCGATAAGATTTGGCTAGTGAAACAATTTTCTTTGTAGATACGAAATCTGGACGTCGGTACAGGGTACTAGTAAAGATTATGGCGACTGTTACTCTTAATACATTGAGAATCAGACTTAATTTTCTTCACGGGAATTGTTATTCTATATCTTAAATATAACATACTAAAATTTGGTAATATTTCGACAAGAATTGATATACCTTTTGTATCTGAAACCGAAACTGTACATTTAGTTAGTAAACTATCTGGACCCGAGAACATATATTAGATGAAGTGTCTTTTATATTAGGTCTTCGTGATGTACATAGAGCCTAATAAACCTCATAATAGATGTTAGTCATATAAGAGTAAGTCTCATATATCATTTGAGATATAAGTGCATATAGAATCATGTGTGTGCAATGAGTGCGGTGCATAGTGCTTGATTATGGAATAAATATCTGTTCGCCATGGAATGGGACATGACGTAATGGGTTTTATCTTATAATTTGGACACACACGTGTGCTAGGTTCATGAGAGTTATTTAGATACTTTGGAGTCTTTCATTTTGCATACGATAAATGCATTAATCAAAGGTGTGGTGGTGTGAAACGTGTGCTTAAGATGAATGAACCCATCGGTAGAGAGATACCGGTGATGCCCCTAGAAGTTTGGGATGCCCTTGTGTGTGATCAAGGATGCCTCGGTTGTGTGATACTGAGATACCTCGGAGTGAGATGCCCTTGTGCGTGATCAAGGAGGACCTTGGTTGTGTGATGCCGGGATGCCTCGGAGTGAGATGCCCACAATTAGAGGTATTGTGGAAGTCCGGATAACGTACTTTTTGGAAGTGACTCTATCAGGCTGGTAGAGTCTCGGTTGTGACTGATTCGAGGGTGGATTTTATGCACACTAAATATAATTCTATTTGGCGAGTGAGTTCATTTATTATTGTTGCATTACATCTTGATATGATATTGAGTTTGAGAAAGGTAAGCATAGAAATGGATGCTCATAAGGTGATTATGTACATATTGTGTTATTATCCAATTGTTTATGCTGGTGATATACTTCCTTTAGCATCATAAATTGTTTGATGATTCACTTGTAACTTTGATGGCTATGGATTGTTTAAGTTAGAGTTTTATCATTCTTTATTGGGCAAGGTTGTTTGCTCATGCCTTACATTTTCAGGTTGATAGCATGGATGTACCGCCAGTAGCTCGATACGGAGCGGTAGTGCGTCTTGATGTTTCTCTTCATGACGTGTATGATCCCGAAATTTACATGGTTTTCTCCAAATATGAGGCGACTTTATGGCTGGATGACGGTAGAGCTGAGTTATTACCGATGACGTTCGTTGCATGGTTTATCAACCATGAAGGGGAGATGTTCGGACCTTTACGAGAACGACTTAGGACAGCTCAAAGTAGACAAAAGAGTTATGCAGACAAATGTCGTAGACCTTTTAGAATTCAATGTAGGAGATCATGTATTTTTGAAAGTATCACCTATGAAGAATTTATCAAGATTTGGGAAGAAAGGAAAGTTCAGCCCAAGATTTATAGGACCTTTTGAAGTATTAGAAAGGATTGGAGAGTTAGCATATAGAATAGCATTACCACCAAAGCTATCCAGTATTCATGATGTTTTTCATGTATCTATGCTTAGGAAATATGAGCCGGATCCAACTCATGTGTTAGATTTTGAAGTACTAGAAATAGATGAAAGAATTAGAAATGTAGAAGAGCCTGTGCAAATTTTGGATCGAAGAGAGCAAGTATTAAGGAATAAGACTACCCTTAGTCAAAATTTTGTGGCGATACCATGATTCAGAGGAAGCAACTTGGGAAAGTGAGGAAGAGATCAGACAAAAGTATCCTCAGCTTTTCAAGTGAATAAGGTAAGACTTCAATTTCGAGGACGAAATTTTCTAAGTAGGGGAGAGTTGTGACATCCCAAATTTCATCGACCTTCATTAGTGTAATTAGATCATTAGGAACTTAGATTAATTAGATTGGGCCAGAAAGTGAACCCGATGGATCATGAGAAATGTGTGGGCTTGAGAAATGAGTGGGCCACACGAATTGGACTTGAGAAATCTAATGAGTGATTATGGGCTTGGACTTGGCTTGAAGCGGGCCAAGGTTCGGAATTATTAGATTTGTAGATTTAGTTTAGTGGGCCGGGATTGTTATAGATTAAGCCTATTGGGCCAGAGATGAATATTTAGGCATGCATGATTTTATTTTATAGATTATAGTTATCATGACTTAATTAATGTTTACAATGCTAATATAAATTTCTAACTTTAGCATTTTGTGATGAATTCTTTATAGACTAACATTGACTAGTCAATATGTTATGTCATTCGATATGTTATGTCATGACTTTGTATAATCACAAAAGGATTGAAATTAAGTTGAAACAAAAGGGAATAAATGGAAAAATATTAGAAATCAATGAACCGACTAATGACTCGGATTAGAGACTAATTAATTTTGAGTGACAAATTAAACTTGAGAGAATAAACTTAGAGGCCACGACACCTCTCTTCTCTCTTTGTTTTTCTTCACCCACGGTTTTGATACCCACGAACCGAGACATGTAAACTTCAAGGAAAACAATCATTAGCAAATTTCATCATTACTCTAGCTTAGGGATTAGTTTGTAGACCTATTTTCCCCCTTTAAGTTTTGTACCTCTCTCTCTCTCTCCATATAAAACCCAGCAACCCATCTTCATCTTCTTCTTTCTTTTCTCTTAGCTGAGCGGTAGAACCAGAAACAAAACAGAAGCAAACCAGTGATTTCTTCTTCTTGCATGCGAGATTTTGGTGTTGATCTTGAAGCATCTTTGTGTTGTCTAACAGCTGAACAAGGTAAGGAAAGATATAACTCTAAATTGAAAGTTATCCATTGTTTTGTCAAGAAAGCTTGCGGATCAATCCAAACGATGAAAGATTTAGTTTGTAGTTGTTGTTTTGTGGTTAATCTAAGCTGAGCAAGTGTTAGATTAGAGTTAGAAGCCATTGCATGTTGTTTTTGAGGACTGCATGTTTCGAAATCCTTGTGAGTATGCTGTTTTGTTAAGCGAAGTGATGAAATGGATGCCGAGTGTGTTGTTTTGGTAGAAATCGTGATAAGTGGCTTACGGATGCAACGACACTTCGAGCCAAGCTGTGGAATCGATCATTTGTTAGAGAAAGATATGCTAAAGTTGCTTTGAGTTGCTGTGAGTACGCATTGGAGTATTTTAGAAGAGATTTGTGGATAGACAAGTTGTTTCGTTGAGTTAGAAGTGAGAAAATTTGTGTATCTATTCTGTTCTAAGTGAAAACAGTTATGGAGTCTTCTGTTTGTGTTTAATTTTCTTTATGTATGTTGATAGAAATAAGAAAGAAACTATTCTACATGATAGAACATCTATAAGATTGAGTCATACACGTAGCTATAACCATATGACTATAGAAAATGTAGAGATAGAAGTGAACTTAGTAAAACCAGTAAACTGTTTTGTGAGAAACAGTATGACCTTAACTGAATATACGAATTTTCTGTATTTACCTAGTTAGATTTGGACTTCTAATCCTGAATTAAAATTGTAGAGCACATCTTAAGGAATGACGTGTCAAAATTTGAGATTAAATCGATAATATTTGGCTAGTGAAACAATTTTCTTTGTAGATAAAGAATCTGGACGTCGGTACAGGGTACTAGTAAAGATTATGGCAATTGTTACTCTTAATACAGTGAGAATTAGACTTAAGTTTCTTCACGGGAATTGTTATTCTATATCTTAAATATAACATAATAAAATTTGGTAGTATTTCGACAAGAATTGATATACCTTCTGTATCCGAAACCGAAACTGTACATTTAGTTAGTAAACTGTCTGGACCTGAGAACATATACTAGATGTTGTGTCTTTTATATTAGGTCTTCGTGATGTACATAGAGCCTAATAAACCTCATAATAGAAGTTAGTCATATAAGAGTAAGTCTCATATATCATTTGAGATATAAGTGCATATAGAATCATGTGTGTGCAATGAGTGCAGTGCATAGTGCTTGATTATGGGATAAATATCTGTTCGCCATGGAATGGGACATGACGTAATGGGTTTTATCTTATAATTTGGACACACACGTGTGCTAGGTTCATGAGAGTAGATAGATACTTTAGAGTCTTTTTCTTTTGCATACAATAAATGCAATAAATGCATTAATCAAAGGTGTGGTGGTGTGAAACGTGTGCTTAAGATGAATGAACCCATCGGTAGAGAGATACCGGTGATGCCCCCGAAAGTTTGGGATGCCCTTGCTGCGTGGTCTTGGATGCCTCGTTAGAGAGATACTGAGATGCCTCGGAGTGAGATGCCCTTGTGTGTGATCAAGGATGCCTCAGTTGTGTGATACTGAGATGCCTCAGAGTGAGATGCCCCTTGCTATGTGGTCTTGGGAGGACCTCGGTTGTGTGATACCGGGATGCCTCGGAGTGAGATGCCCATGATAGAAATATTATGGAAGTCCGGATAAGGTAACTTCCGGAAGTGACTCGATCGGGCCGGTTGAATTCCGGTTAGTGATTGATCGAGGGTGGATCATGTGCACACTAAATATAATTCTATTTGGCGAGTGAGTCCATTTATTATTGTTGCATTGCATCTTGATATGAGATTGAGTTTGAGAAAGGTAAGCATAGAAATGGATGCTCATAAGGTGATTATGTACATAGTGTGTTAATATCCAATTGTTTATGCTTGTGATATATTTCCTTTAGCATCCTAAATTGTTTGATGATTCTCTTGCAATATTGATGACTGTGGATTGTTTAAGTTATAGTTTTATCATTCTTTACTGGGCAAGGTTGTTTGCTCATACCTTACATTTTTAGATTGATAGCATGGACGTACCGCCAGTAGCTCGATACGGGGCGGTAGTGCGTCTTGATGTTTCTCTTCATGATGTGTATGATCCCGACATTGACATGATTTTCTCCAAGTATGAGGCGACTTTATGGATGGATGACGGTAGGGCTGAGTTGATACGGATGACATTCGTTGCATGGTTTATCAACCATGAAGGGGAAATGGTTGGACCTTTACCTTTTGGAGCAAGAGGACCTGGAGCGGGGATGGACGGCACCTAGACGCCTTGGATCGTGTAGAGGCTGACTAACTTTTGTTTTTTGTTAGATGCGGGCTGGTATGGGAACTCATGGAGTAGATTCCCTCACCCCTTTATACATGGCTTGTGTTACGCCTCACTTTTGTAATGTATATGTTGTATATATAGGCGATGAATGTGGAAAGAGTCCACGTTGATAAATTTTGTAAGCCCCGATGATGAAAAGAAGTAATGAAGTTTCTTGTGTTCTTTTTTATGTGCATGAATGATTTGGCCAATACTTGAATTGAAGGTAGAGTGAATTGCAGGATAACCTCATAATATAAACTTGAGATATAAATAATCCATGTTATACATGCTAACCTTCAATGGTAAACACTATAGGTTATATAAAGGAGTTTATAAGTTAGGTAAGATGTTAATGATAATTATAATTCCGCTTGTGCTTAGTACGTGACGCTCTAGGACATCACAGCTGCTCGTTACAGTGTTTTTGTAAACAAGATGTAACGAGCAGCTGTGACGTCCCAGGGTGTCACGTACAAAGCGCAAGCGGAATTATAGTTATTATTATTATTATTATCTTCCTAACTAGTAATCTCCTTTAAATAACCCATAGTATTTACCATTGAAGGTTAGCATGTATAACATGGATTATTTAAAATCCTAAATTTATATTATAAGGTTATCCTGCAATGCACATAGACAAGATCATAAAAGGCTTCCTTTCATTTTATCATCATCAGTACATACAAAATTATCAACCTGGACTCATTCCATGTTCTTCACCTATATATTTACATCATATACAAAACAAAAGTAAGGCATAACAAAAGCCAGGGATATGGGTGAGGTTATCTACTCCATGAGCTTCCCACACAAGCCCACGTCTAACAAAAAACAAAAGTCAGTCAGCTACAACAAGATCAAAGGCGTCTAGGCGCCATCCATCCCCGCTCCAGGTCCTCCAGCTCCAAAGGGTAAAGGTCCGAACATCTCCCCTTCATGGTTGATAAACCATGCAACGAACGTCATCGGTAATAACTCAGCTCTACCGTCATCCAGCCATAAAGTCGCCTCATATTTGGAGAAAACCATGTCAATGTCAGGATCATACACGTCATGAAGAGAAACATCAAGATGCACTACCACCTTGTATCGAGCTATTGGCGGTACATCCATGCTATCAATTTGAAAATGTAAGGTATGAGCAAACAACCTTGCCCAGTAAAGAATGATAAAACTCTAACTTAAACAATCCATAGCCATCAAAGTTACAAGTGAATCATCAAACAATTTAGGATGCTAAAGGAAGTATATCACCAGCATAAACAATTGGATAATAACACAATATGTACATAATCACCTTATGAGCATCCATTTATATGCTTACCTTTCTCAAACTCAATCTCATATCAAGATGTAATGCAACAATAATAATAAATGAACTCACTCACCAAATAGAATTATATTTAGTGTGCATAAAATCCACCCTCGATCAATCACTAACCGGAATTCAACTAGCCGATCGAGTCACTTCCGGAAAGTACGTTATCCGGACTTCCACAATATCTCTAATTATGGGCATCTCACTCCGAGGCATCCCGGCATCATACAACTGAGGTCCTCCCAAGACCACACAGCAAGGGGCATCTCACTCCGAGGCATCCCGGTATCACACAACCGAGGCATCCTTGATCACAAACAAGGGCATCTCACTCCGAGGCATCTCAGTATCTCTCTACCGAGGCATCCAAGACCACGCAGCAGGGGCATCCCAAACTTCCGGGGGCATCACCGGTATCTCGGTACCGGTGCGTTCATTCATCTTAAGCACATGTTTCACACCACCACACCTTTGATTAATGCATTTATCGTATGCAAAAGAAAAGACTCCAAAGTATATAACTAACTCTCATGAACCTAGCACACGTGCGTGTCCAAATTATAAGATAAAACCCATTACGTCATTTCCCATTCCATGGCGAACAGATATTTATCCCATAATCAAGCACTATGCACCGCACTCATTGCACACACATGATACTATATGCACTTATATCTCACACGATATATGAGACTTACTCTTATATGAATAACTGCTATTATGAGGTTTATTAGACTCTACGTGCATCACAAAAGCCTAATATAAAAGACACAACCTCTAATATATGTTCTCGGGTCTAGACAGTTTCCTAACTAAATGTACAGTTTCGGTTTCGGATACAAAAGGTATATCAATTCTTGTCGAAATACTACCAAATTTTAGTATGTTATATTTAAGACATAGACTAAGAATTCCCGTGAATAAACTTAAGTCTGATTCTCACTGTATTAAGAGTAACAATTGCCATAATCTTTACTAGCACCCTGTATCGACGTCCAAATTTCGTATTTACAAAGAAAATTGTTTCACTAGCCAATTCTTATCGATTTAGTCTCAAATTTTGACACGTCATTCCTTAAGATGTGTTATACAATTTTCATTAAGGATTCGAAGTCCAAATCTAACTAGGTAAATACAGAAAATTCGTATAATCAGTAAAGGTCAAACCGTTTCTCACAAGAACAGTTTACTGGTTTTCCTAAGTACACTTCTGTCTCTATGTTTTTCTAGTCATATGATTATAGCTACGTGTATAACTTGATATTATAGACGTTCTATCATGTAGAATGGTTTCTTTCTTATTTCTATTAGCATACATAAAGAAAATTAAACACAAACAGAAGACTCCATAACTGTTTTCACTTAGAACAGAATAGATACACAAATTTTCTCACTTCTAACTCAACAAAACAACTTGTCTATCCACAAATCTCTTCTACAGTACTCCAATGCTTACTCACAGCAACTCAAAGCAACTTCAGCATATCTTTCTCTAACAAATGATCAATTTCACAACTCGGCTCGAAGTGTCATTGCATCCGTAAGCCACTTATCACGATTTCTACCAAAACAACACACTCGGCATCCATTTCATCACTTCGCTCAACAAAACAGCATACTCACACTTGGATTTCGAGACATGCAAGACTCAAGAGTGACATGCAATAGCTCCTACCTTCAATCTAACACTCACTAAGCTTAGATCAATCACAAAACAACAACTACAAACTATATCCATCACTGTTTGGTTAGATCCTCAAGCTCCCTTGATGAAACAATGGATAACTTTCAATTTAGATTCGATCTTTCCTTACCTTGCTTCAGCTACTAAACAACACAGAGATGCTTAAAGATCAACACTCAAAATCAGCATGCAAGAAGGAGCAATCGCTGGTTTGCTTCTGGTTTTTTGCTGCTCAGCCGAGAGAAAAAGAAAGAAGAAGATGAAGATGAGGGTTTCTCGGTTTTATATGGAGAGAGAGAGAGAGAGAGTACGAAGCTTAAGGAGGAAATAGGGATAAGTACACTAATGGTGCCATAAGTTGTGTACGGCGCTCACTTTGGTGCCAAAAGTTTCTGTCGGATCACTTAAGTGCCAAATCGGAGGAAAAACGCTCACTTTGGTGCCACCGGCAAAAGATTCCGGCCACCGGCGAAAAATTCCGGCCAAAATAATTACGTGGCTTTTTTTTTAAAATCGACAAGGCCTTAAACGACGTCGTTTTGCCGTCCTACATGGATGACCTCACAAAAACGATGCCGTTTAACTCATTGGGGATTGAAACTAGGGTTTCGACCTGGCGTCGAGTGGCCGTCGTCGGGGTTGGGGTCGGGGTCGGGGTCGAAGCTACGGCCGCCGAGTGGCCGTCGTCGGGGTTGGGGTCGGGGTCGGGGTCGAAGCTACGGCCGCCGAGTGGCCATCATCGAGGTCGGGGTCGAGGTCGAAGCTGTGGCCGTCGAGTGGCCATCGTCGGGGTCGAGGTTGGGGTCTAAGCCGCGGCCGTCGAGTGGCCATCGTCGCGGTCGGGGTCGGGGTCGGAGCTACGGCTGCCGAGTGGCCATCGTCGGGGTCGGGGTCGGGGTCGGGGTCGAGGTCGGAGCCGCTGCCATTGAGTGGCCATTGTCGGGGTTGGGGTCGAGGTCGAGGTCAGGGTCGAGGTCGGAGCCGCTGCCATTGAGTGGCCATTGTCGAGGTTGGGGTCGAGGTCGAGGTCGGGGTCGAAGCCATGGCCGCCGAGCGCAAGGACCGTCGAGGACGGTGACGGCCGGATATTAGGGTTTTGAATTGGGGGAGACACCAAACGGTGTCATTTTGGTGTTAGGATGCTGACTGTATTCTCCGGTGAGCGAGATAAGTGCACTAATGGTGCATTCTCTGGTGAGTGGGATAAGTACACTAATGGTGCCATAAGTTGTGTACAGCGCTCACTTTGGTGCCAAAAGTTTCCGTCGAATCACTTAAGTGCCAAAAAATTTGAAAAACGCTCACTTTGGTGCCAACACCGACGAAATTGGTCGGAAATCCGACGTGGCCTTTTTTTATTAATTTTTGAAGCCGACGTGGCTCGTTGGAGAGTTGAGTCAGCATCCAAACACCAAAACGACGCCGTTTGGCATCTTTCCCCCAACTTTGAAACCCTAATCCCCAAATTGAGAGAGAGGGAAGGCTTGTCTTTGTGTCTTCTTCTTCCTCGAAGACCTACACTAGCAACGGCACCAGCACGGCACCAGCAACAGCACCGGCAACACACCAGCAACGACACCAGCAACGCACCAGCAGCAGCAGTGCACCAGCAGCCCCTTCGACCCATCTTCTTCCTCCTCCTCCTCCCCCCTCGCCTTCAATTTTTCCTGCAACAATCTCAGTCTCTCCTCACTCACCTGGTCGAGCAACTACAATGGTGGCTAAGCGACGGTGGCCGAGTAGCGACGGTGGCCGAGCGACGGTGGCCGAGCGGCGGAAACCCTAATTTCAATCCTTATGTGAGCTAAACGGCATCGTTTCCATGAAGCCATCCATGTAGGAGGGCAAAACGACGTCGTTTTCTTAAGGAGGACCGAAAATGACATCATTTAAAGGTCTATCGATTTTTTTTTTAAAATCATTTTGGCCAGAATCTTTCGCCGGTGGCCGGAATCTTTCGTCGGTGGCACCAGAGTGAGCGTTTTTCCTCCGATTTGGCACTTAAGTGATCCGACGGAAACTTTTGGCACCAAAGTGAGCGCCGTACACAACTTATGACACCATTAGTGTACTTATCCCCCGGTGAGCCACATTAGCTTAAAAAATTAATAAAAAAGTGCCACGTCGGATTTCTGGCCAACCGGATCGGAGTTGGCACCAAAGTGAGCATTTTTCAAATTTTTTGGCACTTAAGTGATCCGACGGAAACTTTTGGCACCAAAGTGAGCATCATACACAACTTATGGCATCATTAGTGTACTTATCCCGGGGTAAATAGGTCTACAAACTAATCCCTAGGCTTGTGTAATGATTAGATTTGGCTAATGATTATGCTTCCTTGGAGTTGCCATCTTCGGTTCTATGGATTGAGAAAAACCGTGGGTGTTGATGAGAGAATCGAGAGAGAGAAAAGTGTCGTGGCTTTCATGCATGAAGATTTTCGCCATCTGTCGATCGTCGCTAATTAACAATTTATCGATATCATTCGTTAGTTCATTAGCTTCTAATATTTTCATCTAATTGCCTTTTGTTTCTACTTAATCCCAATTATACAAAGTCATAACATATATATAACAAATCGACTAGTCAACGTTAGTCTATAAAGAATTCATCACAAAATGCTAAAGTTAGAAATTTATATTAGCATTGTAAACAATAATTAAGTCATCATAACTATAATCTATAAAATAAAATCATTCGGGCCTAAATATTCATTCTTGGCCCAATAGGCTTAATCTATAACAATCCTGGCCCACTAAACTAAATCTACAAATCTAATAATTCTGAACCTTGGCCCGCTTCAAGCCAAGTCCAAACCCATAATCTCTCATTCAATTTCTTAAGTCCAATTCGTGTGGCCCACTTACTTCTCAAGCCCACACATTCCTCACGATCATGTTAAAACATGATTTTCACCGATGAAATCATCATGTATTTTCAAAGAAAATTATTTCAGCAATCAAATTCACCAATGAGAACGGAGTTTGATCCTTGATATAAAAACAATCATTTTATATGACCTTACATTCATTTTTCTTGCAACGTCCCTTATGCACATTTAAGCTAGAGGCATGATAGTTCATTAATAGTTAGGTTTCAATATGACTAAGTCATCCATTTATCTTATGAAGATTAGGGATCTCCTACGCTCTTCAACTAGGGACAATGTCTCATGAGAACCACCGGCCGATGGCTATTATTTTGATTGACAGTGAGTCTATGATTCTTACTTAGACTCAATTTTCTTCTCAATAATTTTGAATTGGCTTCTCCTAATCAATTAAAGACCCAAACAAGCTCAAAAGATTGCAAGCTAAGTATCAAGGTCAACGTTTTCGAGTCTCTTTTCTAATGATATAGTTCATGGACTAATTCTAACTGTAGTTTCCTAAATTTGTATTTTTCTAAGAAACATCTGCTGATCCTGTACTGGGCCGCCTAAATGAAAAATGGTGATGTCGGGGTGATGTCAGACTTTCAAAAGTGGATTTCATAATAGATGTTCGGCCTAAAAATTTTACGCAAGTTTACGTCGGCCTGTTGACTAACTCACATTTCAGCTCAATTGAATAAACGAGGAGCATGTATTTGCCGTTTCCGCGCGATTGCGCGGTCAGCTCGAGTCTGATCCGAGAAACTCACTTTTCCTTTTTTTTATTTTTAATTCCCGTTGCCATCTTCTAATTGCCCATAGTTAAGCCCCTAAGCCAGCCACCATCTAATCCCAACTGGACTAGAAGCAAACAAGAATTGAACTAGAGAATTAAAGAACCGAACTAGCTTCCAAACTAGCACCATCCCTGGTGATGTCTGTTGGAGAAATCTTTCTGGAATATTTTGAAACTGACAAAACGTTTCTATCAGTCTAGTCTGAAGTTTTGCAGACTCTTCTATTAAAGTCTGAAGACCTCCGGACTACCAGACTCAAGACTCAAAGTCTATTCTCATTGACAGTTTCTAATCCGTTGAAGAAAGGCTATCCAGAACTGCTTCATTAAGGATTTGGCTTTATCGACTGGAGAAGAACTCTTGGCTGGATATGACATAATGGATTCATTTATTCAAATCAAGAATGATTAAAGATCCGATGATTGACGAAGTATTCTTGGAAGGTTCTACTTATGCAAACCAAGATTCTGATTGTATGGGCGAGCGGGATTGATGGGCTATCGACATGTTCATTTAATAGCTCAAATAATCTTCCTAATTGATTCTGTCCAACGGGAGGATTGAAAGAATTCCTTTGGTAAGTGCCAACGGGTATGATGGCACAAAGGAGTATAAAAGGAAGTTGTTCCAATTGTTCGAGGTGTGCACGATAGAAGAATTCCAAAGTCTGAAGCTCTTTGATTCTTAGTCAATTCATTTACTGAGCGAAATCTTGAACACAAAAGAGAGTCTATATTTTGAGATACCTTGAGGAAGTGTGATAAAATATCTACACTGTGGAATCAAGGGAAAGCAGTGCTGGAACATCTCTTTTGTTCATAGTGAAATCCAGCCAGTGGGCTGTCAGTGCAGAAGAGTGGACGTAGGCTTGGAATAAGCCGAACCACTATAAACTTTATGTTCAATTTTCTCTTCCCTACTCTCTGCTTTACTTTAATTATAGTTCGATTTGTTAACTAAAGAAGAGCTTCCTTTCTGATTTGTCTAGTATTGTTTCATATCTCGAGAAATTATTTTTACACCTATTCACCCCCTTTAGGTGCTTATACTAGTTATATCAATTGGTATCAAAGCCTGTGTACTCACTTTGGTTGAAGTGTTTTACTTCAGAGTTAAAGATTCATGGCTAGTATGCTAGCTCCAAGGCTGGTGGAAGGGCAGAGCAATACCAGACCACCTTACTTTTGATGGAAAGGATTACAACATCTGGAAAAACAAGATGAAAGCGTTTCTACGATCAAAAGATCCTCTGGAATGGGACGTTGTAGAAAAATGAATCACTCCTAAAGCTGCATCTGTCACAAATAGAGGAAAAGAAACTGTTGAGTCAAGTGAAATGACTCAGGAAGAGATAATCAAGAGACAATCTCTTGATGCAAAAGCAATTTATTCTTTATATTGTGCTTTATCATCTTATGAATATAACAGAATATCTTCTTGTGTTACAGCAAGAAGTCTGGGATAGATTACATATCACCTATGAAGAAATTGATCGAGTGAAAGAGACCAGAATCAACATTCTCCCCGGTCAATATGAAGCCTTCAAAATGAAATCGGGAGAATCTATAACTGACATGTTTAGTCATTTTACAGAAATCGTGAATGGTCTTCAAAATCAAGGTCAACCAATTTCTAATCCCATGAAGGTAAACAAGTTACTACGTGGACTCTCCAAGGATTGGAATCACATAAAGACCTCAATAAGAGAGACACAAAGAATCATGCCACTATCTGTCGATGAGTTGGTTGGAACTCTTCAGTCTTATGAAGTGGAACGAATCAATGAAGACGAAGATCATAAAGGTAAGAAATCCATTGCATTAAAATCCAATGATGATTCTGATGTCACAGATTCTGAAGACGATATGGATGATGAGGAGCTTGCTCTCATGATAAGAAGATTCAGAAAGCTGAACAGAAAAGGAAGAAGATTCAATCCAAAGAAACAGAGTTTTCAAAAGCAACAGACCAAGTCTGTTGATGATGATGAATCAAACAAAGATGTAGTCTGCTTTGAATGTAAGAAAAAGGGACACATCAGACCCAACTGTCCTCTTCTAAAAAAGAAGAAAGGAAAAGCTGAAAAGTATCGAAAGGCTCTTAAAGCAGAAACCTGGAGTGATACAGAGTGTGAAGAAAGTGATGATGATTATGGCAATATATGTCTGATGGCACAATCGGATTCTGAATCAAAGTCCGAGACAGACTCAAATTCAGACAGTGAATTTGAGGTAAGTAACTTTAAAATCCCTGTTAAAGTTTCCAAATACATTGATGAGCTATGTTTTAGTCTTAAGACTTCTCTTAAAAGGATTTCCGAACTTAAAAAGGAAAACTCTGCACTAAAACAACAGGAAAATGTTTTGAAAGAAAAGTTGAAACATTTAGACACGAATGTTTCTACTCTTAAAGAAAGCGAAGTAATCTCTTGAAAGAAAATGCATTTTTAAAAAATGACTTATCAAATATTTCAAAAAGATTTTCAATAGGATCTGAGAAACTTGAAAAAATTCTTTCAGCACAAAGACCTTATTTCAATAAATCTGGTTTAGGAATGACAGTAGAAACCATTACTTTAATTGATTTTCCTAAAGTGAAGGAAAGAATTAAGCAAAGACATTCAAAGATATTTTACAAAAATCATTTTCAAAAAGTGTTTGTAAAACCAGTGGGTCAAAATGCTCTCAGATGTTCAAAGTGCAATAGTGCAAATCATTTTGAAAAAGAGTGTCCTATGGTTTGGAAACCTGTTAAGAAAGTATGGGCAAAAACCGCATATCATACTAACACCAATGGACCTAAGAAAATATGGGTACCAAAGAAAGCTTGAGTCTCTCTTTTAAATACAGGTTACTATCAAGAAAAAGGTAAAATGACATCTGGATAGTGGATGCTCAAGACATATGACAGGAGACTCAAATTGCTTCATAAAACTCGTTCAAGTAAATGGTGGAAAAGTCTCATTTGGAGGAAACAGCAAAGGAAAAATTGTGGGATTTGGAACTGTAAAGATTGGAAATCTCATTATAAGCAATGTTTCCCTAGTGGAATGACTCAACTACAATCTACTCAGTATCAGTCAGCTATGTGATACTGGTTTCAAAATCAACTTTCAAGAGGGAATATGTTCAGGAACCAATAAAGATTCTACTCAGTCATTCATGAGCCGAAGACATGGAAATATCTACCTCTTGAATGTGAAACCAGATGAATCGTAATGTCTAATCTCAATTCAAGATGAAGCAAGCTTATGGCACAGAAAGCTTGGGCACATCAATATGAAGCAAATAGCCAAAATTTCAGCAAAGAAGCTTGTTCATGGTCTACCCAAATTGTCATACCAAAAGTCTGATCTATGTACACCGTGCGTATTGGGAAAGCAGGTAAGAAATTCCTTTAAACCAATAAATCAAGTTTCCACTAATCGTGTACTGCAGCTTCTGCATATGGACCTTTTCGGACCAACCAGAATTCAGAGCATTGGAGGTAAGAAATATTGCCTAGTAATTATGGATGATTACTCACAATTTACTTGGGTATATTTCTTAGCAAGTAAGTCTAAAACTTTCTCTTACTTTGAAAAGTTTGCAAAAAAGGTTCAAAATGAAAAAGGGTATGTTATCTCGAGTATAAGAACAGATCATGGAGGTGAATTTGAAAATCATGATTTTATAAAATTCTATAATGAATCTGGTTTTCAGCATGTGTTCTCCTCTCCATATACTCCAGAGCAAAATGGAGTTGCGGAAAGAAAGAACATATCGCTTCAAGAAATGGCTAGAACTCTTTTAATTGAAAGTAACATATCTTCACGTTTTTGGGCTGAAGCAGTTTCAACAGCATGTTACATTATCAATAGAGTTTTTCTAAGGCCTATTCTGGAAAAAAAAACCCCCCTATGAGTTATTCAAAGGAAAGAAGCCTATTGTTTCATATTTTCATGTGTTCGGATGCAAATGCTTTATATTGAAAAATGCAAATGATAAAGTTGGTAAGTTTGAAGAAAAATCAGATGAAGGAATCTTCCTTGGATATTCTACCTCAAGCAAAGCCTACAGAGTCTATAACAAGAAGAGTCAATCTGTGGAGGAATCAATAAATGTCAAATTCCAAGATTCTATGCAAAATGAATCTGCTCAGACTTATCTTGAAAAATCTGAAGCTGCTCCAGACTCTACAAAGTCTAAATCTCAAGAAGCAACTCAGACTCTGAAAGACCAACAACAAATGGTTATTGAAGATTCAAATGAAGGAAGTGATCATCAACCTGACAAATCAACCAGTTGATATTGCTAGTACGAGTACCTAGAGGGGGGTGAATAGGTATATAAAGAATTTTTCTCAATCAATTGCACAATACTAGACAGTTGGAGGAAACGATAATCAAAGTAAGACTGAGAGAAGAGAAAATTGAACACGCGGTTTATAGTGGTTCGGCTTATATCAAGCCTACGTCCACTCTTCTTCACTGACAGCCTATTGGCTAGATTCCACTATGAACAAGAGAGAGGTTACAGCACAGCTTTGCCTTGATTCCACAGTGTAGATGTTCTACCACACCTCCTCAAGATTTCTCACAAATATAGACTCTCTCTTTCGTATACAAGTATTCGCTCAAAGGATTTGTCTAAACAAAAAGGAGCTTCAGACTTTGGAATTCTTCTATCGCGCACACCTTGAACAACTAAGACAGTCTTCCTTATATACTCCTTTATGCCATCATACCCGTTGGCACTTACCAAAGGAATTCCTCCAATCTACCCGTTGGACGGAATCAATTAGGAAGATTGTTCAAGCTATTAAAGGAACGTATTGATAGCCCATCAATCCTGTTCGCCCATACAATCAGGATCTCGGTTTCCATAAGCAGAACCTTCCAATAATATTTAGGCAATCACCGGATCTTCAATTATCGAATCAATCTTCGATCAATCAAAGGACTCCGTTTATGTCTTCTCCAGCCATGAGATCTTCTCCGGTTGATAAGGTTAAATCCTTAACGAAACATCCAGTTCTGGATAACCTTTCTTCAACGGACTAGAGACTGTCAATGAGGATAGACTTTGAGTCTTGAGTCTGGCTGTCCCAAGGTCTTCAAACTTTAAATAGCAGAGTCTGCAAGCCTTTAGACTAGACTGATAGAAACGATTTGTCAACTTCAAAACACTTCAAGAAGATTTCTCCAACAATCTCCCCCTTTTTGATGGTGACAAAACTTTCCTGCAGATTTGGATATCTTTGATCTGCAAAACATTTCTCAAACACATATGCATATCTTATAGAGATAAATGGCTAACAGAATAACACTAGAATCTGCAACCACAGAAAATAGGTTAGTCAGTATATGATGAAGCCATTTATAAGATATCAATATTGGTTAATAGAAGCAGTCAAGTCCAAGTCTAGTTCAGTTCTCATCCAGACACAAACCAAAGTCAAACAGATTCAAACCACAAAACAATCCAACAAACAATTAAAATTTTAATGAATGAAAGGTTTTTGATCAAATCTTGCATCTCTCCCCCTTTTTGTCATCATTAAAAAGGATGAAATGAAGTTAAGATTGCTTGGGAACGCGGACAAGCTGGAAATCTTCCATAGACTGAACGATGCCTTCTAGCCTTTTAAAGTCTTCCTTTAGCTGTGCAATCTCCTCACTCTTGGCATTGGCCTGATTCTGAACAGAGAGGGCTTGCATTTTATCATTCAATGAACAGGAAGAAGCTTGACCTTCATTCTTCAAGCTTCGAACTTCGCATCCCAAGGCATAAATCTGACCTCGCATCTCCAAAAGAATATCCATGATTCTGCGAAAATCTGCTCCATTATCAGTTTGAGTACTTGCTTCGGCTCGATCTGATGGAGTAAATGCAGACGATGGTAGATCAGCATAGTCTTGCAGGTTTGGCGATGAAACTTCATGACCTTCTTCTGGAAATTGAGATGCATAAACATCCTCTGGGTCTGCTGGTGAGCGACTGACTCCTTCACTTGTATCAGGACATGAAGACTTCACACCTTTCTCCTGATCTCCCCCTGTTTCCATGCCTACAGGTGGAGAAGAGTGTTCTTCAGGTTCTCCTTCTTCTCTTCTTTCTTCTTCAGGTCTTTCCTCCTCTGTTTCTTTTTCAGCCTCTATTTCTTCTTCTTCCTTCTCCTCTGCTTCTTTCGTCATTTGCTCCGATTCTTTCTGTGGAACAGGACGACTTAAATTCTTCAAAGCCAATGCAGAGATGGTGATGTCTTCCTCATCATCTTCATCCTCAACAAGGAGAGCTCTTCTTCTCTTGGATGGAGCAACCATGGGCTCCTTCCCTTTTCTTTTAGCTGCAGAAGATATTTGATGAGATTTTGCAGGAGTCTTCTCCTTGAATTTCTCCAACTCCTTGCTCAGTTCCTTCAGACGCATTTTGGTCACCATTTTCAGACCTACCACCATATGATCGCATGGTCGAACACAAAAGATTTGTGGAGGCTGAATATTCAGATGTCTGAATAACTTCGTAACAAGGCTTGGGTAAGGGAGTTGACCTTTGTCCTTCATCATTGCTCTATACATGTGGAACATCACAGTGTGAGGGAGAGAAAACCTTTTTCCAAAGAGAATGGCATACATCAGCTTGGCCTCTGAACTTGAAACATCAGTCTTGGAAGTTGATTTCGGTCGGAGGCAATTAATCACAATCTTGTGAAGCAAGATGTTGAATGCACCCATCCTTAAGTAGGTGATCTTTTCATCTGTTCTCCTGTCCTTCACCAGTTCAAGAGTGGCCCGAGCAATGGAAACTTTGATTGGCTGATATCTTCCTCTTTCGACTTCTAACACATCTGCCAGCATATTCATATCCACAACATAATCTTGGTCTTTAACGCTGAACAAGAATCTATTCGCATCCAAAAAGCTTAGATTTGAATAGAAATATGCAGTTAATTCAGCATAGGCCTCTGTAGAGTCAGAGCAGAACTTTTCAAGTTGAAGATAACTGAACTTTTCCCTCAAGTTCATATTCACAGCATCCAGAAAATCAAAATCTACACTCCTAGGGTTTATTACCCCATGCTTCAGCAATTTCGAGTACAGATCCTTTTGCTCCTTTGATCTGAACAAATCTCCCATTTTTCCTTGATTATCAACCGCAACACCCATTTTCGGTTGGAATTGACTGTATAATTTATCATCATCATTCCCATCTACAGGATTCGGCCCCCAGTCACGGGGATCACTTGGGATATTTGCAAGGGTTTCCTCAGCCACCCCTTTTCGAGCAATTCCCAAACTTTCCATTTTTTTCAGAAAGATATATTCGTTCCCATGTCCTTTGTCTTTAAGAAAATCATCAATGTAGTTCAAAGGAGTACGAATTCCTTTTAGGGCACGATATAACTGGTAAATATAAGCGGGCTTTTGAACTCTTACAGGGTCTGCATCCTCGATGATTTCTTCCTGTTGTTGATGATCAACGCCTTGAGGACTAGATGGAGGAGAATGACGCTGTTGAGAATGTTGTGGGCTCGCTTGCTGTTCTGGAGTCACTTCATCTTCAGTAAGATCGAAGTGCGTAGGCCCCTCACTCATCCGCCGTGGTCCCCTGCTTGCAATTCTCGAAGACTTTCTTGAAGATGACATCTTTCTCAGTTTTTGGAAGATTCCTTGCTTGACTTTCCCAGGAAAGATGACAACTTTTTGAGGATTAAACGAAGAAGACAAACGAGAATGGAGGACGATGCTTTCTAGGGTTTTTGAGAGAAAAGTGAAGAGGAATCGACAGTTCACGATCGGTTAAAAAGAGGGATAAACGAACCGTCATAAAGGAAATAAAAATATGCCTTTTCAAAATAAATGTCTTTTTCCGCAAGAATAGCCATTTCAAAAATAACTTCCCTTTTAAAAATGAAACGATGCAATATTTACGTCAATTAAATATAGCAACAATTTAAACACAGTCTGACAATCGTACCTTTTCAAGATGAGATTCAAGAGAGAAAGACTTACAGTCTGACGGACGTACCAAGACTGTCTTTCAGATAAAGTCTTGTAAGTCTGAGTCTGAAAGTCTTTAGACTTTGATATCCTCATACCTCAAAATGTTGAGTCTGGAGCGTATAGACTCAAATTGATTTTTCTCCAAAGGCTTTGTGAATATATCCGCCAGTTGATTCTTTGAGTCAACAAATTGAATTGAAACATCTCCATTTTGAACATGGTCTCTAATAAAGTGATGTCGAATCTCTATATGCTTTGCTCTTGAGTGGAGAATTGGATTTTTGGTGAGGTTGATAGCGCTGGTGTTGTCGCAATTAATCTCCGTGCATGAGTCTTCAATTTCAAAGTCTCTTAGCTATTGTTTTATCCATAGAATTTGCGAACAGCAGCTTCCCAGGGCTACATACTCTGCTTCTATTGTTGAAAGAGACACAGTGCTTTGTTTCCTTGAAAACCAAGACACTGTCCTGCTTCCAAGCAACTGGCAAGTTCCCGAAGTGCTCTTTCTATCAACTCTGCAACCGGCCAGATCTGCGTCTGAATATCCCAGAAGATTAAAGTCTCCCTTCTTAGGATACCAAAGACCGATGCTTGATGATGAAGCAACGTATTTAATGATGCGTTTCGCAGCACTGAGATGGGATTCTCTAGGATCTGATTGAAACCTAGCACAAATGCAAACACTCAACAAGATGTCAGGTCTAGAAGCAGTAAGATAAAGGAGTGAACCAATGATGCTCCTGTACAGCTTTTGATCAACTTTCTTCCCTTCTTCATCTTTGTCTATCTTCAAAGAACTTGACATCGGTATGTCGGTCTTTTTGCACTTTTCCAGTCCAAATCTTTTGACAAGATCATTAACATATTTTTCTTGATAAATAAAAGTTCCTTCCTTCAATTGTTTTACTTGAAGACCAAGAAAGAATGTTAACTCTCCCATCATACTCATTTCAAATTCATCCTGCATAGACTTAGAAAATTTCTTGCACATATTTTCATTAGAAGATCCGAAAATAATGTCATCCACATATATTTGAACAAGTAAGAAACTTTTGTTCTCCTTTTTGATAAATAAAGTAGTATCTACTTTACCTTTGACAAAACCATTTTGTATTAAAAACTTACTTAATCTGTCATACCAAGCTCGAGGTGCTTGCTTTAAACCATACAAAGCCTTCTTCAGTCTGAAGACTGAGTCTGGCTTCTTTGGGTCTTCAAACCCTGGTGGTTGTTCCACATAAACTTCCTCTTGAATGACTCGATTTAGGAAGGCACTTTTGACGTCCATTTGGAATAACCTGAAATTCTTATAACAAGCAAACGCAAGTAATAGTCGAATAGCTTCTAACCTTGCTACTGGAGCGTAAGTCTCATCATAGTCTATTCCTTCTTCTTGCGTATATCCCTTGGCCACGAGTCTTGCTTTGTTTCGTACGACTTTTCCTTTCTCATTCATCTTGTTTCTGAACACCCATTTAGCTCCAATAACAGTTTTACCTTTTGGTTTGGATGTCAATTCCTAGACATCATTAATGCTAAACTGTCTGAGCTCTTCTTGCATAGCTTCAATCTAGCTTTCATCAGATAAAGCTTCTTCTATGCTTTTTGGTTCAATTTCAGAAACGAGAGCCACAGCACTAGACTCTTCTCGCCTTTTGGATCTGGTGTGAATTCCTTCATTAATTTCGCCGATTATAAGATCTTTGGGATGACTGGACTTATGCTTCCAGTTACTTGTTGATCTGTCTGGATGATGATCTCTTTCTTTGTTTGGATCTTCACGAACATCCTGATGCTGGTTTTCCAGAGTCTAAGATGCTTCTTGAGTTGTAAGCTTTGGAAGATCTGGAGCAGGTTCAGACTCTTCTTGATGAGTCTGACTTGATTCATCTTGCGTTGAGTCTTGAAATTTGACATTCATTGACTCCTCCACAGACTGGCTCTTCTTGTTATAAACTCTGAAGGCTTTGCTTGATGTAGAATATCCAAGGAAGATACCTTCATCTGATCTTTCTTCAAACTTACCAACTCGATCTTTTGCATTTTTCAATATAAAACATTTGCAACCGAATACATGAAAGTATGAAACAATAGGCTTCTTATCTTTGAACAATTCGTAAGGGGTTTTCTCTAGAATAGGTCTTAAGAAGACTCTATTGATGATATAACATGCTGTTGAAACAGCTTCAGCCCAAAATCGTGAAGAAATCTTGCTTTCAATTAAAAGAGTTCTAGCCATTTCCTGAAGAGATCTGTTCTTTCTTTCCACAACTCCATTTTGCTGAGGAGTATATGGAGAGGAAAACACATGATTCAAGCCAGATTCATCACAAAATTTTGTAAAATCTTGATTTTCAAATTCACCTCCATGATCTGTTCTTATACTTGAGATAACACATCCTTTTTCATTTTGAACCTTTTTAGCAAACTTTTCAAAATACGAGAAGGTTTCAGACTTACTTGCAAGGAAATATACCCAAGTAAAACGGGAGTAATCGTCCACAATTACTAGGCAATATTTCTTACCTCCAATACTCTGTGTTCTGGTTGGTCCGAAGAGATCCATATGCAGCAACTGTAGTACATGATTAGTAGAGACATGATTTATTGGCTTAAATGAATTTCTTACCTGCTTTCCCAGAATACATGGAGTGCATGGATCAGTCTTTTGATAAGGTAATTTGGGTAGTCCTCGAACAAGCTGTTTTGATGAGATTTTGGCTAATTGCTTCATGTTGACATGACCAAGCTTTATGTGCCATAAGCTTGCTTCGTCTTGAATTGAGATAAAACATTGCGATTCATTTGGTTTCACATTCAGAAGATAAATGTTTCCATGTCTACGACCCATGAAGGACTGAGTAGAGTCTTTACTGATTCCAGAACATATTCCTTCTTGAAAGAAGATCTTGAAACCAGTATCACACAATTGACTAATGCTGAGAAGATTGTAATTGAGTCCTTCCACTAAGGAAACATTACTTATTGTGAGATTTCCAATTTTCACAGTTCCAAATCCCACAATACTCCCTTTGCTGTTTCCTCCAAATGAAACTTTTCCACCATTTACTTGAGCAATCTTTATAAAACAATTTGAGTCTCCTGTCATGTGTCTTGAGCATCCACTATCAAGATACCACTTTACCTTTTTCTTGACGGTGACCTGCATTTAAAAAAGAGTCTCAAGCTTTCTTTGGTACCCAAACTTTCTTGGGTCCTTTGGTGTTAGTAACATAAGCAGTATTAGCCCATATTCTCTTAACAGGTTTCCAAACCATAGGACACTCTTTTTCAAAGTGATCCGGACTGTTGCATTTTGAACATTTTAGAGCATTTCTACCTACAAACTTTACAAAAACTTTCTTGAAGTGATTTTTGTAAACCTCTCTCGAGAGTCTTTTCTTAATTCTTTCTTTTACTTTAGGAAAATCAATCAGGGGAATTGTTTCTTCTGACATTCCTAGACCGGACTTATTGAAGTAAGGTCTTTGTGCTGAAAGAATTTTCTCAAGTTTTTCAGACCCTATTGAAAATTTCTTTGATATATTTGATAAGTCTGTTTTTAAAAAGACATTTTCTTTTGAAAGATTATCTCCATTTTCTTTAAGATTGGAAACAGTCAAGTCTAGACTTTTAACTCTTTCTACTAAAACATTTTCCTTTTGTTTTAGAGCTGAGTTTTCCTTTTTCAGTTCGGAAATTCTTTTGAGAGAAGTCTTAAGACTAAAACATAATTCATCAATATATTTAGAAACTTTGACAGGAATTTTAATATTTCTTGCCTCAAATTCACTGTCTGAGTCTGATCCTGAGTCTGAGTCTGATTGTGCCATTAGACATAGATTGGCATATTCATTATCACTTTCTTCACACTCTGTATCACTCCAGGTTTCGGCTTTGAGAGCTTTTCGAAATCTTTCAGCTTTTCCTTTCTTCTTCTTCAGAAGAGGACAGTTGGGTCTGATGTGTCCCTTTTTCTTACATTCAAAGCAGACTATGTCTTTGTTTGGTTCCTCATCATCAACAGACTTGGTCTGCTGTCTTTGAAAGCTTTGTTTCTTTGAGTTGAACATTCTTCCTTTTCTATTTAGTTTTCTGAATCTTCTTATCATGAGAGCAAGCTCCTCATCGTCCATATCTTCTTCAGAATCTGTATAATCAGAATCATCATTTGATTTTAATGCAATGGATTTCTTACCTTTTGGATCTTCATCTTCATTGATCCGTTCCACTTCATAAGACTGAAGAGTTCCAATTAGCTCGTCGACAGATAGTGGCATAATTCTTTGCGTCTCTCTTATCGAAGTCTTTATGTGATTCCAATCCCTGGAGAGTCCACGCAGTAGCTTGTTTACCTTCATGGGATCAAAAGTTGGTTGACCTTGATTTTCAAGACCATTCACAATATCTGTAAAACGACTAAACATGTCAGATATAGATTCTCCTGGTTTCATTCTGAAGGCTTCGTATTGACCGAGAAGAATGTTGATTCTTGTTTCCTTCACTCGATCTGTTCCTTCATAGGTGATATGCAATCTTTCCCAAACTTCTTTTGCTGTACCACAAGAAGATATTCTATTATATTCAGTTGGTGATAAAGCACAATACAAGGAGTAAATTGCTTTTGCATCGAGTGTTTGTCTCTTGATTATTTCTTCCTGAGACATTCCGCTGGTTTCATCAGTTTCTTTTCCTCTTTCAGAGACTGATGCAGTGGTAGGAGTAATTCATTTTTCTACAACGTCCCATTCCAGAGAATCCTTTGATCGAAGGAAAGCTTTCATCTTGTTCTTCCAGATGTTGTAATCCTTT
Source organism: Eucalyptus grandis x Eucalyptus urophylla (assembly GCA_028830015.1). NCBI lineage: Eukaryota > Viridiplantae > Streptophyta > Magnoliopsida > Myrtales > Myrtaceae > Eucalyptus > Eucalyptus grandis x Eucalyptus urophylla. The sequence goes on along the minus strand of CM054188.1, from coordinate 14,991,414 downwards.
CCATCAAAGTAGGGTGGTCTGGTATTGCTTTGCCCTTCCATCAGCCCTGGTGCTAGCATACTAGCCATGGATCTTTTACTACGAAGTAAAACACTTCAAATAAAGTAAGTACACAGTCTCTGATACCAATTGATATTGCTAGTATGAGTACCTAGAGGGGGTGAATAGGTATATAAAGAATTTTTCTCAATCAATTGCATAATACTAGACAGTTGGAGGAAACGATAATCAAAGTAAGACTGAGAGAAGAGACAATTGAACACGCGGTTTATAGTGGTTCGGCTTATATCAAGCCTACGTCCACTCTTCTTCACTAACAGCCTATTGGCTGGATTCCACTATGAACAAGAGAGAGGTTACAGCACAGCTTTGCCTTGATTCCACAGTGTAGATGTTCTACCACACCTCCTCAAGATTTCTCACAAATATAGACTCTCTCTTTCGTATACAAGTATTCGCTCAAAGGATTTGTCTAAACAAAAAGGAGCTTCAGACTTTGGAATTCTTCTATCGCGCACACCTTGAACAACTAAGACAGTCTTCCTTATATACTCCTTTATGCCATCATACCCGTTGGCACTTACCAAAGGAATTCCTCCAATCTACCCGTTGGACGGAATCAATTAGGAAGATTGTTCAAGCTATTAAAGGAACGTGTTGATAGCCCATCAATCCTGTTCCCCCATACAATCAGGATCTCGGTTTCCATAAGCAGAACCTTCCAATAATATTTAGGCAATCACCGGATCTTCAATTATCGAATCAATCTTCGATCAATCAAAGGACTCCATTTATGTCTTCTCCAGCCATGAGATCTTCTCCGGTTGATAAGGTTAAATCCTTAACGAAACATCCAGTTCTGGATAACCTTTCTTCAACGGACTAGAGACTGTCAATGAGGATAGACTTTGAGTCTTGAGTCTGGCTGTCCCAAGGTCTTCAGACTTTAAATAGCAGAGTCTGCAAGCCTTCAGACTAGACTGATAGAAACGATTTGTCAACTTCAAAACACTTCAAGAAGATTTCTCCAACACCGGTAACTGGAAGCATAAGTCCAGTCATCCCAAAGACCTCATTATTGGCGACATTAATGAAGGAATTCACACAAGATCCAAAAGGCGCGAAGAGTCTAGTGCTGTGGCTCTTATTTCTGAAATTGAACCAAAAAGCATAGAAGAAGCTGGCAGAAGTACACCACAAGTGCCATAACTTGGCACGCCGGGACACTTAAGTGCCATAACTTCAAAACGGTACACTTAAGTGCCACTTTTTTTTTCGAGTGGGACACTTAAGTGCCACCTCCGGCGACCCTTGCCGGAAATCCTACGTGGCAATATTTTATTATTATTTTTTGCCTACGTGGCTCGCCGGAGCTCCAAATCAGCATAAAAATTAAAAAAAAAAATTTAAAAATTTTAAAAAAAGTAAATTTTAAAAATTTTAAAAATTAAAAAAAAAGAAATTTAAAAATTTTAATTTTAAAAAATTAAAAAAATTAAAAAAATAAGAAAATTTTAAAAATTTTAATTTTAAAAAATTTTAAAAAAATTTTTATAAAAAAAGAAAATTTTAAAAATTTTAAAAAATTTTAAAAATTTTAAAAATTTTAAAAATTTAAAAAAATTTAAAAAATTTAAAAAAATTTAAAAAAATTTAAAAATTTTAAAAAATTTAAAAAATTTAAAAAATTTAAAAAATTTAAAAAATTTAAAAAATTTTAAAAAATTTAAAAAATTTTAAAAATTTTAAAAATTTTAAAAAATTTTAAAAAAATTTAATTTTTTTTTAAATTTTAAAAATTTTAAAAAAATTTTAAAATAAGAAAATTTTAAAATTTTAATTTTAAAAAATTTTAAAATTAAAAAAAAATAAGAAAATTTTAAAAAATTAAAAAAAAAGGGGGGGGGTGGGGGAGGCGACAGCGGCGGAGGTGACGGCGGTGAGGGAGCCGGCGGCGGCGGCAAGGGAGCCGCCCCGTTCGGCCTCCCACCCCCCCCCCCCTTTTTTACAATTTTTTTAATTTTTCTTAATTTTTAAAAAATTTTAAAATTTTCTTAATTTTTAAAAAATTTTAAAATTTTCTTAATTTAAAAAAAATTTTAAATTTTCTTAAATTTTTGAAAATTTTCTTAATTTTTAAAATTTTCTTAATTTTTTAATTTTCTTAATTTTCTTATTTTAAAAAATTTTTAAAATTTTTAAAATTTTCTTAATTTTTAAAATTTTTCTTAATTTTTTAAAATTTTTTGAATATTTTAAATCTAATTTAATTAATTTATATACTATTATTTACACGTGGACGTGAAACGGCGTCGTTTTTGCATTTTCTCCGCCACGTCAGCGTGCAAAACGACGCCGTTTTGGACCGAGCTCGCCGGAAAGTCACCACGTCAGCCATTTGGCCGGATTTTCGCCGGAGTGGCACTTAAGTGTCCCATTTTACTCCGATGATGGCACTTAAGTGTACCATTTTAAAGTTATGGCACTTAAGTGTCCCGGCGTGCCAAGTTATGGCACTCCAGGTGTCCCGCACTCGAAGAAGCTTTATCTGATGAAAGCTGGATTGAAGCTATGCAAGAAGAACTTAGACAATTCAGTATTAATAATGTCTGGGAGTTGACTCCTAAACCGAAAGGTAAATATATTATTGGAGCTAAATGGGTTTTCAGGAACAAGATGAACGAAAAAGGTAAAGTCGTAAGAAACAAAGCAAGACTCGTGGCCAAGGGATATACGCAAGAAGAAGGGATAGACTATGACGAGACTTACGCATCAGTAGCAAGATTAGAAGCAATTCGATTATTACTTGCTTTTGCTTATTATAAGAATTTCAGGTTATTCCAAATGGACATCAAAAGTGCTTTCCTGAATGGATTTATCCATGAGGAAGTCTATGTGGAACAACCACCTGGGTTTGAAGACCCAAGGAAGCCAAACTCAGTATTCAGACTGAAAAAAGCATTGTATGGATTAAAGCAAGCACCTCGACCTTGGTACGACAGGCTGAGTAAGTTTTTAATTCAAAATAGCTTTGAAAAAGGTAAAGTAGACACTACTCTGTTTATCAAAAGAGAAAGCAAAAGTTTTCTGCTTGTTCAAATATATGTTGATGATATCATTTTTGGATCCTCTAATAAAAGTTTGTGCAAGAAATTCTCTAAGTCTATGCAGGATGAATTTGAAATGAGCATGATGGGTAAACTAACCTACTTTCTTGGACTTCAAGTGAAACAATTGAAGGAAGGGACTTTTATTCATCAAGAAAAATATGCTAATGATCTTGTCAAAAAGTTTGGACTGAAAAATTGCAAAAAGATTGATATACCAATGTCAAGTTCCTTGAAGATAGACAAAGATGAAGGAGGAAAGAAAGTTGACCATAAGCTATACAGAAGTATCATCTTACTGCTTCTAGACCTGACATTTTGTTTAGTGTTTGCATTTGTGACAAATTTCAAGCAGACCCTAAAGAATCTCATCTAAGTGCTGCAAAGCGTATTATCAAATACATTGCTTCAACTTCAAGCATCGGCCTTTGGTATCCTAAAAAGGGAGACTTTACTCTCCTTGGATATTCAGACGCAGATCTAGCTGGTTGCATAATTGATAGAAAGAGCACTTCAGGTACTTGTCAATTACTTGGAAGCAGGACAGTGTCTTGGTTTTCAAGAAAGCAAAATACAGTAGCTCTTTCTACTGTAGAAGCAGAATATGTAGTTCTCGAAAGTTGTTGTTCAAAAATTTTGTGGATAAAATAACAGTTAAGAGACTTTGGAATTGAAGATTCATGCACGGAGATTAACTGTGACAACACCAGTGCAATCAATCTTACCAAAAATCCAATTCTTCACTCAAGAGCAAAGCATATAGAAATTCAACATCACTTCATTAGAGATCATGTTCAAAATGGAGAAGTTTCGATTCAGTTTGTTGACTCAAAGAACCAACTGGCGGATATATTTACGAAGCCTTTGGAGAAAAATCAATTTGAAATCATCTGTTCCAGACTCAACATCTTGAAGCTTGAAGAAGTTAAAGTCTAGAGACTCACAGTCTCAGACAATCATGGTTCTTGACTGTAAGTTATTTTATTTTCTCTTATCTCGGAAAGGTACGATCATTTATCTATTTATAATTGATCTATGCTATCTTCAATTTCCGTGAAAAGTGCAATTTTTCTTTTTCAAAAAGGAGTTAATATTTCAAAGTTGGCAATTATCTATTTTTTTAAAATGCAGTTATTTTTAAAAGGGGCATCTTTTACTTTCCTTTACAACGTTTGGTATGCCTCTCTTCGACTGAACTATATACAGACGATTCCTCTTCACTTAACTCCAAAACCCTAAAAAGCATCGATCTTCCATTCCTGTCTTTCTCTCTTGTTTAATCTTCGAAAAAGTTGTCATCTTTCTTGGGAAAGTCAAACAAGGAATCTCTCAAAGACTAAGAAAGATGTCATCTTCAAGAAAGTCTTCGAGGATCGCAAGCAGGGGACCACGGCGAATGAGTAAGGGGCCTACTCACTTTGATCTCACCGAGGAAGAGGAGTCACCAAATCAGCAGCAGAGCCCACAACATTCTCAGCAGCGTCATTCTCCACCATCTAGTCCACAAAATGCTGTTCATCAACAAGAGGAAGAAATCGTCGAAGACGCAGATCCTATAAGAGTTCAAAAGCCCTCTTTTATTTATAAGCTTTACCGTGCTTTAAAGAGTATTGGTACTCCATTGAACTACATCGATGAGTTTCTTAAGGATAAGGGATATGGGAATGAGTACATCTTTTTGCGAAAAATGGAGAGTTTGGAAATTGCTCCTAAGGGGTTGGCAGAAAAAACCCTTGCAAATATCCCAAGTGATTTGTGTGTTAGGGGATTTAATCCGATAGATGGAAATGATGATGACATATTGTACATCCAATTTCAACCGAAAATGGGTGTTGCGGCGAAAATTTGAGGAAAAAGAACAAAGTTGTTTAGATCAAGGGAACAGAAAATCTATACTCCAAATTGTTGAAGCGTGGGGTGGTAAACCCTAGGAGTGTAGATTTTGATTTCCTTGATGCTATGAATGTCAATTTGCGGGAAAAGTTCAGTTTTCTTCAACTTGAACAGTTCTGTTCCGACACCACAGAAGCCTATGCTCAATTAACTGCATATTTCTATTCAAATCTTAGTTTCTTGGATGCGAATAGAATCTCTTTCAGTGTCCGAGATCAGGACTTTGTAGTGGATGTGGATATGTTGGCAGATGTTATTGGGGTTGAGAGAGGGAGATATCAACCCATCAGTGTCTCTATAGCTCGTGCCACATTGGAACTTGTTAAAGACAGAATGACAAAGGGAAGGATTTCCTACTCAAGGATGCATGCGTTCAACATTCTGCTTCACAAGATTGTGATCAATTGCCTCAAACCGAAATCAACTTCCAAGACTAATGTTTCTAACTTAGAGGCAAAGCTGATGTATGTCATCAATGCTGGGAAAAAGTTCTCTTCCTCACACTATTCTGTTTCACATGTATAGAGCAGTGGTAAAGGACAAGGGCCAACTTCCTTATCCAGGTCTTGTGTCAAAGATATTCAGACATTTGAATATTCAGCATCCACAAATTCTCTGTGTTCGACCTTATAACAAAATGGTGGTAGGACTGAAAATGGTGTCCAAAATGCGTCTGAAAGAGCTTGACAAGGCGTTGGAGAAATTTAAGGAGAAAACCCCTGTCAAATCTCATCAAGTCTCTTCAGCAACGAAAAGGAAAGGGAAGGAACCCATGGTTGCTCCATCTAAGAAAAGAAAAGCTCTCATTATTGATGAAGATGATGAGGATGACCTCACAATTTTTGCTATAGCATTAAAGAAGCTGAGTCATTCTGTTCCTGAATCAATGGAACGACAGGAGAAAGAAGTAGAGGAGAGAGAAGAACTGGAGAAAGAAGAAGAAACAGAATCAGAGGAGAGAGAAGCAGAGGAGAAGGAAGAAAAGGAGAAAGAAGCTGAAGAAAAAGAAACAGACGAGGAAAGGTTTGAAGAAGAAGAAGAAAGAGAAAATCAAGAGGAAGGAGAGCATGAGGAAAACTCTTCTCCACCTGAAGCCATGGAAACAGGGGGAGATGGTGAAAATAGAGGAATGTCCTCATATCTTGTTACCAGTGAAGGAGTCAGTCGCTCTCCAGCAAATCCAGAAGACATTCATGCCTCTCAATTTCCTGAGGAGGGACATGGTGCTTCATCGCCAAATCTGCGTGATTATGCTGATATACCATCGTCTGCCTTTACTCCATCAAATCGTGCCGAAGCCAATACGTAGACTGATAACTCAGCAGATTTTCGCAGAATCATTAATGTTCTTTTGGAATTGCGGGGTCAGATATATGCTTTGGAAAGCGAAGTTTAGAACTTGAAGAATGCTGGTCAAGCTTCTTCCGTTTCATTGTCTGATCAGATCCAAGCCCTTACTCTTCAGATTCAAGCCAATGCTAAAGGTGAAGAGGTGGATCAACTGAAGGAAGAATTGAAAAAGCTGGAAGGCATCATCCAGTCCATGGGAGATTTCCAGCTTGTTCGCATTCCCAAGCAAACTTGACTTCATTCTATTCCCATCTCAACTTCTTTTTTATGATGACAAAAAGGGGGAGAGATGCGAAATTTGAAATCTTTGAACTTAAACTTGTTGAATTTTTAGTTTGTTTTGATATTTGACTTGTGTGTCTGTGTCTGGATGAGGATTGACTGAACGTGGATTTGGATTTGACTGTTGTTTATATTAAGTACTATTGATATCTTATGAATGGCTTTACTCTCATGCAAGACTAACCTATTTTCTGTGGTTGCAGATTCTAGTGTTATCATTAAGTTATTAATCTTTATGAGATATCCATATTTGCTTGAGTAATGTTTTGCAGGTCAAAGTTATTCAAATCTGCAGGAAAGTTTTGTCACCATCAAAAAGGGGGAGATTGTTGGAGAAATCTTTCTGGAATATTTTGAAGCTGACAAAACGTTTCTATCAATCTAGTCTGAAGTTTTCCAGACTCTTCTATTAAAGTCTAAAGACCTCCGAACTACCAGACTCAAGACTCAAAGTCTATTCTTATTGACAGTTTCTAATCCGTTGAAGAAAGGCTATCCAAAACTGCTTCATTAAGGATTTGGCCTTATCAACTGGAGAAGATCTCTTGGCTGGATATGACATAACGGATTCCTTTATTCAAATCAAGAATGATTAAAGATCCGATGATTGACGAAGTATTCTTGGAAGGTTCTACTTATGGAAACCAAGATCCTGATTGTATGGGCGAGCAGGATTGATAGGCTATCGACATGTTCCTTTAATAGCTCGAATAATCTTCCTAATTGATTTTGTCCAACGGGAGGATTGAAAGAATTCCTTTGGTAAGTGCCAACGGATATGATGGCACAAAGGAGTATAAAAGGAAATCATTCCAGTTGTTCGAGGTGTGCATGATAGAAGAATTCCAAAGTCTGAAGCTCTTTGATTCTTAGTCAATTCATTTATTGAGCGAAATCTTGTACACAAAAGAGAGTCTATATTTTGAGATACCTTGAGGAAGTGTGATAGAATATCTACACTGTGGAATCAAGGGAAAGCAGTGCTGTAACATCTCTTTTGTTCATAGTGAAATCCAGCCAGTGGGCTGTCAGTGCAGAAGAGTGGACGTAGGCTTGGAATAAACCGAACCACTATAAACTTTGTGTTCAATTTTCTCTTCCCTACTCTCTACTTTACTTTAATCATAGTTCGATTTGTTAACTAAAGGAGAGCTTCCTTTCTGATTTGTCTAGTATTGTTTTCATATCTCGAGAAATTATTTTTACACCTATTCACCCCCCTCCAGGTGCTTATACTAGCTATATCAATGTCCACCTAGAATGGCGTGAATACAGCTGGAGGTTGCAGTAAACCGTCAGAGAAGGGACCAGGCCTTCGCAATTATATGGACACGCGAAAATTTTCAGAGAAAATAAAATGAGGAATGATAAACGATGGTCCCATCTTGTGTGGTACTTAGTAGGGCTGCATTCCTTATTTTGACATGCCAGTGCCTACACGTCCTGCATTCTCTAATTGCATGTGTATTTTTTTCTTTCCTCCATATAGGGAATATCAATAATTTTTACTTTAAAGAAGAACTGAACATTGGCAACTCTTTACTTCAATTCATCCCCATATTAGGTTATTCTTGGAGGGTCATTGAATATGCATAACCTTCACAATTATATGGACACATGAAAATTTTCAGAGAAAATAAAATGAGAAATAATAAATGACACAAGAAATTATTGTCATACGATACAAATGTTGAAACTTGTATTAGTAAAAAGAGTAAGCTGTTAATGACCTACTAGTAAATTGGAGAACACACGATTACAATTGATGACACACTTTTAAGTAATTTCCAGTCCCATAATTACACCAAATACCCACGGTGTTTATGGAACAAATTTCATAATATACACCAAAGAGAGAGAATCCCTTCCGGTCAGATAAACGGAAGAAAAAGAAAAGACAAAATAAAAATAAAAAATAAAAAATAAAAAGACCGAGGGGCCACCAGAACCAATGATTACTCTTTCTTTTGTTTTGTATTTGCTTCTCGTGTTGACAAGATTTTCCAACAAGCTCCCTTATTTCTACTCAATCATTAGCTCCTCCTCTATAAAATTATACTACTAGAAGAAGGCTCTTCATTAGATGTTGCTGCTGCTTGTGAAGAGAATTCAACGAAAGTAGACGACAAACTTCATGTGTAGCGGTTGAACACACATGTAAGGAATCTATTGCAGGTTCGAACCAAATCGAAGAGGCGGTCGAATTTCATCAATTCGATCGGACTTGCTTTGGACCGTGTTAATTAACTGGTTCAAACTCAAGGCCTTATTTTAATGTAAACAAAACTAGAAAAGGGCTGTCAGAGCTAGAAGTGGGACTGGTTTCAGCAAAGGAAGAGGACCGGTTTTTGCTGAAAATTTGCGGGGATCAAAGCTGGAATGGGCCCACCGTAGGCAGCCTGTTGGGTCTGAAGTGAGATGCGTATGAGGCCATTTGACAGCTGCTATTCTCGACAAAAGAGGGCTCAATGACTTGACATTGTATTTGATATTTTTCTCAACAACCCTAGGAAAAGGCTCCGCTGAATTGTCTGAAATGACAGAGCTGAACGTGCTGGAAGAAAGAGAGAAAAGAAAAGAGGATAATGAACGCAAAACTATTAGAGATGGCAATCTTAAGGACGGGCATCGATCACGTGTGGCCTTCAAAAGGGAATTTCCTTTTTCTTTTTTTAAGAGTTGGTGAAAAAAGAAATTAGGAAAGGTTCTAAATAAAGGAATTAAGTGAATGTTATTGCAAATATGTGCCCCAAAAAAGGGCACGACCTTATTGGCTAGTCAATGGCATTTCCCTCTTTATTTTCTTTTTTGTTTTCTTTCCTTTTTTCTTTTTTCCTTATTCTTATTTTTTCTTTTTCATCAGTGGCTGGTTTGAAGGCCACCAACCATACGTGGAGAGGGCCAGGTGAGGGTCGCCCTCACCTTACTCGGGCAAGGCTACCCTTGAAAGCCACAGGCAGACTCAATTTTGTTTAAAAATTGAGTTTTTCCACTAACTCCATTTAACTTAACTAACGAAAAATGTTGACCTAACTTTTAAATATCTTATCTCTTCCACGTAGCGTTCTACGTACTTTAAGGTTAACTAAAGTGATAAAATGATATCGTTTTAATCCGAATCCTAATTTTCACACAAAATCTTAATTAAATTAGGCTTAAAAACTCCAAAAAATTTTCCATAAAAAGACAAAATCAAAAAAGAAATAAAAAAGAGGTAAAAACATAAAAAGAAATAAAAAAATAAAGAAACTTACACAAAAAAATAAAAACCCAAGGTTGTGATTGCTGACCCATTGTTGGTAGTGGAGGTGAGCATGGTTTTAAAGTAGAACTTGTAACTTGAGAATTAGATCGATGAGAACTTGTAGATTCCAAGTTCCAATATATGCAAGATAGATTCTAGTCTCCCAAAAATGAGGAATCTATTTTGACGAGTAGGTTTTAGGCTCTTGATTAGAGGAACTTGGAACTTGAAATTGGAACCTATAATCTAGAACAAGTTTTAATATTTTTCTTAGTCCATATCTTCATGCGATTTTGTGATATTCCATGTCATTCGATGATGAATGTATAATCTAAAAGCACTAGTCTGAGCTTCCATTTTATATTAATGTCCATATTTTTCGTGTGTTTGAATATAAGTTATGAAGTAAATTGTAGCAACAAGTGGTGATTATTAAAGGTTTAATTCATTGCAATCGGTCAATTGATAATATAGATGGAACCTAGATAGACCATAGGATCGACCTTAGAACTTGTGACATGGTAAGTTTTAGGTTTTAGGATATGCAAGTTAAGTTTCAAGTTCCAAAAAATAAGGAATGTGTTCCAATGTGTAAGTTTCAAGTCTTAAGTGGAATATGTACTGAACCTAAAATCTTTCACCCCTAGCCGATAGGGCGTCGAGGTTGCGAGTACCTCGATGAGGGCCACAACCCTTGCCGACCAATGGTGAGGGCCCCACATTGCATCTATATTTTTTTTTTGAAAAGCTTTTAGATTAATTTTTAAACTAATTTAATTAAAATTTGGTTTAAAATTGTCTTTGGACAAAAAAATTTCGGCCAGAATATTTAACCAGTCGGTGAGGTAGACCTTTATCTGAAACTCCTATGGCAACTTTAGGTCTTTTTTTGGGAAAAAAAAAAAGATACACTTTAAATCTTTGTTTAAGAAATTGATAGAACCCTGGACCCTTATTTGAAATTTTTTCAAGAAATTTGGGTTCTGGGACTAAGGACACAGACCCAGTGTTGGCCGGATTGGGCTAGTCCAAGATTAGTCTAGGGTTGACCCTAGACCGGTACTCGGCCTTACTATCATGTGTTAGAAAGTAGAGCAATAAAAAAAAAAAAAACACCAACGAAAGTAATATCTGCAAGCATTACACAAATGAAATCAAATGAGTCATATTCAAGCCCAACGAAGTCGGATGGTTCAGTGAAAAATACTCGTACATTACACAGCAAGATTTTATTAAATTGGTAAATTTACAAGTGGGCGAAGAATTGCCATCTATTGAAGGAATTTAACGATGAAAATATAAATAGTAAATTATCAACCTATTTGGATGTTTGGCACTATAGCAAAATCTTACCTTGGTAACATACAAAAAGATTCAGCAATTTGTATACATTTACCATCATGCACTTCATATGACTAATTTTTGGCAAAGAAAGAAATTTTTTTGAATGAGCATCTAAAGTGGGTTATTTTTTCAAAAGATTGCCTAAGATGGACATTATTTTAAATAAGGGTCTAAAGTGGCTAAATTAATCTCAAATGAAGACTTGATCTCACTGGTTGGCCAAATTATTGCTGGTTGGCAAGTACTTTTTTTTTTTGGTGGTCGGAAGGGTCCCCTTCTAGTAGAGGACATCACGCTGATTTTTTTTTCTTTGGCCCAGAGGGTGGCCAGTCAATCCGGCAAACATTTAGTTTTTCTCCTCCAACTTCCCCTCCTTGAGCATCTCACTTATGTACTTAAGAGTCAAATGAGTTTCACTATCTTTCACAGATTCCACTGATGTGCTACTGGAAGCCGGCGATGCACTAGCAATCGGGGTATTGGGTTCAACGCTGTGTTTGAATCCATTAACAGGATTCCAATTTGGATGGATCAAAATCAATCTATGTCAAGCTTCGACCCATTCAAGGAACTAGTATTGTTCATGGTCTTTGATTCAAGTTATATTATATGGATTGGTGTCTAGTGGACTGAGTTCATCACAATCATCCATTTTGTGGACTCTTGTGTAGAACCAACTTTAGGGCGATTTGTTTTTTTTTTTTTTTTTGACAAGTAAAGTTTTATTGTTGGCTTAAAAGGCAAGTGAGCTACCTGCTACATGCTTAAGTCATACAATTTAAACAAGACCCAAATGTTGACATAAAAACTTGTAATTGCCCAAAGATATTTGGAGAAAATTATCAAAAAAATCATAATATATTGTACTTATTTTAATTCAGTCATAAACTTTTTAATTGTATCAATTGAGTCCCAATTTTTTCAATTTTTATTAATTGAGTCCATCTAGCCTATTTTGACCAGAAAACGAAAAGTGAATGCCATTAGACCTTTTTAAAAAAATAGTATTTTAATATTTTTGAATTTTTAATATTTTATTATTTTTAATTTTCTTTTCTTTTCATTTATTTTTTTGTTTTCTTCCTTTGCCAAGCCTTGGTGATGGCCGGTGATCGGCCACAGGTTATGATTGATGAGGATTGCCCTTACTAGCCTTAGGTGAGGTCACCCTTGTTAGCCTTGAGTAAAGCTTGTCCTAACTAGATTTGACGAGGTTGAGCGTTGCTTGAAGTTGGCAAGGTTGGCCCTTGCTGGCCTTTAGGGAAGGTCGGCCTCGCCATCTTTGGGCAAGTCTCACCTGAGACCAGCCCTTGTGAAGACTGACGAGGTTGCGCCTTGCCCTCGATAGATTGGGCAAAGTCGAGCCTCGCATGAAGTTGTGACTTGTCGAATTTGGCAAGGTAGCAAAGTCCTCCCTTGCTAGATCTTGGCAACGACCATCATTGGTTGTAGCCTATGGTTGATTAGTAGTCATCCTCAAGGCTCAACAACTAGCAGAGAAAGAAAAGAAAAGAAAAGAAAAGAAAAAGTATTTAAAAATTTAAAAATATATATATATTAAAAAATTTCCAGGTCTACGCCAATTGCACCATGTAGGATGTCTGATATTCGTGTTAGTGATTTCCAATCAAAATTGATCATATAAGCTCAATTGGCAAAATGTGAAAACGTTTGGGACTAATTTTTATAATAAAAATATTTATAACTGAATTTGTAAAAATATAATAGGTTTAAGAACTTTTGGGTAATTTTCCTAAGGTATTTGTGGAGTAAAAACACCATTCTTAAGAAGTCTTCCTTGGATACATTACATCACATCTTGTCATTTCCTAAATAACCAGTCAGGAATATAACTAGTTACCATAATATTCTAAAAACCTCACACACTACGTTTTTTAGGTATCACCTTTAAAGAATGAAGCTTCCTTAGTGCTATTCCCACCCGCTCTCTCATGTCGAGGGTCTCTGAAGTCAAACCATCACTGAGTTCCCAATCGAAATGGTAGAGCAACTTCGCAAGACCGAGATGAAGCACCCTATCCGCCAGCGAAAGTCCGACGCACATTCTTCTGCCTGATCCGAATGGAATTAGCTCAAAGTTTTGACCTTTGTAGTCAATTTTAGATCCTAGAAACCTCTCTGGTTTGAATGCTAGCGGGTCCTCCCAAGCATCTGGGTCTCTTCCAATGCCCCATACATTCACGAAAACCTGGGTATCTTTGGGTATATCAAATCCCATGAAATTGGTTTCTTTTATAGCATTTCGTGGGATAAGCAAAGGTAATGGTGGATGCAATCTCAGGGTTTCCTTCACCACAGCTTGCAAAAACCGCATTTTTTCCGTGTCACTTTCTTCGAGTTTTCTGTTCAACCCCACAATCTGGTTAATCTCATCTTTGGCCTTTTTCATTGACACGGGTTGGCGGAGTAGCTCCGCCATCGCCCACTCGATGGTGCTGCTTGTAGTCTCTGATCCAGCGAAAAACATTTCCTGCACCATCAATTAGACCCATTTAGTACAAGATCATGTCTTGCTAGGGTTACCACCAATGTTGATACTTTTGCTATAATTAAGATATTCATTTTCGCTCGAAAATCACTCGCTCAAATCGTGGGCTTAACAGTAAAAATCATCATGCTTCACCTAATACAATCCTTATCAAACATAGCAGCTCCTATGCTTCGAATTGACAGACAATTGCGCATAAAGAAAGGAACAAGAATTTGATGATTGGATCCTAAAATTGACGAAATGAATCCACTAATGACAACAGGAATATTTATAAAAGGGCAAGAGCAGGTGTTTGTTTGGAAAAATGAAATAAACAACTGGAATGGCAAGAATTAAGTTGCTGAGAAATAACTGAAAATGAATGGCAAGAAAGTGAAGTGTGTTCTTTTCATGTTTATGCGTCTTTTTTCCCTTAAGATGTGCTCTTTTTGTAGTCTCGGCTACAACGATTGCTTCACTGCAACTGCCGGTCAACAACTTTAAAAATTGTTCCGTCCTAGATGTTTGACTACAATAACTGTTCGCGTTAGTTTTATCATTGCAGTCGGTTTGATTCGACCAAATTTTGTGAGCCAATGTCAATACTTCTTGACTCGACCGACATTAACTTGACTTTCATTTATAAGTCCATGGACAAAAACTGTTCACGCCTTGTCAACTTAATCTTATTGGCTTCTTATAATCAATGCTGGTGTTTGAGCATCGATTATATTTAGTCAATATCAGATCACACATCTGATCAACATACTATTCACTCATCCATTGTGGATACCCTACATGTTCTATTAATCAGTCAAATTGACATCAACTTAATTTAATAAATCATTCAATGTGTCTTTCTAGCACTGGATTTTAAAAAAAAAAAAAGAAAATAACCATAAATCAATCTTGTGTTTTTGGAGAACATTCTTAGCTAGTTATTACAAAATGAGCACAGATTGGCTAAATCAGGAAAGAACGGTAACATCTTTATAATGGTAGTAGCTTTTTGTTTTGCAACGTTCTCTACAAACTTAAAGTGTAAAATGTTTTCATAGATAGTCGATTGGAAAAGGCTAGTTATTATAAAATCTAGTGCTAGAATGTTCTACGAAAACACAAGTCTGTAGAGAACGACGCGAGATATGACCTGCTTGTTAATTGTCAATTAAGTTTACCACCCCACTTTACAAACCGAACTGGACCTAATATCCTTAAGATGTTAATCATTTCTTGTTTGCCAAGAGTGGAAGAGAGGATACCAGAATTATTATGATGACGTTCTGGGAAGAGATTTTGCGAGGACCTTCCTTTCCATCGCCCTCATAATCCAATACCGCATCCAAGAAGTCATTTGTCGTTCTCATCTCTCCCCTTAGCTTTCGCTCCTCCAACCTCTCTTTTACAAAACCTTCAGCAATCTTCATGGCTCGACCCATGTCCTTCGCCATGCTTGCCTTGATCCCCTGCGGGTCCAACCATTTCAACCACGGCAGGAAGTCGGCCACGTTGGGCTTGCCAGCCCATTCCATGAACCGGTTCATGGCATCGAAGAACTCGGGCCCGTCCTTTGATTTTGGGTCCAACAGATCCCGCGAGAGCACCATATTACCCACCACATTAAATGCCATGAGAAAGAGGAAGTGGGATAAGTCGATTCCTTGCTCTTCATAAAAATTAGAAATTTTTAACGATTAATTATAATTAGAGAATGTATAGCAGAACGTAATGAATTAGACATGAAAAAAAAAATTATTGCACCAAGTTTTGCAACTAGTTTAAGGAGGGATGGAGGAATCAACCTCCAAGCTGCAATGTTCAAGACAAAAGTTGGATTTTTCAAGCTCAAGTCGAACTTAATAAAGCTCTTGATAAGCTTGTTTTCGGATATTTTCCACTAACAAAACTAAATTAGCATCTGAACTCTTAAAAACTCCAACTTGGCTTCTACAAATAAAATAAAGTGGAAAATTTACTTTTGCATTCTCTTGCATAATAATGGGGATATACTTGATCAATGCATCAGAAGATATATAAAACCCAACTACTTGATCATGCTCGAGTTTGACCCAATTCAATGGTAAAGCTACTCGAGCTTGGCATAATTCAACTGTAGAGCCACTCTAGTTCGACTCAAACTCGAGAAGAATGAAAGCAAGTTTGACTAAATAGCACTTTAAACACCAGTAGCTCTTGGGCAACTTGAATTATTTACACTGGTATCTATTTTATTGAATTTGTCAATTACAGTAACAAAACAAAGGGATAAAAGTACCAGCAGTCCCTAAACTTCTATAAAAAGTTTTAATTAGGTTCCTAAATTTGTTGTGCAATTAGATCCTCGAGCCGTATAACTTCTTCTTTGATTTAGTCCTTCCATTAAAGAAGTATATATAAATGTTGACATGGTGGTTACGTCCTCATTGAAAACCAACATGGTGTCTTAAGTGAATTCTTAAAAAACCTAAAAATAGAATGACATAGAAAAATTGAATAACTAGGATGGAGGTGAGTTGGGTCATGCAATAAATTGAGGCAACGCTTGGGTTGGTGAATGTTTACTTGGATTTAGATTTCTTTATTTTTATAATCTTTCTTACCCATCTTGGCACTAAGTAAAAAAGAATTCATGTCTCCCTAATTAGTTAGTCTAGTGAGTGCTAACATATGGTGGGGATGCAATATTCATCGTAACCAATGCATTAGCATATTTAAGAGGAGGACCAACTCAAATTAAAAGATGTATAATTTAAGAACTCAATAGTAGAAAAAATAAAAATAAAAAAGATTCTGGAACTTAATTGTACATTTTGCAAAAAAGAAAGACCGCTGGTTCCTTTATCGGTAAAAAGCAGGCCCAATGTTTTCTTAGGTAGATCTAGTTGCAGGTTGCGTTCTTTACTGAAATACGATTCTTTTGACAGCGTGCATCATTAACTCCTAATGGTGCAAAAGTCCCAACATATCTTAACCGTTGATTTTACATATATTAGTGAGAAGAACTTGTGACACTAGTGGGAATATTCGATATTTTGTAAGGAGTTTAAACGTTCCTTTCTCTCTCTCTATGTTGCTTTTTTTTTTTTTCCTTTGAAGAAGAAAACTATTATTTCGGT
The DNA here is from genome assembly GCA_028830015.1 of Eucalyptus grandis x Eucalyptus urophylla. Classification (NCBI taxonomy): domain Eukaryota; kingdom Viridiplantae; phylum Streptophyta; class Magnoliopsida; order Myrtales; family Myrtaceae; genus Eucalyptus; species Eucalyptus grandis x Eucalyptus urophylla. Next base: position 14,974,587 of record CM054188.1, on the reverse strand, counting down.
CATTCAAGGTTACACATGCAACGCAAACGTCCAAAGTAACACGAAGCACGTAAGAAATAACCTGTTGTTACTTGTTTAACCGCCATTTCTTCCTCTAAATACACGATCATGTTGTCGACACACTTCTGCCTGAGATGGGCCGTCTCGTTGACGCGCTTGGTCACGAGGAACTCAACAGAGCAGAGACGCCTTAGAACGCGCCAGTAGCCACCGTAACGACCCACAGCGAGCGAGCCTTGGTCATAATTGAGAGCTGTCAATGCATGGGGACACTTGCGGTCTCCGAACGCGAAGTCATGGCCCTTGAAGAACTCTGCGGCGGCCTGAGCTGATTGGATCACCATGGTGTTCACGGAACCGAGCTTCAACCACGTCACAGGCCCATGCTTGGCTCGGAAGTTGTGGAGGTTCTGGTGCGGCGTGGTCCCGAGGTCGAGGATATTGCCGATCACGGGCCATGCGGGGGGCTGAGGGGGAAGCTTGGTGCGCTTCCGGTTGAGAAGGAAAAATAGAAGTGCCGGGAGGAGGAGGCCGAGCCAAAAGAGCAAAGTAGGGCAGTACTCCATTGGCTAAGCTTTGTGCTATTGCTCACCTTGCACTTATGCGATTATTGCGTGGAAAAAATGATATTAATATACACTCTTATCCTGTTCACAAGAAAGCAACCCAAAACAATAAAGAAAAGGCAGGAGATGCTATTATTTGCCATTCACAATATAAAAAGGAGAAAACATTAATATATCTTTCGGCTATGAATAGGAGTAACATGCTGGTCACGTGGAGTCTGGTGATCCATCCATTTCATCGAATTAGGTTAAATTCGATTCTTATTTCATTGGAATAATTTCATTTTTGGTCAAACAACTTACATGAATTATGCAATCAAATCCGTAACTCTTAATTTGTGCATTTAAGTCCTACAACTTTACTCTAGTACTCAATATAATCCTCTGGTTTCCACAAAATTATGATGCCTTGTTCTTTCTTGGGTTTCATGGATTGATTTATCAACTAATTTGTCCTATCAAAATAGGATAGTTATGTATTTACTTTTGTTGGGAGTGTATAACAGATGTTCAATATCTTTACCCTAGGAGATTGCTAAGAGGGAGCCCAAGTCTAAGTCTATCAACATATCTAATTGAACCCATCTTCACTCAAAAGCTTAAAGTAATGAGTTATTGACCAACTAGATAAATTAATTACTTCACACTACACCAATTCTCCACTGTGGGACTTCCCAAACACAACTTATATATGTATCTCAACAATCTCCTCATCACGTGTAAGCTTAATGTTAGGTCTGTTCCCCCTTAATTCAAGTATCTTTCTACATTAACTTATCTCAACTTGAATCTTCAACATTCACCTTCATCCATCCTTCGTCCATGTTCTTTTTCATTGGATTGAACCATGAAAACTACCATGGGATTGTGTAGCAACAGCACCACACACACTGCCCAGAAACTGTGTTGGTCACTAGATTCCTTTCCTTAAGATAATTCACATGTATATCTCAACAATCTCCCCATCACATTTGAGCTCAATGTTAGGTTTGTTCCCCTTAATTTAGGTATCTTTCTATATTAACTAATCTTAACTTGAATCTCCAACACCCACCTTTATCCATGTTTTTTTTCTTTGAATTGAACCATGAAGACTACCATTGGGATTGCATTATACCACAACACACATTGCCCATAAATTGGGTTGGTCACTAGATTCCTTTTATTGAGATATCTAGAACAGATTGGGGCCACCAATCTGCTATCGGCTCTAACACCAATGTTTGGTAGTCTTGGGCTTCTCTCACCTCAAACGTTTATTCAAAGGGTGAAACTTTCCTTCATATTTATAAACTAACCACCAGAAAATTCCATAATTGATGTGGGATAACTCCAACAACTTTTGCCTTAGTAAGATGGCTTGTCTTTTTCGAAAACATCATATATTTAAGTCCAATCATTAATTTGATCGAAATTTCCAATCTTCACTATTTAAAGGACTTTTTGATGCTGACACGTGAATTTCATTGATGAATTTATCATACATTTGCATCTCATAAATTTGACCCATGATAAAAACAAAACAATCAGTTTATACAACATTGCATTCATTTTTCTCGCAGCATTCCTTTTGCACATATAAACCAGAGGCATGATCGTTCATTAATAGTTAGGTTTCAGTTCACATAGGTCATCTGTGCATATGATGAATATTAGGAATCTCCTACACTCTTCAACTAGGGACAATGTAGTATGAGAACCTCAGGCCCCACGGCTAAAATTATGATCACTCCAAAGAGCTTTAACAGCAACAATTCACACTTGGACTCAATTTTCTTCCTAGTAATTTATACCCAACTTCTCTTGATTAATTGTAGACCCAAACAAGCTCAAAACGATTGCAAGATAAGTATCACAACGATTTTGACCAAAAAAAAAAGTATCACGACGAGTGTCTTTACGTCTATTTTCAAACAATATATGGCTCACATGCTAGTTCCAAGAATAGTTCCTAAATTTGCATTTTTTCAAGGAATGCTGGATGATCTTACACAAGGATGCCTGGAAAAAAAAATGATGTCAAGCCTTCAAAACTAAACTTTTCAATATCCGTTTGGTCTAAAACTTTTACACAAGCTTCGTCGGCTTGTTGACTAACTCCCCTCAACATTTTAGTGCAATCAGATAAATGAGGAGTGTGTATTCATTGTTTCCATGCGATTGCTCGGTCAACTCGTGTCTAATCCAACAAGCTCACTTTTCCTTCTTTAATTTAGTTGCCACTCTCTAATTGCCAACTGTCATGACCTTCTTAGAGATGGACCACTAAGAGAAAGTTAATGGATTATCATGCAAGTGCGAATGGTTACTCATTAAAAAGATGGTACCATTGTCTAATGCGGGTTCTCTCAAACCCCCGACAATCACAACTTTGGGGTTTTAATTACATTATTTAGACATCCAATTCAATTCATTTAAGAATTGGCATTAGTCTACTTTGGTTGATTAAAAACCCAAGTAAAATGTGAGGGAACACTTTACTTTTATGAACTAGAGATTTCATGAATAAGGAACTTGATTATGCTAGATAAATCTATCTCCCTTTGGCATCTTCACTTTATTTCACAAAATGTTTTGTAAGTAGCCTTGATTGATTTGGTCTTAAACCACTAACATGCGATGGATGATCATACAGTTATGGAAGCAAGAAAGTAACACTATCAAATTGATAAATAAATTGCTTGAGCAGACAGAAAAACCTTGATGGGAATGATCTCTTCTTTTTTGTTTTTTCTTGTTCGTTTTCTCTTTAACGTTAATCACCTTTTTGCACTCTTGAAACCCAATTCAGAGCATGCAGAACTTCATATTTTTCGTTACCGGCTGGGAATGAATATAGAAATTTCTCCAATTGTGCCCCCAGATCAAGAATTTGAGGAACTTTCAAGGACTTCCAACTCAATACAAAAACCCATTCTCCAGTTTGCTTATTCAGAGAATGATGTAAGCGAAACAAGGTAGTTTTGTTTCTCCACATCTTCATAATTGTTTCATTCTGACCTTCATTTTTCTCCCTTTGTGGTGTGGTTCTTGACGGGATAGTTTCAAATTCACTTTCTTTTATCTTAAGTAAGTTAAAAAGAATATCTGTAGCGTTCAGGGTAAATGAACTAGAATGCCCCCCGTTATTGCGATATATGTACTCTTCGCAGGTGATTTGTCAAATGAGATGTGCCACAGTCATGTTAGGGGCTGTGCTTGGAATGCGGTTGACTTGTGTCCTCCCGGGATTGTCCATTAAATCCAATGATTGGACTTTCAGTGCTCGGAGTAGATTCCCCCATAAGACTTTTTCTTCGTTTGCATGTTTCCCGCAAGTAAATATCTCAAATCGGAATACCTGCAATTTGCGGCAAAAAAGGCTTCTCTTTCTTCTCAAAAAAAAAAAAAAAAAAAGAGTAGACATCCCTTTCATGAAAAGGAGTGACATGCATAAAATGTCTAAATGTTAGGAGTTTGCAAAATGTGCAAGTTTTTTTATTGCCTAGTATGGGAAGAGATTATTCATTTACTTAGAGAATAGGAAAAGCTAAAGAAAGAAATAAACTATATAGAAGCATTTTACTCATAGGAAGCAAATAAATCTGAGAGATTAGCAAGGAGAGTGAACTTCCCTATCCAAATTGTAATGTTTTAGTAAAATAATAGTACTAATGTCTCATGACAATATGAAGAATAGTTTCAAGCCAAGAGCAATGACATTTGCATCAGAATGCTAACAAATCGATCATGTTACCTATGCATATAGAACTTTCTATATTCATTGAAAGAGTAGCTACATGTAATGCATGAGTGCATATTGTGTGTGACGCTCGCACGCACACACGTCTAGTTATAACTAATCGCACATCACGGTGCCCGAATTAATGCTAGCTAATATTCACTGGTTTTATAACCTAATTTATGATTCCAAACTTGTCATACCCAAAATTCATCCCAAGAATTTAGATAATGATTCCCCATTATTTGGAAAAAAAATAAAAATAAAGAACGAAGCCTTCCACGAGCAGCAGTAAGCATATTTATTGACTAAGCAAATTATTTCATTGAATGATAATTATAACAACACCATTGTATCATGAAGTAACCAAAAACTAGAAACGCATTAACCCTCTTCAGATCGCTCTCCACTTGTGTCAAGAATAAAAGTTGAGAATCAGCGCAATGTTTGAAAATTTTGGAGAATAGTTTTCGAAACAGTTTCCAAATAAGCCTGAAGAAAAGAATAGATGAAAATGGCCATATTCTTCTTAAAAGATTGATATGTGGGGACAGTGATTTAATTAGAAAATGATGCACCAATAATTATACCCATTTTAAATAGATTCAATTATGATTTTTTACATTTGATTGGTATTGCATATATCACGTGGTTAGGACTTTCCAAGGAGGCGGCTATTTTTATGGAAAAAAAGTGAACATAGGGAACTTAGTCCTATCCTTCTAATTTATTACTGTTAATTTTTTTTATTGTTAATTTAATCTTCAAAATAAAATGGATTTCAATTCAACGCCAGCCTTTTCATTGCCTTTACGACTTGCAAGCACGTTAAACGAGTAAACTCTTGAAGCACAAAATATCTTAGACAAACCAAATCGGTGCGTCCTATATGCATTATTGATATAGGCTTGCGTGGATGATGAGAATCCTACCTTCAACAACTCGACTCCATCGAAGAAGTTAAAAATTAGGTCACATAAACTTATTATACTTACCTGCAGTCTCTGGCCTTGGAATGACTCGACTAATATATTATGAGAGAGAGATGGCATCTGTCATCGTTAGCATTGCTAGAGCTATGGCTCCACAAGCACTAGAAAAAGTTGGAAATTTATAGGGCATCAAGCATGAGATCGGGGTGCTCAGGGACACATGTATAACAAGTTTATGTGACCTAATTTTGGCTTGAGAAACTGAAAGATGCTTTTATGATGCACATAGCGTACTTGATGAATTCAAATTAGAAGCTCTTGGGACAAGAACTAAGGGAGGCACAGTGTGTTGTAATTATTATTGTAATCATAGGTTTTAATGGCTCAACGTTAATGAAACGTCTCTTCAATTCACGCCTTTTTCAATTCACATGCAACCAGTTTGTCTCTTTGGATCATGCCCTAATTGTTGCAATTATGGGTTAATGACTCTTTGTTCTCCTGTAGTTTCTGATCTAATAATGTTGTTATTAAGGGTTAATGGCTCAACTAATGTGAGCATAATCAGTGTGACTCTTGAGTTCATGTCCTTTCAGTTTTCTACAGCTAGTTCCCTTGTCTATAAATAGACACGTCTTCTTAATTCAAAATAACAACAAAAAATCCTCAAAGTATTCCTCTAGTTTCTTGGCAGTTTCTTTAAGTGTGCTGATTTAAAGAAGTGTTCGATAGAATCTTGTTCATATAGTGCTTATACAAACGGGTTTGAGGTGTTGTATTTTGATAGGCATAGTTCGCGAAACTAATTGGTTGACATGAACTAATCGCCTTAAGGAGATTTGATTAGCCGTGCCTCACCTCTTTTTATTTTGATATTGCTTTCTTAAAATTATTATTATTTTCTCCAATACGTATTAATATTTCCCACAATCTTAAGGCGATTATCTTTTACTGTTTTTGTTGGGTTTATCAAAAAATCGAGATGACTAATAACAATCAAGTACCCAATAATGTTGGAATGTTTGTGAGGATGTTCATATGGTTGTTTCAATGAGGGAGGTTCAAACCTCATGGTCTAGTGTTGTGACAACAAATGCTGCAAACTTTCAGGCCGAAACCATCTAATGGTGGTACCAGTAGAAGTCGCTTGACCGATACACTAGGGACTATTTTTCAAAAAAGTACATATCTAATGGTGTATGGTTCAATTTCTGGAGAGATGGTTTAACAAGCTTTGCCTAATATGATGATACCTTCTCCAATAACACCGAATGAGAAACCGTGTGAGTTAACTAGTGTGGGCTTTAAGCAACAGTAATAGAAGATGTTCTTTTATTGACCACACTGAATTTAGTCAAGTACTCATTAGAGGTGTGCTCAATAATTAGTCCAGATGAGCAAAAGATGTCACGACGCTTGGGGAGCTGGAGCCTTGGAAGCACAAGGATTTCCTATGCTGAAACTATATCCTTAACTATCTAGCAAATTCCTTGTATCATGTTTATTGTAACATTGAAACTATTAGACAATTATGGGAATCCTTAGAAAAGAAATACAAAACTGAGAAATTTGTGGTAGCCAAATTCTTGAACTCAAGATAGTGGATTCTAAATCTATCATGAACTAGGTCCATGAAGTGCAAATGATTTTGAACATCTTTGTTGAGGAAATGTTTTTAGTGAATCATTCCAAATGGCGTTTATTATTGAGCTAAGTCTAAGCTTGCAAATGATTTAAGATGATGGACATAAATGGAACCGTGATTTTTAACTGATTTTCTTTGTTTTGGTCAAGTATATTTTGTTGATGCATTCATTTTACATGTAGTCGATCGGTCCTAGCAAGAATTTAATTAAGTAGCCGCCACGGAAAAGTAAAAGGTAAACTTACTAAAGTAAATTAATTGGTCAGAAGTTCAAAGGGGTATTCGAGGGGTGCCCAAATATATATGCTTTTGGATTATATACGGATGGATCATGATAATGAATCAAGACGTATCTACAGCCTTCTTCAGCAAATTTGCAATCTTGTGTTTATTTTAGAATAATTTGCAATAGTGACAAAACATGTGAACCAACACCGACTGGGTCCTACTGCAGAGTCCACGTGATCAATTGTCCATATGGATTTGACAAGATCCGACAAGATCATACAGTATCTTCCTGTTACTTTTCTTTTATTTTGCTCTCTTTGATCGCTCCACCATCACCCACTAGAAACCGCTTATAGTATATGATTCGGGAATCTATTGTACAGTCTTGCGTCTAGTGAATCCGGTTCATCGCAAATGTCCATTTTGTGGACTCTAAGTGTGGAGCCAAATGTAGAGTAATTTTCTTTTTCGACAAGTGAGGTTTTATTGATGGTATAAAGGGCAGGGGAGCTACCCTGCTACATGCTCAAGTCATACAATTCAAACGGGACCCAAATGCTAACATAAGAACTTGTAGTTTCCCTAAGATATTTGTGCAGGGATGACATCGTTCTTAAGAAGTCTTTCTTGGACAGCTTTTTTAATCCTTGACACGATAACATTATAATAACCTTAGGGTAATTATACCTCACACGCTACATTTCTTAGGTATCACTTTCAAAGGATGGAGCTTTCTAAGTGTTATTCCCACCCGCTCTTTCATGTCGAGGGTCTTTGAAGTTGAACCATCGCCTAGTTCCCAATCGAAATGGTAAAGCAGTGTTGCAAGACCAAGATGAAGCACCCTATCCGCTAATGAAAGTCCGACGCATATTCTTCTGCCTGATCCAAATGGAATTAGCTCAAAGTTTTGACCCTTGTAGTCAATTTTAGATCCCATGAACCTCTCTGGTTTGAATGCCAATGGGTCCTCCCAAGCATCGGGGTCTCTTCCAATGCTCCATGCATTCACGAAAACCTGGGTATCTTTGGGTATATCAAAACCCATGAATCTGGTTTCCTTTAGAGCATTTCGTGGGATAAGTAAAGGTAATGGGGGATGCAATCTTAGGGTTTCCTTCACCACGGCTTGCAAAAATGGCATCTTTTCCGTGTCATTTTCTTCGAGCTTTCTGTTCAACCCCACAACCTGGTCAATCTCATCTTTGGCCTTTTTCATCGACTCGGGTTGGCGGAGTAGCTCCGCCATCGCCCACTCGATGGTGCTACTTGTACTCTCCGATCCGGCGAAAAACATTTCCTGCACCATCAAGTAGACCCATTTAGTACAAAGATTAGGTCTTGGATACTACAAGTGTCCGAGTTTCGTCCTATAATTAAGAGATTCTCTTTGGCTGGAAAAGGTCACCCTCGAATCGTCAGCTCAATAGTAAAAATTATCATGCTTCACCTGATCAACAATCCTGATCAAACACAGCAGTTCCTATTCTTCGAATTGGCAGATGATTGGCACACATAGAAAGGAACAAGAACTTGAAGTTGACGAAATGAATCCACCAGTGACAACAGAAGTATTTATGAAAGAGATGGGGCAAGTGCTTGATTGACAAAAGGAAATAAACAACTGGAATGGCAAGAAATAGGTTGCTGGGAAATAACTGAAAAAGATTTGCAAGAGAGCAAAATGGATTAACATAAGTAAAGCTTGTTCTTCTTATGTCTGCGCGTTTCCATTAAGATGTGCGCTTCTTATAGTCTCAGCTACAATAATTGCTTTACTGCAATTGTCCGTCAACGGCTTTGAAAATTATTCCTGCCTAAGAGTTTGATTGCAATAATTATTTGCACTGGTTTTTATCCTTGCAATCAATTTGATTTCAGCCAAATTTTGTAAGCCAATGTCAAAATTTCTCGACTTGATTGACATTGACTTGACTAACCTGGTAATTTTATAATAACTAGTTAAATTGCTTGACGAAGACATAAGATTGATTTTAGTTTATTTTAATGAAAAGAAAAATCAGTGCTTAGACAGCACCATGATTGATTTATTAAGTAAGCTACTAAAACTTCTCCGTAATGCGTGATGTGACCCTAGTTGTTAATCTACGAAGACATAAAGGTTACTTAAGTTTGTCGCGCCACATAATCAACCGAATTCGACCTAATGTCTCTAAGTGTGGTCATGTTAAACGTGGAAGAGAGGAGCAAACTCACCAGAATGATTATATTTATGTTCTGGGAAGAGATTTTGTGAGGGCCTTCTTTTCCATCGCCCTCATAATCCAATACTGCGTCCAAGAAATCATTCGTTGTTCTCATCTCTCCCCTTAGCTTTCGCTCCTCCAACCTCTCTTTCACAAAGCCTTCGGCAATCCTCATGGCTCGACCCATGTCCTTCGCCATGCCTGCCTTGATCCCCTGCGGATCCAACCATTTCAACCATGGCATGAAGTCGGCTACGTTGGGCTTGCCAGCCCACTCCATGAACCGGTTCATGGCGTCGTAGAACTCGGGCCCATCCTTCGATTTTGGGTCCAATAGATCCCGTGAGAGCACCATGTTGCCCACCACATTAAATGCCAGGAGAAAGAGGAAGTGAGATAAGTCGATTCCTTGTCCTTCATAAAAATAAAATTTCTTTATGATTAATTCTAATCAGATGATGTATAACCACACTTAACAAAATTAGACATGAGAAAAATAGATTGTACCAAGTCGTGCAACTAGTTAAAGGAAAGATGCAGTCAAATCAAGAGGAACCAATCTCTAAACTGCTCGTAAGCTCCTTGACTTACTGTGTATGCTTCAATGTCCAACACGAAAGTTTACCTACGCAATTCGATGATAAAGCCACTCGAGCTTTACATAATTCAACAGTTTAGCCACTCTAGTTCGACTCGAACCCCAAAAAAAGAAAGCGAGTTCGACTGAAAAACAAATTAAATTCCAGTAGCTCTTTGGTAAATTGAGTTATTTACACTAGTATTTAATTTGTTGACTTTGTCAATTACAGTACACACACACACAAAAAGAAAGAAAGATAGAAGTATAGGTAATCCCTAAACTTTTACAAAGGGTTTAATTAGGTCCCTTTTTTTCGGTGGAATTAGATCCCTAAATCATATACGTTCTTATTTGGTTTGGTCTTTCCATTTAAAAGGAAACATAAATGTTGAAATGGCAATTAAGTCTCGTTGAATGTCAACACGGTAAACCTACATAAGTTTTTGAAAGGATTATGAGAATAACAATATACTGCGAATCATAAATTCTTTAAAAAATGAGTTTTATAATAATTTCTAATTATTTATGATTTGATTTTTGTGATTTAGAATTGACTGTTATTCTTATAGTATATTAAAGACTGTCACGCAATCATTTCTCTTTTGGAAAAACTTAAAATAGAATAACAAAAAATTCACAAATAAGGAAATTAAAAAATAACATAAATATTAACAAATCAAAAATAAGGAAATTTGCAAAAGAAGGAATGAAAAACAGAAGTGTCGCGAGTGAACTAGGGGGGAGACGTTCGTGAATGGAGGCTATGCTGAATTAAGGATGGAGGCGACTCGTCGCTAAGGTGGCAAGGGTGTGCTTGCACGGGAGGTGGCGTTCGCGAACGGCGAGCACCCAACGATCCACGTCATGCCTCGAAACTGCGGTCTACCCTAGCCAGCTAGCCATATCAGAACTATTAGTTAGATTTTTTTTAATATTTTTATTTATTTTTCTTACCCATATCAGAACTATGTTTAGAAAAAAAAATTCATTCACCAAATAAATTAGCTTAGTTAGTGCCAACGTATAGTGCTGGCGCGACATTCCTCGTAAATATTCAATCTACATATTTAAGAGGAGGGCCAACTTGAACTAAAAAATATATAATTGAACATTTTGCGGAAGTGCAAGAAGTTAAATCTAGTTGTAGGTTGCTTTCTTTACCTATATTAATAGGCCATGCTAAGAAGACGGTGTTGTCAGCTGACAGATATACTGATCACATATTTCAAGTGTGGGAAATTTTGCAACCAAAGTATATAACTTTCAAAATCAATTGTCAAGATTGCCTCTTGTGATGTAAACCACAAAAATTAAGGCCGTTTAAAGAAGAATAATAATATACATAGTATAATCATTTAGCATAATAAGAAACCAAAGTTAACGCAACACCAACTTTTCTTATCAATTTTAGATTCTGTGCTTGTACCAAAATTAATTTGTAGAATGTCATGAATGACTCTCAAAGGAAAATAAAAATTTTAATTGAAATTTAGAAGTAAAAAATTATATGAATCCAATGCTATCTAGAAAACGACTTCAAATATATAGGGGTAGTACACTTCAAGATGGCAAATGAAGAACCATCGCCTAAAAGGCAAGATAGAATGTTTTCTCAAATAAAAACTATGTATGTTTTGATTCCCCATCATTTCTCTGCTTTCATGTTGCTCACGTTCGAGTTATTGCTTCGGTAGCCCTAGTCACACCTAAACCAGAAACTAGTAGCACATAGTTTAAATTTGTGTAGACATCGATCATCATAAGAGAGTAGATAATTTCGTGCTAGTGACATATTAGAGAAGGGATATGAAGATGTTATATTTTACCTATTACAATAATTTAGTAATAATAATGAAACACAAACCTTAGAAATTCTAATTTGACAAATCTTAAACAAGCTTTGGTTTCCTACAGGTGTGTAGTCATGGGCTCAATGTATATTATGTTTATATGGTCTAACTTTTTCTGATTTTACTCTATGAAAGTCATTTTTTGGCAATTGAATTTTGAAAATGTTATATTCTTGTTGCTAATATCCCACAACGGAGATTTGTGGTCAGCGTGTCCTCGTGGTTTCCTAAATAGTGATCGGACCGTCTTCTTAGCTTTTTCTTCATATTAATAAATAATTAAGGGTTGTGACCCTAGTAAAAATATTGGGTAGGGTATAGGACCTTGATCTTATTTATATGGAATTTAAGATAAGTTCATCTATCTCTCCCTGTTGCTTTTTTACTTTTCTAAAAGCTATAACTTCAACCATTCGAGGCGACACATAGGACACAGAGTCAGCAATGACACCAAGTACTTAAGAAATAACCTTTTGTTGCTTGTTTGACTGCCATTTCTTCTTCTATATACATGATCATGCTGTCGACACACTTTTGCCTGAGGTGGGCCGTATCGTTGACGCGCTTGTTCACGAGGAGCTCCGCGGAGCAGAGACGCCGGAGAGCGCGCCAGTAGTCACCATGACGACCAAGAGCGAGCGAGCCTTGGTCATAGCCGAGAGCAGTAAACGCTTGGGAACACTTGCGGTCCGCGAACACGAAGTCATGGCCCTTGAATAACTCCATGGCCGCTCGAGCTGATTGGATCACCATGGTGTTCACGGAACCGAGCTTCAACCACAAGACAGGCCCATGCTTGGCTCGGAGGTTGTGGAGGTTCTGGTGCGGCATGGTCCCGAGGTCGAGGATGTTGCCGATCACGGGCCATGCTGGGGGCTGAGGGGGAAGCTTGGTGCGCTTCCGACGGTTGAGAAGGAAAACTAGAAGTGTCGGGAGGAGGAGGCCGAGCCAAAAGAGCGAAATAGAGCAGGACTCCATTGGCTAGCTGTTGACACCAATTTAGGTCGCGACACTAACCTTTGAGCTATTTCTCACCTTACGCTTCTGCGATCATTGCACGGAAAACACCATATAAATAGACACTCTTATCCTGTTCACAAGAAAGCAACCCCAGAACAATAAATAAAAGAAATACGGGAGAAAACATTAATTTATCTTTTGGCAATGAAAATGGGTAAACATGCTGGTCACGTTGATTCTTGTTATCCATCCATTTCATCGAAATAGGTAAAACTCGATTCTTACATCATCATAATAATTTCATTTTTGGTCCAAAAATTTACATAAATTTTGCAATCTAATCTTCTAACTCTTAATTTGTGCAATCAAGCCGTATAACTTTAATTCAATATTCAATATATTGATGTCTTGTTCTTACTTGGATTTCACGGATTGCTTTATCAATTTATTTTTCTCGTGGCGTTCCTCCTGCACATATAAACTAGAGGCATGATAGTTTAATAATTAGGTGTCAATTCAAGTGAGTTATCCGTTTATCTCATGGAGATTAGGTATCTCCTACACTCTTCAACTAGGGATGAAGTAGCATGAGAACAGCGGGCTTGACAGCTAAAATTTTTATCGATGGTGACTCTAGAGAGGCTCGAGTAGGAAACGGCTTTGGCCAGTATGTAGATTATGCGCACCCAGAAATTGAATGCGAGAGAGATTTATTGTTGATGATCCCTCCAATAGTGATGGTGGAACCAAAAAGAATATGACAAATTTTGGAAGTTTGGAACAAGGCACAAATGAAGACTGGAGAGAGAAATAATGGAAATGAGAATGCTCTTTGCTTCTGTATAGCCACAGATTTGAAGTCCACAGCCTTTTAAAGTGGTTAGATGTGTGCATAGCTTAACTAAGATCAGATAGAAAACAAGAAACTCTACAAAGTGAAGAAAAAACATATGAACAACAAATGAGACAAAGACATGAAGTCCTTGCTTCTTACGAACGAAGAAACCTAATGTTCTTTGACTAAAGAAAAAAAAAACAAGACCTTCCCTTTTCAATATGAAAGCATTTACTCCTTGTTGAATGGTGGAGGGGCTACTCAAACACAACCCACCATAAATCATGCCGATATTCTTTCGTCTTCAATCTTTTGACACCCACCAAAGTTCAAGCATTTTGAAGAATACTAACAACAAATCCAACATGCTCAAATCTTCAACAATCAATTTTATATTATTCTAAAAAGTGAGGGATCACAATAAGGACATACGTAGGTGGTACTTTAGTACCAGTCCACGCCTACCATTTCTGCAACTTCACTTCCTTGCCTTCTGTTCACTCGGACTTATAAAGGACATAAACGTGCACGAAGGTTGTGCATTATATAAAGGACATAAACGTGCACGACTACCATTTCTACAACTTCACTTCCTTGCCTTCTGTTCTCTCGACCAAAAAAATGTCGTTTTTCATTTCGTTCTTTTGCATTGTCATTTTTAAACAGTTTTTAGTTCATTTTCAAGAAAAACCCAGAAAGTCAAACTGTTGACTTTCGGGTTGACTTTTTGGTCGGCCCTTTGACCAAAAGTCAACAAAAAGTTAACCTCAGGTCAAAAATTGACTTTTTGCCAAAAAAAAATTCCACTTAGCTTTAATTTCACTTTTTTTCAAATGAATTTCTTGAAGATTCAAAGATTTAACCAAAAAATCAACTTTTTAAGAAAAGTCAACTAAACGGTTGACTTTTTGTCAAACCTTTGACAAAAAAAAAATACACAAATATATTTCTTTTAATGCTAATTTGACTTTTGTGTCAAAAATTTCACAAAATTCGATTAAGAATCGTGATTTCTAAATTTTTCAGTTTTAGGTTCTAAATCGATCAAAAATAAAATTACTTTTATTCTAGTCATAATTAGGTATGGTTCATTCTTTGACATTTGGTTTAGGGACTATCTGAAACCTATTGGAGCATTCAATTGCGCAATTTATCGAGTTAAAATACGAATTGCCATTTTGAGCCTTAATTAGGGGACTAAAATCGATTATTCATGACCTACGAACGAACGTATGCATTTCACTCATATTCTTGAGATAAGTCCAAATCTAGGGTCAATTTTGAGAGATTCACTAGGGTACATTCTAGTTCGGTTGATTTGACCTATTCAGAGATTAGAAAACCCTACTAAGATGCTTCAATTGATATAATTTGACTTGGCCCATTCTAGACTAGAATGTAATTGAAATAATTGAGCTTCAATTTGGCCAATTGAGGTTCAATTAAAAATATGAGTTTAGCTTGTGGCCTCCCTTCAATAAGAATTCAATGGATTTAAAAATTTTGTGCACAATTAATCGACTTGAGATAGCCCACTTGCATCTCATTTGATCCAATTCATGAAGAAATGTTTGGTTTTGTTTAAATTGGGCAAAACTAGAAAAAAAAAATAGAACAAAATTCGAACAAAATGTCAACCCAGTCAATCTAGCGTTGACCATCGTTGAAAATTATCCTGCGTACAATGCACAACCTTCGTGCACGTTTATGCCCTGTATAAGTCCGAGTGAATAGGAGGCAGGGAAGTGAAGTTGCAGAATGGTAGTCGTGGACTAGTACTAAAGTACCACCTATGTATGTCCTTATTGTGATCCCTCACTTGTTAGAATAATATAAAATTGATTATTGAAGATTTGAGCATATTGGATTTGTTGTTAGTATTCTTCAAAATGCTTGATCTCTGGTGGGTGTCAGAAGAAGATTGAAGACGAAAGAATGTCGGCACGATTTATGGTGGGCTATATTTGAGTAGCCCCTCTACCATTCAACGACTAAATGCTTTCATATTGAAAAGGGAGGGTCTTGTCTTCTTTTTTTTCTTTTGTCAAAGTGGAGAAAAAATACATGAACAACAAATGAGATAGAGACATGACGTCCTTGCTTCTTACGAAGAAACCTCATGTTCTTTGACAAAAGAAAAAAAGAAGACAAGACCCTCCCTTTTCAATATGAAAGTATTCACTCCTTGTTGAATGGTGGAGGGGCTACTCAAACATGGCCCACCTTAAATCGTGCCGATAGTCCACAAAGTGAAGAAAAAACACATGAACAACAAATGAGACAGAGACATGAAGTCCTTGCTTATTACGAAGAAACCTCATGTTCTTTGACAAAAGAAAAAAAAAGACAAGACCCTCCCTTTTCAATATGAAAGCATTTACTCATTGAATGGTAGAGGGGCTACTCAAATATAGCCCACCATAAATTGTGCCAATATTCTTTCGTCTTCAATCTTCTTCTGACACCCACCAGAGATCAAGCATTTTGAAGAATACTAACAACAAATCCAATATGCTCAAATCTTCAACAATCAATTTTATATTATTCTAACAAGTGAGGGATCACAATAAGGACATACATAGGTGGTACTTTAGTACCAGTCCACGCCTACCATTTCTGCAACTTCACTTCCCTGCCTCCTATTCACTCGGACTTATAAAGGACATAAACATGCACGAAGGTTGTGCATTGTACGCGGGATGATGTTTGGCTATGCTGGTTTCATCCATATTCTTTATTTGCGCGCTTTTTTGAACCATCTTCTTTCGATGAACTAGCGGTGTTGTTCGGTTCGCAGGCTCCATCGGACGCCTGGGAAGGAACGGAAGCGCGCATGATTTCTTATGAAATAGAAGTATTCGTGTGTCTGAAAGGTCTCTTCATGTGGTACTCCATGGACATTGGATCCCATGAGCGTGAGAAACAAAACGTGTGGACATCAGCATTGATGATGCCGCCGCTGTTTCTTTTTAATAAGCGACAACTCAGAAAATATTAATTAATAAAAAAACCTAAATTGTGTTCAGTATACACTAATATCACACTTTCCTTTTTGTTACTAAAAATTCTAAAATTGCCAATTATGATGCAAGTACTCTAAACTGTTTTTAGTCATAAAAAGCCCAAATCTTATACAATGTGACAATTCATACGTGTATAAGTTTGAATTTTGTTGTGAAATAAAAAAAGTTGGGAGTATTTGTATCAAGTTTAGAATTTTTGGTGACAAAAAATTAGGATAGTTATGTCATAGTGAGTATAATTTGAGTTTTTTTATTGGTATTTGCCCAATTAGAAATGAATTCAAGAAAATCCGTGAAACTCAAGAGATAAAAATGAAGGGTTATCAATGATCCTTCTATGGTGTTTGTTATGGGGACTATTTGTGACGTTCCAAAACATCACGCGATGTGTCTTTTCCGATTTATAAATTATATTTATTATTAACATGTGGAAGTACAATGGAATTTTCACAACATCCCCTACAACAAATCTCATGAGTTGAATGATTCACAAAGACAAATTTTCCTTTCATAAACCTTTTCCAAGTATTAGTACAAGTACTAATAATAAGCATAATACAACACAATAACTTTCAGAAGGTCAGGTAACATCCATGCTACTATACTACAGATCGACAAATTTGCCAATTGGCATGCTATTGTTGTCGAAACCGGGAGGACCATCGAAGTTCCTAAGTGATCCAACCAACTCCCCATCAATGTTGTTGTACTAGGAAACAAATTGATGAGAGATCTACTTCGGTGCACCTATGTCAGTCCGTACCACTGATGTCACAACCCCCTTTACTCAGAGGTTGAACTACAAGTTATTTTGCGACATCCCAAGCTTTGTCGCCATCCTGAATTCATTTGCTTCTTATTTATGCACATGTGAAAAGCGTAAACATACAATTCCCAACACAAATAACATGGAAACGTGAGATACAAACACCACTAACATATTTCATATATTATATGAGTAGTGATGATTACAAGCCTTTTCTTACGTACAAATGTGGCTTGGGGTATCCCTGTCTTTGCTGTGATGGGTACTAACCAAAAGTAGGAACCCTTCTTCTTTTACCTAGAGCCGATACACCTAAACTTAGTCTGAAGCCTCGGATAGTTCATCCATATCACTAAGATTTGAGGTTGGGTTGTCAAACCCGCAGAGAGGTCCTATCCATATGTCCTCATATTTCCTATACCAGACTTCAAAATGCATTGGGACAAGCTCACCCAAGTCCTTTTCTATCCATACAATGAATGACACTTTACAATAAGTAATATTAGTTTCTACATCTATCACGTCTGTCATAGTAGTATCTATCTTTCAGCGCAACCAAAATGCACAGTAACCATGGTTCTAAGTACCTATAAAAGAAACAGGGGTGAGTACTTAAAATAATCAGTAAGTATAGCTTCCGCCCTTTGAATAGAACATCGATTCATCATCAACACTAGTCAATCATTTCCTGCAAACCATGGCGAAGGAAAATCAATTGCAAGATGCAACCAAGCTTCAAGCACAAATGAATGACAATTCTTGCAATCATTTGTGCATATAATGCATGCCCTGAACTTATGAACTCTAGCATTTCTTTCTTGCTCATGCATGCCATGCTTATTAAGCCTTTCTCTTGTGCTCGGGACTCAAACCCAAGTCTTCCCAAAGCCGTCTTGGGACTCGAACCCAATTCAATTCGGACTTTTTAATCGGGCTTCTGGCTTTTTGCCTGCTTCTGTGACTCAAACCCAATTAATATGCTCAGGACTCGAACCCAAGTCTTATGCTAGCCTTTGGGACTCGAACCCAGTTCTTGCTAGGAATTCAGGGACTTAAACCCCATTCTTATCTCTTCTTATCTTTGCTCGAGCACAAATCCCTTCTTAAGGGTGTACTCAAGTCTTATGCACGTGCCATGAACTATGCACTTTATGTTCAAACATGATGCACGTGCTATAAAATCATGAATTCCCTCATCAATAACATCACGAACGAGCCTAAGCCCAAAGCTCCACTCGAGTAGCAAGCATAAAGGAACCCCGCATCAATCCAAGACATGAACTCGGTATGCCTCAATACCAAATCACATTTATGGCTATGGGTGAACCTCGACTTGTATCGCTCGAAAGCTATGAACCGCGACTTCGTTCTAGTCATACAAAAAATTCAAGTATATGAACAAGTCATAGAATATGTCAAACATCCAAGAATCAATCAACCTACCCTCGGCTTGTTCACAAGAGGATTTTCTAGAGTCAAAGACGTCTCAAACATTACTAAAAGAAGGGAGAAACTACACTTACTTGGATGAACCTTGAACTAAGGCTTGAACTACACAAGATGGGCGGCTTGCTTGAAGGCCGAAGGAGAGAGAGAGAGTGTGAGGAGGAGGGCGACTAAGGAGGAGGAGGGAGGAGGAAATGGGAGCAAGGTGAGGAAATGAGAAGGGCTCCTCCTATTTATAACCCTTGGTGTCATCATTTATAAGCCAAGCAGTCCATTCCAATGTTTCCAAGTGTCCGCCTAAATTCTTTGGGTGGCAAGTCTACTTTGCCTCATGATTACACCTAGAAAATGAGTTGGCCAAGCTAAAGGCCTTACTTGGCAATCTAAGCTCCTAGGTGTCATCGATTATGGCCTGCTTTTCGCTCTTCCATTGGTCCACCTATATGTCACATTTAATAGACATTTAATGAAGTTTGACAATAATTGTACTATAGTTGCCAACTCGGCAATTCTAGAACATTCGATCATTAATGAGAGCTTGTGTCGCTCTCTAATTGGTCCACTTATGTGCTGCCTTTTTCTAGAATCTTCAAAGATATTTTTTCCACCATCATGACTTTTGACTATTCAAATAACAACTCACCCCTTCATTTAATGAGGGGGTTCTAGAATTTTCCTTACCTTTGTCTTTTTCTTCATTAATAAGGCAGTCTAGAGAATTCTATCATCCAAGCTGGTTCCGAGACCGGAGAATAGATCATTAGGTACATCTCAAAAAATTGAATCACATACACCCGAGGTTCTACCATCACACCCCATATTTGCCCAAACCGTTCCTTTGGATGGTCGGTTGACAAATAGGATCGGTTGTCCTTTGATCAGTTCGAGACCAGTCTTAAGGCTACCCAAGGTCTAGCACAAAGCCAAGGCACTCATGGACCTTAGAATTAGTGACAGAATAGTTGGGTCTATCCTTAGGCTCATTTCGATCGGCACTTGATCCACTGATAGGGCTCATGGTCGGTGCATTATTGATCCATGATCGAACATCACCAATTCGAGATTCTATTTCAATCACTAAGAATTAAATAGGGAATGATGAATTTTTGGTTGGAAGACAGTCACATTTGATCAATTCGGATTGTCCGTATATCAGTGCATAACCGGGCGGAATCACCCGCGATCAGAAACTATGACCGGTCGGATCGACCCATGACCATCCACCAATCCAAAATCATCCCATTACCAATTCTCGTGATCAAAAAGTCATCTTATGAGCTGGTGATCCTATCCCATCAATATGATTAGTAGAAATTCACCGTCGATACCTTGACCAATTTAGGACTAGTCAATCAGTCGGTCGATCAATCGAAACATGATCGATCTGTGATTCCTTGCCAATCGAACCAATCGATCCATGGCCAATGGCCTCTGATCGATCCTTTTAGCACCTTATGGTTAATCCTTACGGGGTCGGAATCGAGGATGCTATATTTCTCCCCACTTTAAAATTTCTTCCCCGAAATTTCATAACGTACCTAGGTACTCAAAATAAGTGCGGGTACTTGCACTTCATAATTTCTTCACTTTCCCAAGTAGCCTCTCCTGTTCCATGGTGTTTCCATAGGACCTTGACTAAGGGAATGGCATTGTTTCTGATTACTTGTTCATGTTTGTCCACAATCCACATTGGCTCCTCAATATACGACCCTTGGCCATTTACCTCAATCTCTTCAAAGTTGAGCACATGTGCCAGATTTGGCTCATACTTTCTCAACATAAACACATGGAATACACCGTGTACCTGTAACATCCTCGATTCCAACCTCGTAAGGATCGGTCATAAGGTCCTAAAAGGATCAATCATGGGCCATCGTGTGGCACCCCTTGAACGGCCCCTGATTCGTCAGGATCGCCACAGTTCAATTTCCTTTCAGTTGTCCTGATAATATGTCACTCTGATACCATAAAATTATAGTGGGTCCATAAGTCCTGGGGGTTTATATCACTCAATCGGTCCATGCGCAATATATATATAACAGAAGCACATCCATCAACTCCCCTTTCATAAATTAAAGCGATACACACTAACTAAACACATTTATAGGTAATAAGCTTAACACTTTTATTCACATAAAACTAGATGGACATCTTTAGTTGGTACACCAAAATGCCATAATCTTCTATACTCGGCTATACTTCAAAAGAAGACCGACATCTTTTCCAACAGTCGTATACTTCAAGTCCATCGATCAGTGTTGGCGTCCAAAAGTTCCTTCCTCTGCTGTCCTCCTCCTCATGGTCATATTCAATCACTCGATCCATCTACCGGTGGCGGTGGTAGCAAAGGTATCTTGACTTAGTCTGAAATGTTAGTCCCCAAACGGGGTGAGTACAACCACTCGGCAATAAAAGATTCATCAAGCTATATCAAGCATTACTATTAATATCCAGATTCAAGTATAGTAGACAAGACAAGAAATAGAGGATAGGTATGCACCAAAATCATAAAATCCTTCCATGTGATGATAACATATCAAAGATAGACAAATTTCAATCATAGGGCCAAACTGAAATATCATGTTCCGTTCCATGCCATACACTCGGTCTTATATCCAGACCCCACACATTTATAGTAGAATCATTCAATTTATCATTCAAAAGGGTTTCATTCCCGGAGGACCAGTGCTTGCGTCCCTCCGGCATTCGCATCCCTCCAGGCATCGCGAAAGCCTCCGGCATTTAGCCACTTAGGGCCACCGGGCATCTGGAGCGAATCACGCCTCCAGGCATCTCATACCCCACCTGGCATCACGAGGAACCTCGAGGGCCTCCCATGAAAATGGTTACCCTGGCCATTCGAATTTACGTACCGACAAGCATACAACCGGGCATCCCGAAGCTCCCGGGGAAAAACCTTCAGCATTCAGCCTCCTAGGGCCACTAGGCATCCACAAGGCATCGACTCTCCCGATCCTTTGGACCTCCCGACTCCCGGGGTATCATTAACCCGAGGGTTCAATGGGTAACAAATCGCATTTTAATTCACCAATGCATCATCATATATCAAACAAGATATCTCATGAACTTTTTATCAAACAAATCGCATTTTAATTCACAAATGCATCATCATATGTCAAACAAGATATCTCATGAACCTTTTATCAATCACAATATCCCACCATCAGCATCACCAAGTCACATAGCAATTCGAAAACCATACTTCTTATAGGACAATTTCTGTGGAAATCTCGAAATAGCAGCTTAATTTCTACAATTGTGCAGTTCTGGTAACAATTCTAAATTAATTACTAAACGGCCTCAGAAAATTATGAAATTTTGACACATTATCCACGAAACCTATAGGAACAAATCTCAAGAAGGCCACTAGGTCAGATTCCTTATGTAATGAGGGTAAAATCTCGATTTTCTTCTTAACCATCATTCTGTAAAAATTCCAGATTTGATATTTTCATAGGAAAATTATTTTGATGGTCATACCTTGTTCTTTTTATCTTAATTTTTGATATGTTATTCATGAGGATATGCCCTAAAACTTTCATCAAGAACTCGAAATCAAATTGTGGCTAGATAATTACAGAAAAATCAAAAGGTCACCGAGGGTCACACTGTTCTCCACAAAACAGTCCATTAACCTAATGAGAGTTTCTCCTACTCCTTAAATTTCGACCTCCAACATCCACAGTCAAATAGATACAAGTGTATTACACTGTAACACAGCCTTATTACTTCCAAAAACCCTCCATAGTCAGATTTTTAAATTCTTGTTCCATCTCAAATTCGAAATCCACAATGCATGCTCTGTTTTTGCTCGGTTTCTTAGTCCAGCTTCATCTCCTTCGTCACAAATCGACATGCAACTCCAAATTCCACATTTTCTCACATCTACCAACTCTTAGCTAGATAAAACAGCAAGCAAAACATAGATTGAAGAACTTCTACTTGCCTTTAAACCTCTCTACTCGATTGCTGGCCAAAAACAGGGGCTCGTGGGTCTCGGGCTCGGCTCAACGGCGGCGGAGACTAGTGGCATCGACGGCGGCAGCTCGAGCATGGCAGAAGGCGGTCCCTTCTTCTTCTTCCCCATTCACCCGCTCGCTGCTCACTCTCGCCCAAACTCTCTCTCTCTGTCACTCGCTCACCCGCTCACTCTCGGTTTCTCTCTTTGCCCAAGTTTCATTCGGTTCCTTCTCTCTCTTCCCCTCTGTGTACGAGGGTTTTGTTCCTCACTTTGTTGACAATTTAGTCAACTGCATGGGGCTTCTTTCGGTGGCTGCAGGAACCGAAGACAGCTGGGGTGTACGTGGCCTCCTGCATGCGAGTCCCTCTCCTTGCCGAGCCAACTCGACTCCTCATACAGGGCGTGTCTTCCGCAAAGCCACATCCTCCCTTTTTGTTGTCCACCGAAAGAAGAGCAACCTGGCGTTTAATCAATAATCCTCTTCCATAATTGACCGGCCATATAAAAGAAAAGCAATATGGAGCTGTCCTTCGGTGGTTACGATTCCTCACGTCCGCATGCACGCTTTTAGACGTTCTCTTAAGTTAATTGACTTCTTTAGTCAATAAACACAAATTCGTAGGGCAGCTTGGATGGGAAAACAGCCCCCATGCGTGATCCAATCTTCCTTTTGTTAGCTGCCTATAGAAAAATATAAACATGCATGAAGTATTCGAGGTTTCCTATTTCTCATGCACATGAGAAAATGGGCAGCTCCCGGTGGCCGATCCTTTGGTGTTTCTTCACTGGCATACCTGAGTTGGCAGGGTCGAGAATCATTTGGAATGAGTCTTGGTCTCGCTTGAACGTATGCAAGGTTTCCAATAAGACTATGATTTATTCGACGATCG
Organism: Eucalyptus grandis x Eucalyptus urophylla; assembly: GCA_028830015.1. NCBI lineage: Eukaryota > Viridiplantae > Streptophyta > Magnoliopsida > Myrtales > Myrtaceae > Eucalyptus > Eucalyptus grandis x Eucalyptus urophylla. Next base: position 14,950,956 of record CM054188.1, on the reverse strand, counting down.
GACCATTACTAAACAAGGCACATTGGTCCGATGACGATAACAAAATGATGTCTGTTGTGGTGTTGATAACACCGTTCGACGATACTTTCGTCGCTCAGTTAGGGACTGTCGCATATTCGAGGGTCGTTAAAATTTCCGGATACCACACATCGGCCATGGATCGATCAGTTCGATCGGCAAGGAATCAGGGATCGGTCATGGTCCGACTAACTGATCGACCGACCGACTGACTGGTCATGAATTGGTTGAGGTGTCGACCGTGAATTTCTATCGACCATACCGATTGGATAGGATTACCAGCTCATAAGATGACTTTTTGATCACGAGAATTGGTCACGGGATGATTTTGCATTGACGGATGGTCATGGGTTGATCTGACCAGTTGTAGTTTCTGGTCGCGAGTGATTCTGCCCAATTATGCACTTATACATGAATGATCCAAATTGATCAAATGTGATCATCTTCTAACCAAAAATGCATCATTCCCTATTTAATTCTTAGTGATCGGAACAAATCTTGAATTAGTGATGTTCGATCATGGATCGGTAATGCACCGACCATGAGCCCTACTGGTGATCGGGTGCCAACCAAAATGAGCCCAAGGATAGACCCGGGTATTCCATCACCAATTCTAAGGTCCATATGTTTCTTGGCTTAGTGCTAGGCCATGGGTAGCCTTAGAATTAGTCTCGAACCGATCAAAGAACAACCGACCCTATTAGCTGACTGACCGTCCAAAGGAACGGTTTGGGCGAATATGAGGCGTGATGGGCGAACCTCGGGTGTATGTGATTTCATTTTTTGAGGTGTACCTAATAATCCCTTCTCCAGTCCCAGAACCAACTTTGATGATAGAATTCTCTAGACCGCCTTATTAATGAAGAAAAACACAAAAGTAAGGAAAATTCTAGAACCCCCTCATTAAATGAAGGGGTGAGTTGTTCTTTGAATAATCAAAAATCATGATGGTGGCCAAAATATCTTTGAAGATTCTAAAAAGGGTGGCACATAAGTGGACCAATTAGAGAGCGACACACAAGCCTTCATTAATAATTGAATGTTCTAGAATTGCCGAGTTGGCAACTATAGTACAATTATTGTCAAGCTTCATTAAATGTCCATTAAATGCGGCATATAGGTGGACCAATGGAAGAGCGAAAAGTAGGCCATAATCGATGATGCCTAGGAGCTTGAATTGCCAAGCAAGGCCTTCGGCTTGGCCAACTCATCTTCTAGGTGTAATCATGAGGCAAGGTAGACTTGCCACCTAAAGAATTTAGGTGGGACACTTGAAAACATTGGAATGAACCGCTTGGCTTAGTAATGATGATACCAAGGGCTATAAATAGGAGGAGCCTCTTCTCATTTCCTCACCTTGCTCCCATTTCCTCCTTCTTCCTCCTCCTTAGTCGCCCCTCCTCTCACGCCCACTCTCTCACTCTTTCGGTCATCAAAGCAAGCTGCCCATCTTGTGTAGTTCGAGATTCATCCAGGTAAGTGTAGTTTCTCCCTTCTTTTAGTAACATTCGGGACGTCTTCAACTCTAGGAAATCATCTCTTGAACAAGCCGAGGGTAGGTCAATTGATTCTTGAATGTTTGATATATTCTATAACTTGTTCATGTTCTTGAATTCCTTGTGTGACTAGAATGAAGTCATGGTTCATTGCTTTTGTTTAGTACAAGTTGAGGTTCGCCCATAGCCATAAGATGTGATTCAGTATTGAGGCGTACTAAATTCATGTCTTGGATTGGTGCGGGGTTTCTTTATACTTGTTACTCGAATAAGGCTTTGGGCTTAGGCTCGTTCGTGATATTGTTGATGAGAAAATTCATGATTTCATGGTACGTACATCTTGTTTGAGCATAAAATGCATAGTTCATGGCACGTGCATAAGACTCGAGTACATCCTCAAGAAGGGATTCGTGCTTGAGCAAACATAAGAAAAGATCATAATAGGGTTTGAATCCCTGAATTCCTAGCAAGAACTGGGTTCGAGTCCCAGAGGCTAGCATAAGACTTGGGTTCAAGTCCCAGAGGCTGGCATAAGACTTGGGTTCAAGTCCCGAGCATATTAACTAGGATTGAGTCCCAGAAGCCCGCAAAAAGCCAGAAGCCCGGTTAAAAAGCCCGAATTGTATTGGGTTCGAGTCCTAAGACGGCTTCGGGAAGACTTGGGAGCATAAGAGAAAAGCTAAATAAGCATGGCATGCATGAGCAAGAAAGAAAGGCTAGAGTGCATGAGCTCAGGGCATGCATCATATGCACAAATGATTGCAAGAATTGTCATTCATTTGTGCTTGAAGCTTGGTTGCATCTTTGCAGTTGATTTGCCTCTGTCATGGTTTGCATGAAATGATTGATTAGTGTCGATGATGAATCAATGTTCTATACGAAGGCCAGAGGCTATACTTACTGAGTATTCCAAGTACTCACCCCTATTTCTTTTACAGGTACTTAGAATCATAGCTACTATGTATTTTGGTTGCCTTATAAAGATATATACCACTACTACGGACGTGGTAGATGTAGAAACTGATATTACTTATTACAAAGTGTCATCCGTTGTATGGATAGAAAAGGGCCTGGGTGAGCTTGTCCCAATGCATTTCGAAGCCTGGTATAGGAAATACGAGGACATATGGATAGGAAATCTCCGTGAGTTTAACAACCTGAACCCGAATCTCAATGATATGAATGAATCGTCCGAGAATTTGGACTAAGTTAAGCGTACTGGCCCTATGTAATAGAAGAAGGGTTCCCAATTTTGGTTAAAACTCATTGTAGCAGAGACAAGGATACCCAAAGCTACTTTTGTATGTAAGATAGGCTTATAATCATCACTATTCATGTAATATATGAAATATGCTAGTTGTGTTTGTATCTCATGTTTCCATGTTATTTGCGTTGGGGATTGTATGTTTACGCTTTCCACATGTGCATAAATAAGAAGCAAATGAATTTGGGATGGCGACAAAGCCTGGGATGTCGCAAAATAACTTGTAGCTCAACCTCTGAGTAAAGGGGGTTGTGACAGGTTGTGGTATCAGAGCAGGGGTTATTACCGGGAGTCATAAGGTGCGTTGGGAAGCGTGGGATAAAAAATTAGGAAGATCACATGCATGATATATGATTGTTTGCTTGATGTTCTTTTTTTTTCTTTTTTCTTTTTTTATGAAAGTTACTGATTTTGATTGTATTGTAGATAAATCCTCTAGAACTCTATAGTCGTATTCCTTAGTAACTAATATGAGTTCCCAAGACCCAGTGACTACCCATGGAAAATCAGCTCGACCCGAATGCTTTGAAAGGAAAATCAAGGTAGGACCCTCGACTTGATGGAATTCTGCAAGTTCTGACCAATGTTAGGAGCTTGATGGAACAGCAAGTTCAATAGCAGAAAGCCTCTGTTTCCACTAACACCTCAAATGGAGATGAAAATGGAGACCATCCAAAGAGTGGATTGGTCGAACAGTTCCTAAAATTAAAGCCTCCAAAGTTTGCTGGAACCGGAAACATTGATGAGGCTGAATCCTGGATTGAAGAGCTCAAGAAAATCTTTGATCTTTTAAGGTGTTCTAATGAGGATAAAGTGACCTTGGTAGTGTATCGATTACAAGGTAACGCCAGTCATTGATGGAGAGCCACTAAGAGGATAATATTTCCTAAAGGTGCTCCTATGACTTGGGATGCCTTTGTGCAGGCCTTTAACAACAAGTATTTTTCTGAAAGTGCTCGAGATAGAAAGATGGCCGAATTTTTGCACTTGCACTAGTGAAACATGATAGTGGATTAGCGTGAGGCCAAATTTACCGAATTATCGAAGTATGCTTCTCGATTGATTGAGAACCCAATTGATCGAGCTAAAAGATTCAAATATGGCCTCAAACCTAACATTCGAAGTTAGCTGGTACCCTTAAATCTTAAAGATTATAATGAATTGTATGAACGGGCTTAGTTGGTTGAAAAGGATTGGCAAGAACGCGTCGCGGCATCAAATTTCCAAGGGAGGTCTTCTTATTTGACCTTCCATCCTAATCAATGACAAGGCAAAAGGTTCGCGCTAGGAGGAAAGCACATGTTTAAAAAGAGTAAGAAGCAGAAAGTGAATGTGGTGTTGTCTAAAGTATGCCGTAACTGTGGAAAACGGCATGGTAATGCCCCTTGTTTAGCTAGAAAAATGAGTATGTTATGGTTGTGGCCAACCCAGCCATATGTTGAGGGATTGCCCTCAAAGGTGACAAATTTTACTGCCATCACAACAACAGCCGATGACATCCAGTGGAGTTCTACGCAACATAATTGTCCTTTAGCTCAAGGACAAATGTATGCAGTGACACAAGGAGAAGCAGAGAACTCCAAGACCGTTATCACAGGTACGGTCTCTTTACACAATCATCCGACTTATGTCTTGTTTGATACGGGTGCAACGCATTCTTTTGTATCAGAGAGATTTGTGCGTACGGTAGGATTGAAGCTCGAACCCCTTACGATGATTCTTAGTATATCCACCCCGATGAGACATGAAATGTTGTCCACTATGGAATGTAAGGAATGTAGAATTGTCATAAGTGGACAAGAGGGAAGAATAGATTTAGCCGTATTAGATATGTGTGATTTCGATGCTATTATTGGAATGGATTGGCTTCGTAAACAATGAGCCAAAGTGGACTGCTATAGCAAGATAATCAAGTTTAGTCCACCTAATGGAATCGACTATCAATTTATCGAAAATGGAGGAGGACCCTCAACGCCTCTGATTTCTGTAACAAAAGCAGTACGACTTCTTAAGAAGGGTTGCCGAGGTTACTTAGCAACCGTAGAAAATAAGTTAGTTGAAGAACCAAAGTTGGATGATATCCCGGTGGTGCGGGAGTTTCCTGACATATTTCCAAAGGAGCTACGGGGATTACCACCTGAAAGGGAGATAGAGTTCACTATTAAGCTAGTTCTGGGAACGAAACCTATTTCTAAAGCGCCATACCGAATGTCTTTGGTGGAGCTTAAGGAGTTGAAGGTGCAATTACAAGAGTTACTTGGTAAGGGTTTTGTACGCCCAAGTACCTTACCTTGGGGTGCGCTAGTCCTGTTCGTAAAGAAGAAAGACCGGTCGTTATGTCTCTGTATCAACTATCGACAATTGAATTAAGTTACCGTCAAGAACAAGTATCCACTGCCACAAACCGATGACTTGTTCGATCAACTTCAAAGAGCGGTGGTACTTTCCAAGATTGATTTACGCTCAGGATATCATCGGTTGAGAATCAAGAAAGAAGATATTCTGAAGATGGCCTTCAGAACTCGGTATGGTCATTATGAATTTTCCGTTATACCGTTTGGTTTGACAAATGCCCTAGCAGCTTTCATGGATCTCATGAACCAAGTATTCAAGTTGTACTTGGATCACTTCGTCATAGTATTTATTGACGACATTCTGGTCTATTCAAAGAATACGACAGAACATGAGCAACACTCGAGAATGGTGTTGCAAACACTTCGAGAACATGCACTATACGCAAAATTCAGTAAGTGCGAGTTCTAGTTAAATAGCGTGGTATTTCTGGGCCATGTGGTGACTGGTGAAGGGATATCAGTAGACCTTGCCAAGGTGGAAGCAGTAATAAATTGGCCAAGACCAACTACGGTTTTCGAAATTTCAAGTTTCCTTGGTTTGGTTGGATATTATCGGAGATTCATGGAACGATTCTCTAGCATTGCTGCTCCCCTCACTCGATTACTAAGGAAGGATGTGAAGTTCGAGTGGACGGATAAATGTGAACGAAGTTTTCAAGAATTAAAACAGAAACTTACAACGGCTCCGGTGCTCACAATTCCGTCTAGATCAGGAGGTTTTAAAATATACAGTGATGCCTCGCATAAGGGACTTGGTTGTGTGTTAATGCAGCATGGTAAAGTGGTGGCCTATGCGTCCAAGCAATTGAAGCCCTATGAGTTGAATTACCCAACTCATGACCTGGAGCTAGCTGCAATTATTTTCGCTTTGAAGATATTGTGACATTATCTCTACGGAGAAAGGTTCGTAATATACACTGATCATCAAAGCTTGAAGTATTTATTCTCCCAAAAGGAGTTGAATATGCGGCAAAGGCAATGGATGGAATTTCTGAAAGACTATGATTGTGAAATATTATACCATCCTGGCAAAGCAAATCGAGTTGCGGATGCCTTGCACGAATGATGGCTCGAGAATGGAATCTCTTAGAAGAAGTCTGAGATTCTAACTTCAAGCTCGAGATAGGATAACTTGCGGGTTTACTAGCGACACTTAGAATTGAGCAAGAAATAATACAGAAGATAAAAACATTCCAGCAAGTCAATCTGCAGATTCAAAAGCTTCAAAAATAAGCCAGGGATAAGAAAGGAAATGATTTCCGCATTGCGAAAGACGGAACCTTGAAATTATGTGAACATTGGTGTGTACCCAATGACGATAAGCTCAAGGAAGAAATTTTGGCGGAAGTGCACCGAAGCAATTATAGTATCTACCTTGGTAATATGAGGATGTACTAGAACCTTCGACAAAACTACTGGTGGAATGGCATTAAGGCGGATGTTGCTAAGCATGTTGCCAAGTGCTTATCATGTCAACAAGTGAAAGCTCAACATTGCAAGCTTGGTGGATTATTACAACCACTTGGAATTCCCAAATGAAAATGGGAACACATTACCATGGATTTTGTTCTAGAACTACCAAGGAATCAAAGAGGAAATGACTCGATTTGGATAATAGTCGACCAATTGACAAAGTCGGCTCATTTTCTAGTGGTAAAGAAGGATTCCTCATCGGAAGATTATGCGCACTTGTATGTACGACAAGTAGTACGTCTCCATGGAGTACCAGTGACAATCACTTCTAATCGAGATCCTAAATTCACGACAATGTTTTGGCAAAGTCTTCAAACTGCATTGGGAACAATACCGCAGTACAATACGGCTTTGCATCCCCAAACTGATGGCTAGACAGAAAGAACTATCCAAACATTAGAGGATATGCTGAGAGCTTGTGTAATTGATTTTAAAGGAAGCTGGGACGAGTACTTGCATCTCGTTGAATTTGCTTATAATAACATTTATCAGCAAAGCATTGGTATGGCTCCATTTGAAGCATTATACGGTCGGACTTGTAGAACTTCAATTTGTTGGAATGAGGTCAGGGAAAAGAAGCTTACTGGTCTTGAGTTGGTGTAGCTTACTACGGAGGCAATGTAAGTAATTAGAAAGAGACTTAGAGCCACCCAGAGTAGGCAAAAGAGTTATGTAGATAAGAGATGAAAGCCTTTAGAATTTCAGGTAGGAGACCATGTATTCCTCAAGGTGTCTCCATTGAAAGGCATGTCTCGTTTTGGTGAGAAAGGTAAGTTGAGTCCATGGTACATAGGACCTTTTGAAATCCTAAAAAGGATAAGGAATATGGTTTATCAGTTGGCATTGCCACAAAAACTTGCTCGGGTACACGATGTATTCCATGTGTCCATGTTAAGAAAGTATGAGCCAGATTCGGCACGTGCTCAACTTCGAAGAGATCGAGGTAGACGACCAAGGGTCGTATGTTGAGGAGCTAGTGCGGATCGTGGACAGACGTGAGCAAGTAATTAGAAATAGGGTCATTCCCTTAGTTAAGGTCCTACGGAAACACCATGGAACAGGAAGAGGCTACTTGGGAAAGTGAAGAAATCATGAAGCACAAGTACCCTTACTTATTTTGAGTACCCAAGTATGTTATGAAATTTCATGGACGGAATTTTTAAAGGGAGGGAGCATTGTAACATCCTCGATTCCAATCCCATAAATATTGGCCATAAGATCCTAAAACGGTCAATCATGGGCCATTGGCCATGGATCGATTGGTTCGATCGGCAAGGAATCATGGATCAGTCATGGTTCGACTAACCGATCAATCGACCAATCGACCAATCACAAATTGATTGAGGTGTCGGCCGTGAATTTTCTACCGACCATACCAATTAGATAGGATCACCAGCTCATACAATGACTTTTTTATACGAGAATTGATCACAAGATGGTTTTGGATGGCGGGTAGTCATGGGTCGATCAACCGGTTGTAGTTTCTGGTTGCGAGTGATTCCGCTCAGTTATGCACCAATACATAGACGATCCAAATTGATCAAATGCGATTATCTTTCGACTAAAATTGCATCCTTTCCTATTTAATTCTTAGTGATTGGAGCAGAATCTCAAATTGGTGATGTCCGATCATGGATCGATAATGCACTGATCATGAACCCTACCGGTGGATCGGATGCCAAACAGAATGAGTCCAGGGATGGACCTGGCTATTCCATCACTAATTCTAAGGTCCATGAGTGCCTTAGCTTAGTGTTAGGCCATGGGTAACCTTATAATTGGTCTTGAAGTGATCAAAGGACAACCGACCCTATTGGCCGACCGACCGTCCAAAGGAACGGTTTAAGCAAATATGGGACGTGATGGCCAAATCTCGAGTGTACGTGAGTTGGATTTTTGAGGTGTATCTAATGATCCCTTCTTCGACCCTGGAACGAACTTGGATGATAGAATTCTCTAGATGGCCTTATTAATGAAGAAAAAGACAAAAGTAAGGAAAATTCTAGAACCACCTAATTAAATGAAGGGGTGAGTTGTTATTTGAATAGTCAAAAGTCATGATGGTGGCCAAAATATCTTTGAAGATTATAGAAAAAGGCAGCACATAAGTGGACCAATTAGAGAATGACATACAAGCCATCATTAATGATTGAATGTTCTAGAATTGCCAAGTTGGCAACTATAGTACAATTATTATCAAACTTCATTAAATGTCTATTAAATGTGGCATATAAGCGGACTAATGAAAGAGCGAAAAGTGGGCCATAATCGATGACGCCTCGGAGTTTAGATTGCCAAGCAAGGCCTTTAGCTTGGCCAACTCATCTTCTAGGTGTAATCATGAGGTAAATTAGACTTGCCACCAAAGAAAATTAGGCGGGACACTTGAGATCACTAGAATGGACCGCTTGGCTTAGTAATGATGACATTAAGGGCTATAACTATGAGGTGCCCCTTCTCATTTCCACCACCTTGCTCCCATTTCCTCTTCCTTCCTCCTCCTCACACCCTCTCTCCTTCGGCCTTCAAAGCAAGCCGCCCATCTTGTGTAGTTTGAGCTTTAGTTCAAGGTTCATCCAAGTAAGTGTAGTTTCTCCCTTCTTTTAGTAACATTCGAGACGTCTTCGACTTTAAGAAATCCTCTTGCGAACAAGCCGAGGGTAGGTCGATTGATTCTTAGATGATTGATGTATTCTATGAATTGTTCATGTACTTGAATTTCTTGTATGATTAGAATGAAGTCATGGTTCATAGCTTTTGTTCGATATAAGTCAAGGTTCGCTCATAACCATAAGATGTGATTCGGTATTAAAGCTTACCGAATTCATGTCTTGAATTGGTGCGGGGGTTCCTTTATGCTTGTTACTCAAGCGGGGCTTTGGGCTTAGGCTCATTCATGATGTTGTTGATGAGAAAATTCATGATTTCATAACACGTGCATCATGTTTGAGCATAAAGTGCATAGTTCATGGCACATGCATAGGGCTCGAGTACATCCTCAAGAAGGGATTCATGCTTGAGTAATGATAAGAAAAGATAAGAATGTGGTTTGAATCCCTGAATTCCTGGCAAAAATTGGGTTCGAGTCCCAAAGGCTAGCATAAGACTTGAATTCGAGTCCATAGCATATTAACTGGATTTGAGTCCCAAAAACCGGAAAAAAGCCAGAAGCCCAATTAAAAAGCTTGAATTGAATTGGATTCAAGTCCCAAGACGGCTCCGGGAAGCCCAATTTAAAAGCCTGAATTGAATTGGGTTTGAGTCCCGAGACGGCTTTGGGAAGACTTGGGTTCGAGTTCCGAGCACAAGAGAAAAGCCAAATAAGCATGGCATGTATGAGCATGAAAGAAAGGCTAGAGTGCATGAGCTCAAGGCATGCATCATATGCACGAATGATTGCAAGAATTGTCATTCATTTGTGCTTGAAGCTTGGTTGCATCTTTGCAATTGATTTGCCTCCGCCATGGTTTGCATGGAATGATTAACTAGTGTTGATGATGAATCGATGTTCTATACAAAGGCCAGAGGCTATACTTACTGAGTATTCCAAGTACTCACCCCTGTTTCTTTTACAAGTACTTAGAATCATGGCTACTGTGCATTTTGGTTGCCCTATAAAGATATATATATATCACTACTACGGACGTGGTAGATGTAAAAACTAATATTACTTGTTGTAAAGCGTCATCCATTGTATGTATAGAAAAGGGCCTAGGTGAGCTTGTCCCAATGCATTTCGAAGCCTGGTATAGGAAATGCGAGGATATATGGATAGGATCTCTCCGTGGGTTTGACAACCCGAACCTGAATCTCAGTGATATTGTGGCACCTCCGATCTGGTAAGGTCACCACAGATACCTATCGCTCCACCTAATGAATACTAGTTACATATCTTTGTTTTGGGGTTAAAGAAGAACCATAGTTCATAGGCATTTTTTTTCCGTAGGTCCCTGTGCAAAAATATGGCGGAAGCATATCCAACAGCTCCTTTCCCTATATTCAGAAAAACGATGCACACCAACTACGCACCATAAGAAAAGATAATGCCGATTCACTCTTATTTATATTTTCATGATGGACATCTCGGGTTGGTACAACCAAAAAGCCAAGACTTTTAGCTAAACTTGGCTACAGCTCAAAAAGAGATCTCGACCCCCTATATCGATCATGTATAACCCTCCATCTACAAGTGTCGGCTATCCCCAAAAAGTGTTAGCTCCCACTCCTCACGTGGGCCATCACACCCACCCTGGTGCATCGGGCGGTGGCAGCGACAACATCCCCCGCATCACTCCGTCACGGCGGACGTGGACAGACAAGAACTCCTAGATGACTGGGCCCCCAGCTAGGCCCACATCATACATCACCAGCACACGAACCCGTATGAACGTCAAACCAGGGATGGTGACACAATCAAGCTCCATACACTCGACCTCCACGTCAGATGGAAAGCCGTAAAAGATACCCCGCGTGAACGGAGGGATAGGCATCTTTCTAATCTGAAATGTTGGTCCCCAAAGGGGTGAGTACAACCACTCAGCAAGTAAAAGATCCATTAAACTACTCAATGCATCAAACAAAACAATCATGACATCATAAACAAAGCACATAACATTCATGCATCCAAGCATAACTTACCTTGCAGCCATGCATATGTCATCATGCCATATGTGCATATACCATCATGCACTCATCATCAAGCATTCATGCATATACCATCATGCCATATGTGCATATACAATCATGCACTCATCATCAAGCATTCATGCATATTCATGCCTTATGTGCACATACCACCATGCAATCATCATCAAGCATTCATGCATATCCATGCCTTATGTGCACATACCACCATGCACTTATACATATTACATCATATAGCCATGCATACATGTCACCATACCATGCATGATTCAATTTCAGCTTTTTATCTTTCAATTGGGTTACCACATTTTTTTTTTCCCGGGACCAGTAAATGCATCTCACGTTTTATCGCTCACACCCAACCTAGCATCTCGAGGAACCTCCGGCACACACCTCCGGGCATCTCGTACCCCAACTGGCATCATGAGGTAGCCCCTAGCACACACCTCCGAGGCTTTCGGCACACACCTCCGGGCATCTCGAAACTCCCGAGGACATCCGGCACACACACTCCGGGCATCCGGCTTTCACCTCTGGGCATCCCGACACTCCCGGGGCATCGTTGGCTCACACCTCCAACGGTATCCTCATTTATCATAATTCATATTCACAATTGTGTCTCAATATCAACATGGCACATGATGTGATGGCAACAAGGTCAATTTCAGCTTTTGATTTTATATGTAATGCCAAATATCATCACATGTGCAGCAAGATTCAATCACTTAAAAACAATATAATTCATGGGGCAAACTCATGGATTATTGCTATTATTTTAGAAACGGAATGCGTTCTTTTAATTTACACTTCTTAAAATTTAGTGATTGGCCCTAATAATTTCTAAGAATTTAATACATCATAGACAAGCTCTAGAGGCATTTATCTCATGAAGAACACAACACCACCAGAATTTCATACAAAACAGAATAGTCCATGTATTACAGCTTTTGAAATTCGCACAATCCAGCTTGCACAGTTTTAGAAAACATTTTAATTAAATACCCAAATGACCTTCAAAAATTATGAAATTCGACATGTGATAGTCAAGACATAAAGGCAGATATTTCATGCAGAACACTACACCAAAAGATCCCCATATAATTCGGTATAGACCATGCATCACAGCACTACTATTCTAACAGTACAACTTGCACAGTTTTTGAAACATTTTTGGTTAAATAGACAAATGAACTTCAAAAATTACGAAATTTGAATATGTTGTAGGGAAGACATGAAGAGAGATATTTCATGCAGAACACATTTCCAAAAGAACCTCATACAAAACGATATAGTCCACGCATTGCAACTTACAAAGTCCGAACATATCAGATTGCACAGTTTTAGAAACATTTCCGATTAAATACCGAAATGACCTTAAAAAATTATGAAATTCAACTATGTGATAGCCAAGACCATAAGGTAGATACTTCATGAAGACATCAAAGTCATATTCGTCCTAGGTAATTAAATATGGACGGTTAAAACCCCTGTTCCTAGTACCGAAATTTCCAGATCCAGTCTTTCCAAAGAATAACGATTTCACCCACTTATACTTGTTTGTTTTGTCCCAAATTTGAGTATGTTATACTCCAAGAAGTCCTTTACAACTTTCATTTAGAAGTCAAAGCAAAATTCAGCTAGAACATCACATGCAAGTCACTAGAACATCCAAGGTCGAGCTATTTTTGTCAAGAACAGTACACTAGACTAGAGCACCACTCATATCTTCAATTTTTCACATTCTATACATCCGAAATTGTTACCATTCAATCACACACACTAAGCACAGCATGCAAGAGTAGATCAAGGGATCCCACTTGCCTCCAAACCGAGCAAACGGCGGCGATCGGCTTCCTTCCTTCTTCTCCCGCACGCTCACTCTCCCTCTCTCTCGATTTCTCTCTCTCTCTCGGTAACCCTCTCTCTCTCTCTCCTTCTTGGTTGACACTCCCCCCTCATCATCAAGCCGGTTCTCCTATTTTCTTCCCTTCAATGATGAGCAATCATTTGATTGCATGCAAGACGCTTGGACTTAGGGGAATAACACTTCTCAATTCTCCCATGCACATGATAGGCTTCATCCAGTTGGGCTTGGGCCAGCCTTGGTCGACAGCAGCTCCTCCTCCTTGGGCTTCGTGGGCCGGTCGAAAAAGAGGTGGGGTGTGGCACCCTGAACCACCTTAGGTCGCCACAGGCACCTAATGCTATACTTAATGGAACACTAGTTACACCTCTTAGAAGAAGCATCGTAAATCATAGACATTCTTTTTTTTTTTAAAACGGTCCCAGCGCGACTCATTAGATGAAGCAAAATATAATATCGACATCTCTCCCTCCAACAACCATGATACAATTGCACACCACTAAACATTATAAGAAAATATAGAGCCCAAACACTTTTATTTACATATTTTCATGATGGATTTTCTTGGGTCGATACATCAAAAGAAAGGCCAAGATTTTTAGCTACACTCGACCACAACCCCAAAAAGAAACACTCGACCCACTATGTCTATCGTATAAGATCCCCCATCAACTAGTGTCGGCTACTTTCCAAAAAGTTGCAGCTTCTACTTCTCATGCACGGGCCCTCACACCCATCCCGATGCATCAGGCGGTGGCGGCGGCAACATCCCACGCATCACTCCATCTCGACGAACATGGACGGATATGAACTCTTGAATGACAGGGCCCTCAGCCAGGCCTACATCGTACATCACTATCGTACGAACTCGAATAAACGTAAAACCAGGGATGGTGGGACAGTCGATCTCCACGCACTCGACCTCTACATTCGAAGGAAGGCCGTAAAAGACGCCCTGCGTGACAGCAGGGAGCGGCATCTCTCTCTAATCTGAAATGTTGGTTCCCGAAGGAGTGAGTACAACCACTCAGCAGGTAAATGACCAATAAACCACTCAATGCATCATGCCACACAATCATCACAATCATAGCATCACATGTCATTAAAGCATCCATGCACAACTTACCTTGGTATCATGCACATGTCATCGTACCTCATGTACATACATCATCATATAGTCATCACCATCATATCATACACTTATCATCATCATGTCACATGTATCATCATCATTACCATGCATCCATGCACTCATCATCATCATATCACATGTACCATCATCATTACCATGCATCCATGCATGTAACATCATCATCATATCACATGTACCATCATCATTACCATGCATTCATGCACTCATCATCATCATATCACATGTACCATCATCATTAACATGCATCCATGCATATAACGTCATCATCATATCACATGTACCATCATCATTGCCATGCATCCATGCATATAACGTCATCATCATGTCATGCATATATCATCATCATCATGTCATGCATATATCATCATGCATAATTCAATTTCAATTTCATTTTTGACCACCACATTTCTCTTTCCCGAGACCAATGTTTGCATCCCACATGTATCCCAGATACAATCAGACATCCGGCTCCCCTACTCTCCGGGCATCTCGTACCCCAACTGGCATCACAAGGACCCTCCGGCATTCAGCCATTTAAGGCCACCGGGCAACTGGCCGTACCCTTCTAGCCAGGCATCTCGCACCCCAACTGGCATCGCGAGGCATCCCTCGGCACAATACCTACCGAGCTTCCAGCTCCCCCACTCTCCGGGCATCTCGATACCTCTCGGTACTCCCGAGGACCCTCCGGTATCCGGCCATTCAAGGCCACCGAGCAACTGGCCGTACCCTTCTAGCCAGGCATCCCACACTCCTGGGGCATCGTCGACTCACACCTCCAACGGCCTTCTCATTTATCTCAATTCGCATCTTCAATTATAGTTCAATTTTAACATGACATGTGATGTGATGGCAATCAAGATCATATTCATCCTTGAATCCATACATGCATCTCAAATCATCATCATACATGCAGCAAGACACAATCATCCATAACAATACAATTCATGGAGTCCATACAATTTAACATAGTCCATTTTTCATGCCTTTTTGAAGTTTACAAAATTCCAGCTTGTACCATTTTAGAAAATATTTAAATTAAATATCCATATGATTCTCAAAAATCATGAAATCAAGACATGTGATAGACAAGTCAATAAGATAATAATTTCATGAAAAACACATGCCCAATAGAGTTCCACACAAGAAGATATAATTCACACAAATACAGCATGCAATTTCGGATAGAAACAGAATGTGCAGTTTTTGAAATAATTCGATTAAAATACCCAAACGACCTCCGAAAATTATGAAATTTTACCAAGTTATATTTAAGACACTAAATTAGATTTTTCATGAAGACATCTAGGCCATATTCGTTCTAGATAATTTTCTATAGTCATCCGAAGCTTCTGATTCTAGCACCGAAACGTCCAGTATAGTTATCTCCGAAATATCGAATTTTCACCCACTTATTCTTCTTCGTTTCCTCTGAAATTTGGATATGTTTTACTTCAAGAGGTCCCCTACAACTTTCATTAAGGTATCTAAGCCAAATTTTCAAATAATAGTCACCATATGGGTCCAAGAAGTCTCGGGTGTCCAGTACCGTGTTTCCAAATTTACCGTCTTCAAGAGTAAGTCGATTCACTAGGCTACACTTGCTAATTTTACTTCAAATTTGAGTATGTTAGTATTTAGGATGTTATATACAAGTTTTATGAAGAAGTCGAAGAGATATTCTTAGTAAAAATCGACATGCAACACACAAAACTACCAAAAGGTCAGCAAAGCAGTTCCAGATCTAGTGTCTTCGTAGAAAGAGGGTTTTTCCCCTTAAATATCAACCATTTTGTCCCAAATTTTAGTATGTTATAGTTTAAGATGTTGGCTACAACTTTCATGAAGGAATCAAAGTCAAAATCCAACTCAAAACATGCATGCAAGCCTCCACAAGATTCTGGGTCGAGCGGTTCACACGAAATCAGCAAGCATTTTCAAGAACAAGTCACATTCTAGCTTCGGTTTTGCCTATTCTAACATCCGAGATCTACCACCAACAAGTCACACATGCAAGACACACATGCAAGAGTGGAAATCGATCCCAACTTGCCTCTAAGACCAAGCGGATGACAGCAAACAGACGGCACACCAGCGACGGACGGACGGCATGCGGGCGGTGACGGGCGGACTCCTTCTCCTCCTCGGTTCCTCTCTCTCGCACTCCCTCTCTCTCTTTGGCTTGGCCGAATTCAACCGGCCACTCTCTCTCCCCCCCCCCCCCCCCTTTTATTTCCCCAAAACTCCATCATTGGCAATGATTACTTGCCTCCCTCAATGGCCAATGCATGTAATCCTCTTTTTGCCACTTGGCCAAGCTCATGCAAGATGGGCTTGGGCTTGGATTGGGCTTGGAAGAAGTGGGCCGGCCACTCCTCCCCCCCCCTTTGGTCGACGGTCACACTTCATGGACCTCAATTGGGCCGGCCATTCGGCCCACCAAGAGCTCAAGCCATTGGGCCTAAGGCCCAACCTAATTAAAATCAATTTTAATCTCCTTTTTAAATACTAATTAAATCTTATTAAACTAAAGTACTATAGGGTAAAATTAAATAACTAAATACTTAGAATTACAAACCTATGGATTCTAATTCACGATGCACATGGCCAGAGATATGCCATCCTCTTCCAAGATCTATCCATTTGAACTCGGCCATAGATTTCAATACGAGACACTAATTGGAGCACCCCTAATGGTTAGCAAAGAATTTCAGGATGCCACATGGGGCTATGGGCTGGTTTGGTCTTTAAATGTCCAGCCGACCCTTATCCTAATAATTCACCTTAAACCTTAATTATATAAACACCTAATTGAAATTTATAATTCACAAAACTTTGTGACCTAATTTAATAAATTCCAACCCATAAATCACATGGCCAAAAATAGAATTTTCCTATCAAATAATTACCCATCAAAAGCTTGGCCAAAATCTCAATGCAAAACATGAATTAAAGCACCTCTAAGGATTGACAAGAAATTCTAGGATGCCACAGATATGGATGAACCGTCAGAGGATTCAGACTAAGTTAAGTGTATCGGCCCTATGTAATAGAAGAAATGTTCCCAATTTTGGTTAGTACCAGCCGTAGCAGAGACAGGGATACCCCAAGCCACTTTTGTATGTAAGATAGGCTTGTAATCATCACTACTCATGTAATATATGAAATATGTTAGTGGTGTTTGTATCTCATGTTTCCATGTTATTTGTGTCAGGCATTGTATGTTTACACTTTCCACATGTGCATAAATAAGAAGTAAATGAATTCGAGACAATGACAAAGCCTGGGATGTCGCAAAATAACCCATAGCTCAACCTCTGAGTAAAGGGGTTGTGATAGCGTTGTGTTTTCCTTGCCAAATTTAGTTGACATTTGCTTGGAGGACTATGCAAGATGTAAACATCTCCCACAACTGGGCCAACTACCTCACCTTAAGTCATTAAAGATTTTTGGGCTGGCTGCATCGGAATATATTGAGTCAAACCATTCATCTACTTTAATAGCATCATTTCCTAGTCTACTAAGCTTACAGATTAGTGATTGTGAAAACTTGAAAGCCATGCCACTAATTCCACAGCTTGAGGATTTAATGCTTATTAAAGTCAACATAAAGTTGATAAATCATATGTTTTGCCTTTATAAGTTGAAGGCTCTGTCTATCTTGGAGATGCGGTTTCTAGAATGTTTGCCTGAGAAGTGTTTGAAAAGTCTCATGTCACCTGAAATTCTTTATATCTATGATTGTCCTCAGTTAACTTCCCTCTCACTCGGCACGCGACATCTATCAAACCTTGTGCATCTCAATTTAGAGGGTTGTGAGAAGCTTGATTGCTGACCTATAATCACTTCAATGGCTTGAAATCATCCGATGTCCCTCATTGGCATCATTACTTGAAAAAATGCGAAGGCTTGAATCCCTTAGTCACCTAAAAATTGCAGCTTGCCCAGATTTGGAGGAGAGGTGGGAAAAAGATGCAGGCAAGGACTAGTACAAGATTGCTCATATCCCGAACATGACTCACCAGCTTGAATATTACGAGCAAATCCTATACCTTGACTAGAAATTTTCCACTTTTTCCTTGTGGACCCTTTTTCCTAGAATTTACATGTATAATTTCGTTCAAATTGGGCTTCGATAATTGATTCTACTGGGGAACATGGACAAATCGCTGATAGTTTGGGACATATCCTTGTTTGTACCCCCATATGCAGGTATTTGCAAGGTGAGGAAACATTGATGTCGACGTTGTTCCTTCAAGATCTATATTTCTTGAACTTTGTGTTCACATAGAATCTGAAAAATCATCCGATCCCGGCTTAAAGGAAAGGATTTGCTTGTTTGGTTGTTTAGCCTGCTTGGACTTTATATAACTTCGACAAATGCATCTGTTTTCAGGTTGCCTTGGTTATTCTTTCAGCGAGTAATTACTTCGTAAAGATATTCAGTAGCTTTAATTACTTTAATCCCGCATAAAATTATAGTTACTGTTGGAAAGGAAGCAAGTGGTTGCCCTACACATCGTAACAAGAGAACTCACGTCAATTCTTAACCTAACACTAACTTATATATAGCGTCTATCAAATGACTCATTAATTTATTTAACTAAGTTTTGTATATTTTATGATGATAATTACTGGAAAAAAGTGATAACCGGCGTAGGCAAATCCATCCTAAAAGCAAGAATTTCTCCTCCAATTGGGCATTAGCGAAGGCTCAAGGTCCTAAAAGTGTGAATGAATTACCTTACCAAAAAAAAAAAGTGTGAACGAATTTGGGGCCAGCTCTGATCAATCTACAATTAGTCTTCCATTATGGTTGCTCTATTATTGTCTGGGTATATTTTTTCGTCCCATTCTAAATGTTGCCTAACAAATCGAAATTTAATGTAATAGAAACAATTATTTTAATTGGGATCAAGTAATCAAACATGGATTTTCAGAATAAATCCATGTTATGAAATAATCATTAGTATATTATATCTACAAAAAAATATGTAAATATACTATGTCAATATTTTGACTGCCTTGTATTAGCTAAAAAAGAAGAATGAGATACACAAAAGGTTTTGCGAATGATAACCATTCTGGCCAGAAATTAATATCTGAAATAGAAATAGATTTTTCTATTTCTATTTCTAGATGAGTTTTTAAACATAAATATATGTTTGATAACAACATAAAATTTATACTCTAAAAATAGAAATTCGTCTGATAACGACACAAAATTTCTTTCTTTGGGACGGCGGCCGACAGCAGGCTACCGGTAGACGGCAGTGGCAATCGTCAGACGGTGACGACAATCGTTGGACGGCGGCGATCGGTGACTAACGAACGGCGGCGGCCATGGACAGCAACTGGCGAACGGTAGTCGGCGGCGACGGATGGACAATCGATTCATAGCAAGGACGAAGGATAGAAATAATTTTTATTTCTCATTTCTGTTCCAGAAATATAAAAGTGAAAAAATTTACTTTTGATTCTGATTTCTATTCTAAATCCATTTCTGAAATAAAAATCTATTTCAGAAATAGAAAAATGAAATAATTTTATCGAAACAAATTTATATTCCAGAAACAAGTCTAGAATAGAAAAATTGTTTTTGGAATAATAATTGTAGTTTGTCATGCACCCCCTAAAAGACCAAAGCTTGCACAAGATGTACTCCTAAGTAATCCTTAAGGAAGTCTTGTTATTTTGGCCTATCACTCCTAGTTTTAACTATACATCATCATGTGATTGGAGCTTCTACATTACCAGTAATCCATCAAAATGATAAAAGTGTAGTTCTCTCCACTAGATACAGACATATCAAAACATTATTTAGGGCGACTGCATACCATTTTTCACAATTCAGGTACACAAGCATAGAGCTCGGCTACTTAAAGACCCATGAAATATCCTAAAAGCTTAGACTTTTAGCCTATGCAGGTGGCCTTGACTAAAAGTTGTTGCATGTAGTTGATAGGATTTGGATAGTGACAATTTTTGAGCTGATAAGCCCCTCATATCCCAAACAATCGGGCCAATTTTGCAAGATACTTTTCACATAATGGTCCACTGCTAATAGATGTGCATGCCGAAGTTCAAGCGACGAAGAGAGTTCCTCTTGCTTGCATCTCATTATATTGAGAGATCAAGTCAAACAAACAAAAGCATCACATAAAGGAAATAAAATATGTTCATATGGCACAAGCATATTTCGTACCTCGATCATTCTGTGTAGTTATCTCCCATCCTTTGGTCATTGTCCGACTTCATGCATTTGTCCCTTTAGTTGATTTGCAACATGACTACATAGATTCATACCCGTCTAATGTTCAATTGTTATTGCTCTTAACTTAACCTTTGGATATTTATTTTTTACCCCTCAATTTATGATGCTCAATCTGATAATTGTTCGAGCATTTAAATGCCTTTAACATTATTTGCTTCAGCAAACTTTCATAAGGTGAGCTAAGTCATATTCAAGTCCCATGAATGAATCGGCTTATTCAATGCAATGCACCCGTGCCTTTTAAATCATGAGTTTAATTAAAAAGTTAAATATATATCGTAAGAGCGATCAAGATGTCATGTCTCAAAAAGCGTGAAATCTCAAGTTTAATTCTCCATCAGAATAACTATTTAGGTCAACCATAGAAGAGTAATTCTTGCAAAATTTCCTAATCCCGACCTTGATAATTTGTCTTTTGACTAAATCGAAAAGATATATTTAACCTCTGGTGCGAGAAAATTTACCAAGACACCACCTGGCCAAGCAAAGGGAAACAGATCAGATCCCTAACCAAAGAAAATGGTAGAAACAACAAAGAGCTACCGAGTCGCGCGAGTCCCTCTGCTCAGCGCAACGGCTTGTCGTTTAACGTCGTCCAAATTTCCTTCGCTTTCTCTTCCGATCCGGCGAAAGTTGATCGTAGCGTAGAAGAAGGCTCCCGAAACCATGCCCACCGGTTGCGGCATCAGAGCTCTCTGGACCCTCAACAGCCACGACGCCGTCGTCTTCTCCAGGTCGCTCTCTCTCGTGGGTTTTCGTTTTTGCGTTCGAAACTGTCGTGGGGTCGCCGGTTTTTCCGATACTAATGCTGTTTAGCAACTGGGTCGCTTCGATTGTGTATGCTTGTTTTGATGCCGGTGTTTAATGTTATTTATAGCGAGACTGGTTCAGGAATTTGGTTTTACTGAGTGGTTGATGGGGCAGAGACCTCCTGTCGGCCGCTTGCCGTGACCCACTCGCTTAAATTCTCGGGTAAAGGGTGTAGTGATTGCTTTACCGTGTGAAGGTGAAAAGTTGTTTCAGTAGCTCTTATATTGTACTTAGAGAAGGGCTTGGATTAGTGTTAACCTCTGGTTTTGTAGAGTGGATGGAGTCGGGAACCGTGACAATGACAAAACCATCTCCCCGCAGAGGCTCGAACTATGGAGTGCCTGGCTTACTGCTGTGGATTGTTTATTGATGGGAGTTTTATGTTTCTTCTTTTGATTGGATGCGATAACAGGAGGTTTCCGGTGGTGGAGTAACAGTGGTGGGCGGCTTGCAAAAGTGAGATTGAGCACAATGGTGGCAGTGTTGACGGCATGGCATCGCTGTATTTGCCGTCTGATTCAGAGTTGGCATCTTCATTTGCAGAGAGAAAGAAGAGGTTTGTCAAGATGTCACTCCAAAGAGTTGAGAGCCTCTTGGTGTTTCACTTGATGAGTTTACTTGGATTTTTGCTTATATTTCTACACATATTGAACACTTCTATTAATAACCTATGTCAAAACTGCATTTGCATGTTGTTTGCTGATGTATGTCTGATGTAGATAGCCTCCAGGAACAATCATTTGCACATTATATCTCTTGTCTTGTCTCCAAGAATTGATGCTTGGCATTTGTTCCCTTAAGTCGCTGTAACATTGGTTCATAATTTGCCTACCAACGAATGTGGATGTTTAGTGGATGCTAGAGTCACTCTTGTTCAAATGCCATGGGTTTCATTATTGAGTATATGAGGAAGTGGTTGCATTCTTGAGAAAAGATGCTTTGTGAGAATGGACAAAATATGTGAGCTTTGGTTGTTTAAAGTTTGGGAGTTAAGTTGGTTGTGATCTGTTAATAGCAAGTGCTTCGCTCTGTTTATTATTTACTGATATTACATACCGAGTCTAAATAATGATAACTGACTCAGATGGTTATTAGTCTTGCATAGCTATTGAGATCACATATTGCAGTTTACTTGTTTCTACTCTCATGTGACTTCAATAATCTTCTATTAATTTACATCATTTATCTATGTTTAGAGAAGGATCTGTTTGTGGATTTGTCATACGTGTGTCTCAGTCTGCTGAAGGTTCAGATTCTTGGGTAGATGATCCAGTGACGCGTCATGTCATTAGCATTTACATTATCAAAGAACAGGCAAGAGAGAATTATCTGTTGTGGCCTTTGATTCTGCATATGAAGAGCCAGTTCTGCATCCTTGTACTGCATTTGGTTGAGCTTCAACATTTAAATTCATATAAGGAACTATGCAAAAGATCTGATTGTGGTAATGCTGTTGGAGGAGTAGATGGAAGTTTGTCTTCGCTCCTGCTTGATCTTCCATCAGTCACAGGATATGGTAAGTTACTCATTTTATTAGCTAGGAGGCATTAGAAATCTCTCTCTGTTCTATGGCATCAAACCATCAGTATACTTTGCACCCTCTTCCCTAACTAGATTGTTCTAAAAGTTAAAGGAAACAATTGAAGAATGCTTTGTCATGGTAAAAACATTGCATGCAACTTGAAGACTGGTTTTGATTTATGGGAGTGTCTTTCCCATATCATGTCCATTTGTGATATGCCTAAGTTTTATCACCTATCTTAACCAAAAGGTAAATTTATCATCACATTGTAAATTCAGCATGATTTCCTATTCATTTGTCCTTTGTGAGGTTCTCTTTTCCTGTCGAGACAGATATAATTCAGATTAACAGGCATACTTGTGCATTAGGCTTGTAGCAATGGAGTAATAGTTATAGATTGTGCTGGTTTGTAATTTATATCATCTAGAATCATTTACATGCCTTTTCTTTCAGTCTGACTACCCTTGAATTACTGAATCCTATTTGAAGCATTGAGTGATGGTGACCCAGCATTATCCATTGTCTCTTCTTTAATGATTGTTGTATCTACTCTCATTGGCACTAATTGTTTCCTTGTTATCTATTTTGCAGGGCATTCATGGTAGCACATACCATTGGTGAGATAATTTCTGGGGATATGGCTGAACCTGAAGTGATTGTGAATGCATCCCCATTTGTGGGAGGGTTATTGGATTCCTTAACTGGCAGCATAGGTATATCATCAAGAGCAAAGCCTGTGGCAGCTCCAGTTGCATCTTCAACTCCCTCGAACACTTCAGTTGGTGCTGTCTCATCAGATGCTTTGAAAGTTGGTTCAAGGCCATTGAATAAGGATGCACTAAGGACTTATATTAGTAGCTCAATGCCCTTTGGTCAGTGATGTTTACTCTGCTTATGGCAGCTGCTTTTATCGCCTTTTTCTTCTGACCTGTGCTTTTCCTCTTTCTAGGATAGGCTAATGGTTTATTTGTTTCTATTCTTTAAATATAGGTACCCCTTTGGATCTCAATGCTTCCAATATTTTCTCTATCAAGCTTAATGGGTTTTCTTCAGCCGATCTGCCTCCTGCAGATGTCAAACAGCCTGCATGGAAGCCATATCTTTACAAGGTGAAGCAGAATTTACTTTTTACTATTCATGAAACTGTTGCTGCTGTATAATCGTGATGAAATTCCAGACAGCATTTCAGTTTCAGGTCAGGTTAATTGTTGAGCAAAATTAGAAGGACTGCCTGATGTGTCCCTTCCTTTGACAGGACTGAATGGCAGCCACATTGAGTCTTTATCATTCCATCCATTTGCTCAAGTTCCAGAACCGGGGGCGGATAAGCAGTCATTGATGTTTTCACCACCGTTGGGTAATTTTGTCCTGATGCATTATCAAGCATCCTGTGGGCTTGGACCTCCCATAAAGGAATTCTATCAACTGTCAATGGTTTCTGAAGATGAACGTGCATTTTTGTTCAGACTAAGCTTGATGGAAGGTTGCAAGGCTCCTTTGACAAAGGAGTTCTGTACTCTTAACAATGCCTTTTCCTAGGAGAAGGATTATTGCTGTGGTTGATATGTCAGGTGGGTAATTATCATAGAGGACCTTTGTTAGAGATGTCTTAGAGTCGGCATGCTACAAAATAGTTTGGCATCAGCAATTTGGTTGCAAGAATAGCAAATGTGCTAGAGAGGATTACTCAAGATGTTTTATTAGGTTTACTGTTGATGCACTGCTAGTGCTTGCTTTTACATTCCCATTTCAAGTAGTGCTTCACATTTTTATCTCTTGTAACTGATGTGGGAAATTCTGTTATGAGCTACTGTTTGCATGATTGTAGGTGTCTTTTAGAATTGCTGGGGCATCATTGTCTGGGATATCCGTTGATCCTAAATCTGTAAGTTTCTTTCCTACAACTTGCTAAAGTCCTTTTGGCTTACAGTAGAAAAGTGACTTTGTTGCTCTCCTGCTGCAAATAGTTTGCTGTACCTGTAAGACTTTAGTTTCAGAGAGAGGTGCAGAAATGTAATGTGTGCTTTTTGAATACCTCTTCAAAATGTATATTTCATTCTTTTATGTTCGTCATGTACTAAATAGTTGAACTTTCAATTTGAGAGATTGCCTGGCTTGGTATGTCTGTCTTATACATGTTCTTCTTTCTATGAGGCACTGTGAGACTGGAATGGGCTGTCTCTGAATGAATCTGAATCATATTATTCAATAGGCAGCTGTTCACTTTGGAAAAGCTGACTTTATCTGCCCATTTGTAGTTTTCAATTATTTGAGAAGACTGGCACTTCAGTTTTACTGCTGTTTGCAGATAAGGGACTTCTAAATATTCCTTTTATTCTCTCTTACAATCATATAGAACTTTACAGAATTAGCAGCTCAAAAATCTTGTCTAATTTTTAGTCAAATAGTAGGTTATCCTGTTCAATATTGTGAGGCATAAGAAACAGCCACTATGTTTTCTCTTTGTTACCGTGTCTTCCATAAATGCAGGTGAGCATCTATTTTTCTGTTAAAGCGCCAGTGGAGTTCTCAATTCAGGTAGCAGTCCTCTTCTTTCCAAAAACTTAAAATTGATTTTTTTTTTCCCAATTTGCTTGAGAGGGCCACCGTGTAATAAAAAGCAAAGTAACACATTTCTGTGCATGAAGATGATTACGTTGCCGAAGTCTGGTTCAAGTAGTTCGATCAAGCTTAAAGCTTGAGGCTAGTGGCTGTGACTCTGCATTCTGTTCTTTTGCATGCTTGCACTTCTATACATGATTTTGTGTAGTGGATCCAGTGCATTGCAAAGAGTATGGTGAAATAATCTAACTGTTTTAGAAAGTACACATTTGGCTGTACTAATGTGTGCCTTGGTCAAAATATGAGTTGCCCATGTCATGTTCTTTGACCAGAAAATATGTGCAAGTGATTAGTGCAGTCACAATGGAAATTAAAATTTGTTCTGGTATTTTTCCTAGGCCAGTAACCCCAGTCTCTTGTTTTCTTTCCTCCTCCTCTCTATGGTCATTGTATAGAGTGGATATCATTGAATGAAATCAAAGGTTTGCTATTTGAACGGATGCGTGAAATTTCTCATTGTTGAATTCAAGGATAACAAATTGTCGTGTTTTAGTTGATTCATTAATCACCATATGGTCCTTAATCCTATCACTTCCTGATTCGGCCTTTAAAGTCTAAATTTTGTTGTATTAGTGACTGAAATATTCATTCTGCCTTATCTTTTAGCCTCATTTTGGAAGAATGCTAGTCGTGATCTTCTTTTTCGAGTGATACTACTGCGAATTATAGCTTAGCAGGATGTGATAAGAGTCCAGATGGGCCATCTTCATGATACACATTTAGGGTGCCGCTGTTTCTCCAAAAATTTCATGACGAAGGAAAATACTTTCTCGGAAAAGTATTTTCAAGGAAAATGTTTAGTTTTCATTTGTTTGGTGATATAGGAAGAGTTATTTTCTTATTGCCTGCCAGAATGGGATGTCATTTTCCCAAATCTAAGCTTAATTTCAGTTCATGAAAAATGTTCTATATAAATCAAATAATTTTCTGTCATAGTCGAAAAGTCGGAAAATAATTTCTCAAAAATAGTTATTTTTTTCAAAACAAACGGGTCCTATGTACTTTTTGTTGCAAAGTTTGGCCAACTAGAAGAAACCCATGACCTAGTTTCATACCCCAAAAACGATGAAGAAAAGAAAAATATAGGCTAAGACTCTTGAGTAAATTTGGCAAGGATAGGGCACCCTCCGATCAAATAAATTACTTACGAGGCTAAAACAGGGAACACTTGAGTGAGTTCAAACCCTAAGTTTTAGGGAACTGGAGTGAAAGCTGCAAAATCCTTAGGTGGATGGCTTGAAAGAGGAATTGCAATAACTGACTTTGAGAACATGGGCATTTTTCCTTATAGTTTAGATAAACCTTTACCTTAATCTTTACTATT
Organism: Eucalyptus grandis x Eucalyptus urophylla; assembly: GCA_028830015.1. NCBI lineage: Eukaryota > Viridiplantae > Streptophyta > Magnoliopsida > Myrtales > Myrtaceae > Eucalyptus > Eucalyptus grandis x Eucalyptus urophylla. The sequence goes on along the minus strand of CM054188.1, from coordinate 14,924,138 downwards.
ATATCAAGCAAAGATGATCTTTTATTTTTAAGGAGTCTCAACTATCTTCACAAATATCCTGCATTACTCATCTAACAGATATTGTGCCCATGAACAAGTGTTTAAACTCATAATTTTATTTTATTTATTGCCATATTTCAATATAAAAAATTCGGATATGTTCTATCCTATAACAATGAACTGAAAGTTTGCGAATCTTAAAAGATTTTTCTCTGTTCAAATATACTTACAGTTTCTTTGCATTATTATCCATGATCTCTTTTCATTATTAAATGATTGAAATATTTCTTTAAAAAGCAATTTTGTGGGTGTGCACATTTGCTAGTCTGATTTAAGAGGAACATGGGCATTTTTCCTGTAGTTTAAATCATCCAGTAACTTAATTTAAATTAAAAAGAACTAGACCAGCTAAGACAATCAACATCAACACCTTCAAAGAATAGCATACTCTTTTTCATCATGAAGTTTAGAGAAATTCGCAAGTGACATGCAATCATACTTCCAGTATTTAAACAAGTTGCTTCTTGAAATTGTGCACTTTTTCACCAAACCCATCAGTGCTAACGATTCCATTCCATTAGAGGATCAAATTTGCCAGACAACTTAGGATCTCAAAATTGATTAGACAAAGAATTACATGGCGCATGCGAATTTTTTAAGTTAAAAAAAAAGGGCTACTGTTTTTGTTGTCTCCTTACTTTTCATGCTCAGAGCATATCTACTGTAGATACAGTAGATTGACAAACACAGGTACATGGGTAATCGACCTACTTTGATTAACTAGATCAGGTTTCAAATACCGGATGGAAAATTTCTTTTTTCTTGAGACTGTTTTTTTTCGTGAAAATTAAATGATTTGTAAAATATTTTCATAAAAATGACGGCTTGTATCATTTGAAATAATTAGCTGATAAAAAATATTTTTATTATTGAGAACAATTTATTTTTAAACATAATAGTGGATGAGGAAAATATTTTCGTTCGTTCATATACTTCTGTAAGCTTTAAGAGCAAATATTTTTAGTAAAATATTTTTTAAATTATTTATTTTTTCACTAAACGAAAGGAGTTTGAGACACTTCAAATTCCCTCCCACCTCTCCCTCTCTTTTAGATTTGCACATTGGTCGCTGTTCTTAAGTGACCACCCGCAAATGGTCTTTTTTCTTTTCAGTAATTTAATTGATTCCTTATTTTATTTTATTTTTAAAAACGCTATTCTAAGGGCACCAAACACTTGATGGTATCTTCTATGTTCACATCTTCAATGCTTGGATTTTTTTTTTCTTTTTATGGGATCTTATCATCTCCCATCGAATTCTAATCCATGTCTCGACGGATGAACTTGGATATCGATCACATACGTCCTAGATCTTTATCTAGTGTGGACAAGATATAGTAAAAGGACTGAAAATTCAACTTTAGTAAAAAGGAAATGAAGCAGATGGAGCTCGACAAACCAGAGAAAAGGAAGAGGAGAGAATTGGAGACTGGCAACTACATTGCATTAATGGTCATCCATGTTATAGGATGACGTGAAATTTTTAATTGCTCTCTCTCTCTCTCTCTCTAATTCTGTCTCTCGTCACACTGATAGACCACGATTACCACCATGGACGCAACCACCAAAGTGGTGGTCGTTGTGCATAAGCGACTGCCTTAAGGATACAGCCATTTCCACCACTATATTTTTTTATTTTTGCCAACGAAACATTTTAGTTAAAAGGTCCAGGTGACTACTATCAATTTGATCAATCAAAATGGAGCCCCTAATTTTTATTTATGAAGATTTGAGTAATTCTGCCAGCTTCCTTGCTTTGTAATAAGATGACTTTCAAGTCAATTTTATGCTCCACCGTTAATAGTTTCTTCCCCGATCTTTCCTAAGGCATATCAAGAAATTTCGTTGAAAAAGACATTGTAAAATAACAAGTAGTGAAATAAAAATAACAGTCATAGATATATCACCTTTATAATATTTGTTAGTTCATAACTTGTCCAATCTCTTTATTAAATGAGTATTTCATGAAATTCTTCCATATCTGATGAGTGCCATAAAAAATTCGAGTCTTTCGGGTCTTATCAAGTAAATGCTATCATCTTCGATACATAACACAAATTTCTTTAGTTAGATGTTTAATGAGTGTCGTGCAGGACAACCTTAGATTAATTGGTATATAAAACTCCTGGGGCACACCAACTGTCCTTAATAAGTAGAGTCGCAAGACAGGGACCATTAAGGGAAAGATCACCAAATCCTTTCTAGTTTTAGAAAACATCAATGCAATCATTTGACTCGTACAATCGCAATCTAATTCGTCGGGCCAAAAGTACTTAGAAAATTTGTTTGAGAGTTCCAAGATGTCAGGTTTACCTAATCCTAGTGAACCAAAAAGAATGAATTTTAATAACTAAATGTCAAAATTAGATGACAAATCCTATATTTCACCGTCCTCCGTTTCACTTTTACCCATAAGAGCAAGAGACCGCCTTGATTTCTTAAGTAATTTCATATTATGGATGAGGATCTGGTGTAATTCTGACATATTGTCTAGGAAATGAGTTCAGCAATGACTTGAATTCAATGTTCATCACTCCCATATGCTTTGAAAGTGCAATGTAATCATAGGAGGTGTACAACTAGAATTTCATTGGTTGCTTTAAGCTATTGGTGGAAAAGAAAAGAAAATTATTTGGGAGAGACCCGAGAAGTCTGCAATATTCCTTTGGTCTAGAGATCTAATTACACCCTCTTCTCTCTAATCACTTCGTAATGTGAAGAGAATTTGTGAGGTAATAATTAGTGGTTATCCGAACCAAGTCCCTAGTGAGCAACTGGAGATCGATCCATCTAAAGAACTAGAAGTAGCTTAGCGGTTAAACACCAAGCGCAACTAGTATTGAAAATACTTCACTCGGTTAAGTAGGTGAAGTTATTTCATTATAATTATAGTGGTTATTTATATTTAGATGGCATTTCAAAAGTTTCACATAGTTGTGCTTAGACTAAATTTCTTTGGTAATCAAATCATGATCAAGTCCCATTTTAAGATTTGGATATTTGAGCTCTCCAACTTTTGAGATCTAAATATTTGAGATTTTAATGGCACAACTAGGTATGGCATTTTTGCACAGCCATATCGCAACTCTAAGAATAAGTACTAACATATAAAAATCGATTTCTAAAGTCAATTAATAAATTATAGGATGAACTTTTGATTTTGCTCACTCGCAATTTGTTGCATCAATCTTTAAACTGATTATCCTTAATCGGGTTTGGTGTCTATAATGCTCTTAACTTCAAACTGAAGACAGATAGCCTAGCTGTCACCTTCGAGAAACAATGAGCATGAAACTCCTAAGAGGGATTAGACCGCCGAAGAAACGTGTCAAAGAAAAATGGGTCAAGCTGAGATATGCTTCAACCCCATATCCATGTTGGTTTCACAAATGCAATGATTAGAGGTGTACAATTCGAATCTAATTGGCTCCATTAATAATGTATCATGTGCAAGAGTTTCAAGATGTCAGCAAACAATCTTTTGGTCCATGTCCCAAAATCAATTCTCTCTCTCTCTCTCTCTCTCTCTCTCTCTCTCTCTCTCATACATTCTGTCTGGAGGAAGTGAAAAAAGAATCCTAGAAGGGCTAGAAAAATAATAGGAAAAAATCTCTGGGGACATGGAATTTTCTCTGAAAAGTTAAGGTACAAGAAAGGGAGATGCATTTTTAGTGTAAATGACAGGGTTTGAAGCAGAGGAGACATGATGGCTTCCATTCTTACATATCCATGCCTGAACCTGACATTATCAGTACTTCAAAAAGTCTCTCTCTCTCTCTCTCTCTCTCTCCCTTCCTTTTTGGGGCCAAGTGTGAGGTTAGAATGACGCATGGCTCTATCAGCATTATATTGGCAGCTGGCAAGCTACTTTGGACAAGAGCAAAAGGGTTTTTCGTGGAACGTTGGGAAAGGATCGTTTAAGAGCCGTAGAAATGAGTAAATCTTGCTCGTTCATAGTAAAATTTTTAGATTTGTGTGATATGATCTTTCATATAGAAATTAGAAAAATGTAAGAACCAATTATGATCGGGAGATCCATTTTCTAGAGGGTCATAGCGAAATGGGGAGATAAGGGCAAATAAAGAAGAGAAGAAGAAAAAGGCAAAAGAAGAAGAATAAGAAGAAGAAGAAGAAGAAGAAGCAAGCTCATTGTGAGATAACACTTAAATTTACCGATCAGTATGCGCTCAATATTATAAGTCATCATTTTATACGTGAACTTAATACAAAGTTAAGTAGCCTAATTCTTGAATTGCTATGTCTCAAGCAAAAGGAGCATTGTGTCAAGTCAAGGAGGATTTAGGCCTTATAGATTTTTGGAGAATGAGATACGATTGTAATTTTTCTTGTTTAAATATCATGTTACTATCAAATGTCAATCATTCATGACGCACTTTTTAGCGCATTTTTCGCATCCAGAACTATCTTTAGGCATTTATTGGCATGTCCTTATGACATATTTTGATTGTATGCATTCACTCTTCCATATGTAGTGATAGTCTCCATTACAGCCTCATTTTCTTCTACCTCAAATTGTAGCATTACCTCTATCTTACTCATACTTCTACTTGTTTTTAAGGACAAGTGATATCAATCCTTGTACAATTTTGGCATTGGTACTTTGGACAAACCAAATTGGCATGGCAATTGGATTATCCATTTGATTAAGTTCAGTTGACATTCCTCCTTTCCTACAGCTCACCACTCAATTTATCGTTTCATGCCAAACCTGTCTAGTACAGGGTGTATACCATCTAATCAAGTAAGCAATGCCAATCAGGCTATTCTCTTCAAAGTAGCACACAAGGTTTTGTTTCCCTTTCTTACAACTTTCTGCATAGAATAGTCAAACAGAGAGGGGAGGTCATATTAACATTGTCTGAATGAGCAAATATCTTGAGTTGAGCAAATGAGAGAGAGAGAGATGAGCAAATATCTTAAGTTGAGCAAATGAGAGAGAGAGAGAGAGAGAGAGAGAGAGAGAGAGAGAGAGAGTTGTAAAGTAATCAGCAATTGGAATTCCACATGCCATCTACCCTAGGACAGAACAACGGCCATTGGCAATTGCAATTGGAATTGGAGACAGGGAGCCAATGAGACAGCAGAGTAAACGATAAGGGTCACAGGTCACCGGGAAGAATGATGTTTGTCGTGGAGCAATTGGGAGGGGGAGTTTGCCATTCATTTCTTTTCCTTATTTTACATTCTTCCATTCTTTTTCCTTTTGAGGCGAAGCATGCACAGCATGAGGAATGATGTGGCGTGCCAATCGAGATAGATTTTGTTTTTTAATTTCCCCCCCCCCCCCTTGAAGGGCTCGAGGAAAATGAAATTATTTGGTCACTCCCGAGTAATGTCAGTGTGTGAGTGTGCGTTCTGGTTTTGTGGGGGCAAAGACTATTATGTGCACTTAAGAGCTTGCCCTCCAAACATGCCTTGTTTGGATCAAAACCTTTTGGCATAGTGTGAGGCATACATGATTCATGTGGGAGCTCCTCCAAGTAGATTCATTCATTCGACGTCTCTTTTTCTAAAACGTTTGGTTCCACTTTGTATTACCCACGGTGGCCCCCCCACCAAGAATGACACCCTTAACCAAAATGAGAGAAAAAAGAAGAATACAAGTAACTGCACCCTAGCTTATGAAAGAGAGAATTCGAAGATTGTGGATTGGATTGGCCAAGCAATTATGCACTTGATTGGATGACGGTGGATTGCGTGTTCGAATCATGATGGCTTCTATTTAGAGTAGAATGAGGGTTTTGCCTATCGGAGCCTTGCCGGATGCACGTGGACATGATAGTTTGTGTGCATTCTTATAGGGATAGTCAAGCCAAATGTTGGCATACCCCATATTATTCAAAAGTAGAAGAAAAAACAGATGGAGGAATTATGTAAGGAGTTGGAGAATTCACATTAGGAAGTATTTCAATCAAGAGATTGCAATGTTTGCTAGCTAAAACAAGAAAAATATTAGTGGTGGTCTCACCTCTCTCTGGCCTTTAAATAGTCTATCGAGATGATAGTTTAAGGGAATTAGATCTTGAATGCAACCGAGAATTGGTTTACTTCAAGATTTTAAAAATCCTAACATGGAATTCACATAGGTTTTACTCGCCCAACTCTTTGAAGAACTTGCAATCTCGAACAACGTCTATATGAGATGGTAGTAATAATTGTAAGACGTGACTTAAGTTCAATAAAGAGACTGCTACCTCGCGGTTGAGCCAATTTGACTAATGATCGTCCCATGTGAAGATGTAATTAATAGTGAAGTTCCGGGGAGAAGTTTGAATGGGACCAAACTATATGCATGCATGAACATGGTGCTGGCATATGTATATTAAAGTAGCATACTTATCCAGATTGCCATGATAAGCCATCGATTCTTTCATAGGCATTTTTTGGGTCCAGATGTACTTTGTTTTCAATGCTTTTTGATGATTTGTGACTCGACATGTGCCGTTCAAGTCCTAATCAGATATGTCTTCTCCATTCCAGCCAGTTGATGTCTCTTCATGTTAATGAAAAAGTGTAGGACTGGCTACATCAACAGCCTTAAGGCATTTGATTGTCCTAAGTTTAAATCTTAGTTACACAAAGGACTCGGAGAGTTAAGAAATTTATATCTAATCTGGGCAAACAACCCTTCCCCGAAAAGAAGACAATTGTTTCTAAATTTGCCTCAAGTCATTATGCAATGTGAAGTTTTACCTCATTCTACCTATTTGCTCCAAACAAGTACCCAACCGCATTAGTTTCTCAATCAAAACTTACGAACTTAGCTGAAGTATGCATTTAGTTTCCTCTTTCGTTATTTACACCGGGTGTCTTGACCTCTTAGAACACTAGATAAATCTCTATCGAGTCGCCACAGTCCCTCATCTCATCGTAATGGTTAGGTAAATTAATCAACACCACAAGAGGCTCTTAGTGGAGAGAAATGTCACGTTTTCTTGTATTAATGGAAAATAATCATACGCATCTTTGATGTTGGTATTTCCCAAAATAAGACTAAAAAGGTGGGTTCCATCCACAATTCAGCGAAAGAATTGGGTGCGCATGGAACAGTAGCACTCAGGATTGTTCATTAGTGCCCCCAAAAGATCGACTAGCTATCCGGCTATAGAAATGTATAAAAGTGCGTATCAATCTGCTACGCACACGCACATGTGCGGGAATTGTGCGCGTGCAAGCATGCTTGGCGGCTAAAAGGATTTTGTGGTTCAATGCCAACAAGAATTGCCAATGTCCCTCAAAGCAACGACCTTGTGGGGACTCCCATGTTTCTTACAGGCTAAAATAATGACAAGCAGATGGAATATCGAAACCGTAGATCAAGAATGGCCCTTGTGCTGCCAAGAAGTTGGGGCACATCCTAGATTATGCTAAGCTAGTGTGGGACCTCCTTGTGGTGGTCTGACGAGGGCACAATCACAGTTGATTTAAAAGAGTGGGGTCCAATTATGGTTTTGGTCCACCGTTTGCGTAGGAATAAAATCATTTTGATTTCTTTTCCCTTTTGGAAAATCACTTTTATAATTGAGTGATTTTTTTTTTCATTCTAATCCGACGATGCTACCGTATAAGATTGTAATAAAATAAGTGACTTTTCTTAAGATCCTATGAAGGTCTCATTAGTTTCCGATGCGTGATAATTAGATATGATAAAATTAGGCTGTACAACAATTTGGTGATTGGTAGGAATAAAAATATACTCTGGAAATACTCAATATTTGCAAAAGGCCTCTTCCACTTTGTGGGACCAAAAAGCCCACTAGCTAGCTCGTAGCTACTAGCTTGTGCATCTACTCTACAATTGCTTCCCTTCGAGCTTTAAGTTTCAAAGTTGAAAAGACTTGATTTTATAATTGTAGGGAGATAAGATTTCGTCAAACTTCTCTTTATGTGAAAAGGCGGGTTTAGGATTTTAGTGTGGGAGTTCGATTTGGGGACTTTTTAGGGTAGATTCGATTCAAAAAATATGCATGCATGGTTCCACACTTTGGAAAGTTGTTGACCGAGGGAGGTGGAGAGAGATGATGCGTGTGCTGGCTTGCGTGTAAGATGTGGGCTTATCTCTCTCATGGCGATGCGCGTGCAAGCCAGGGGGTGCAATGTGTGGTCATGATAGGTCCAGCATATCGCCCACACATAGTTTTGAGCGACAAGAAATAGCTATTTCCCAATTCTAAGAGGGTTGATGGGGCGTCACACTAGAAAAAATTGAAAGGCTTGGAAATAGACAAGCAAATAATGCCTATCCAATCACCGATAAGGATGGACAATTTTAAATTGAGTGAAAGTCAATGAACCTTACCCTAAGTCTAGGACGAGGGTGAATTGGACCCTCAATTGAATTTTAGCAAGGAGTCTACGATCCCCATTAAGGGCTAGTAATAGTTACGGTCAGAATTTTAAGTGTTACTTTCTTAAGTGAGGTTTGCTTCAGTATGGTCAAATAGTGTAAGATTGGATAGCTGTATGTGATTGTTTTAACGAATCAAGTTCTATACATTTTGGAGTTTTTAGGGAACTTTATATCCCAAAAAAATTCGTTGCTTAAAAAATGGAAAAGTACCAAAAAAGTCATAAACCTATTGCATTTGTACCAATTCAATCATAAACTTTTCAATTGGACCAATTCAGTCCTAAACATTTTAATATTAGTACAAATTCAGTCTATCTGGCCAATTTTGGCCGGTCAACACTGATGTGGACGTCGGCCGGTGGCCGGACGCTGACGTGGTAATTTTTATGATTTTTAATTATTTTTTTCGAATTTTTTTATTAATTTTTATTAATTTCTCTCTTTTTTCTTTTTTTTTTTCCTTTTCTTTTCTGCTTTCTTCCTGGCGATGGCCGGCAAGCCTCCGGTGAGGCTCGCCTGCCGTCGACGAGGGTCACGGCCCTCGCTCGGCCTCTCCCCAAGCCGCCAGCAAGGCCATGGCGGCCATCGCCAAGGCGGAAGCAAGGACCGCGAAGCCCTCGCCAGCCATTGGTGAGGGTCGCAACCCTCGCTCAGCCTCGCCCAGGGCCGCGAGTGAGGTGGCTTAGCCCAGATCTAGGCTAGGCCAGCCTCGCCCTAGCCTTGCCACGGGAGGAGGGAGAGGAGGAGGGACGAGTTGTGGGATTGGCACCATCAGAAGAAGGAGAGGAGGGTGTTGGGGTGGCGAGCTAGGGTTTCAGAGGTGAAGATTGGGCGGAGGAGCGACAACTTGAGGCGCGGGAGGTGGGGGACCAAGGCCTTGAATTGGGATTTCGTGGAGGTGAGGATGGCGGTGACGAGGTCGAGAAGCTCCGGGGTTGACAACGGAGGAGGCACTTGGGACTCAGTGGCAAGGCCACCTGGCCAACGAGCGAGGCTGGCCTTGCCCAGACTCAGGCAATGGCTGCCATAGCCTCGCCAGCCACGGGCGAGGCTGGCTTTGCCCAGATCCGGGTGAAGTACCTCACCAGCGGCCCTAGGAGAGGCCCGGCAAGGGCCGCGACCCTTGCCGACCACTGCCAGGAAGAAGGCAGAAAATAAAAGGAAAAAGAAAAAAATTAATAAAAAATTAATCAAAATTAATCAAAAAAATAAAAAAAAAATCATTAAAAGAATCATAAAATTGCCACGTCAGCATTCGATCACCGGCCAACGTCCACATCAGCGCCGACCAGCCAAAATTGGCCGAATGGACTGAATTGGTACCAATATTAAAATGTTTAGGACTGAATTGATACCAATACAATAGATTTATGACTTTTTTAGTACTTTTCCACTTAAAAAAAAATTAAAAAAAGAAAGAGTCTTTCAGCATTTATGTGTATTTATTGAATCTAATTATTTTTCTTTGGTTCCTGGATCCATGTTGGGTCAAGAGTCAATATAAGTGTTTGATTTTCTCTAAGGAATATTGTTGTTATCTTTAAAAGTTGAAAATAAATTATCTTGATTTTCCCTATGCTTGTAGGATCTTTCAAGTTAAGTTTGTTGAAATCCCCCTAAGGAGTTGATCTTGAGGGTGTGAAAGTGTTTCAATTAATGACTTTTGTATTTGAACTCCTAGATTGGAGTTTTACCTTAGGCAAAATAACTAAAAGAAAAATTATAAACCTATTATATTTGTGCTAATTTAGTATCAAATCTTTTAATTATACCGATTTAGTTTTCAACATTTTCGCATTGTCAATTGAGTTTATCTGGCCAATTGTGGCTATATAATTGCTGATATAAAAGCCAACTATTTTTCATGGCATAGTCGGCACTAACATGTACAATTTTAAAAAATTAATTTAATAATATTTAAAATTCTTTCATTCTTTTTTGTTCATTTTTCTTTTCTTTTCTTTTCTTCACTTTATTATTATTTTGGATTGAGACGGGCAAGGTTGCTCGCCAACCCTCATTGGCCATAGGCAAGGGCCAAGATGTGATGCCCCATAATGTCATGCACAACATCCATCTTTTCCATTTATTATTCATAATTATTATAAGCATGCGAAAGTGCAAATATTCAAATCGCATGAGAAACACAAATTTGGCAAGTTTGAATAATTTACGTATGCATTTTTCCGTTATCTTCCCTTTTCTAAGTGTTAATACAAGTACAAAAAGAAGCAGAGCACAACGCATTAACTCTAGGAAGAGGTTGGGTTTCATCAATACTATCCCATACTCATATACCCAAAAATTTGCTTGCACAATGTCACGCTACTATGTTTTGGATTGACAACTTCGCCCATTGACATGCCATCATCGTCAAAACCCGGGGATAGTCGAAGTCCCTAACTGGTCCAACCAATTCCCCATCGATGTTAAAGTACTAACAACAAATTGATGAGGAACCCACTCCACTATACCTACATCAATTTATGCCAGTATAAACTATCTTTGATTCAAGTACTAACACATCTTGATACTCGTAATCAAAATATACGGGAACTCCAAAATGTAGTATGGAGAGTGATCCATCCTACAAACCTTAAAAATAAGAAATGAGTTAAAGCCTAATAAATGAAATATCTAAATCGAAGGTAGGAGCTCATCTCCGCACTTAACCTAGTATCTAGTACCCAATGTTGAATCAAGACAAGTACAAATTAGTTATGGGAGGCAATTTAAAGAATAAATGTACTATTCTTCCTATCACAACATGTCAATAGGAATTGATGAACAACTTTGTATAAGATTATAAGATCATTGCAAGCAGATGGCATAATACATTTGACGCACGACTACCATCGATTAGCTCGTTAATAGGCACATATGAACATATGCATTTATATATACACATGCACGCACACATATCATATTCATTTTTAGCATATCGTCTCATCGAGAACACTTGCAAGGCATCTTGACACATAGGGCATCTTAACTCTGAGGCATCGTCCCTACCAATATATGGGTGATGAAAACATAACATTACTTTCCATATTTACATAACATTAGTGCACATAACAACACTGAAATCTTGTGATCTTCCTTACATCAACAATGAATTCAACACCTATTTATCATTTCTTGCATAGCCGCTCTCAAAATGAACATTTGATACACAATATCATCTTATACAAATCATTATCGAAATATATTTGGTACACGACATCATCTTTTCCATGCATTACTTACATAAGTAGTAATAACACCCTTACCTCTTTTCCTTTCTCAAGCCCCTCTTTTAAATCAAGATGGTTACTTTAGGTCTTTATTTGAAAGAATGTTCACTTTAAGTCTTGATTTGAAAATATGATGGTACTTTTGAGAAAACACGGCAATTTCAGCTCTTATTTCGATTTTTTTCTAAATTTAGATGATGAAACCAAAAAAAAAAAGAAAAGGACTTAATGTCAATACAATATATATATACACGTATTATTTGATGCAATGCCTGGGAGGGAACTTCATTTGAAATTCGGAATCTCGAAAACGCAATCGCTGTGCAACTAAGGAGAACAAAAGGAGAATGATATGATAATGCCACCACTTGAAACTGCATTGGTAAAAGTTATTGGTCAACTTTTTCAATTTCATGTACGATCCTCCCGATATCAAGGAAAATGTTGGAAATTATCGGCTGTCAATTTTATTATATATGATTTCTTTTCTTTTACATATAATATAAACGTTATGTAGGTGTAACAAGAAACAAAGGCGTGACAATTTTCGAATTAATTTTTTTGTCCACTAGTTTAAAATAGAGCTATTTAAGGGGACCTATGAAGAAGCAAATTATCTGGCTAATGATATCGGAATCTACTAATTATGAGCGAGATGCAGAGATTGCCACGCATAAGGGACACTTGGACTTATGTATGATTGTGTTTGTGTTTTGGAGAGAACTGTCGTGCGAATGATTTGGACACTTATAATTTCCTTACACTGTGCATGGTTAGGGTTTGACCAGATGCATGCCCGACTTTCTTTGAGTGTTGCCTCATTTCTTGAAACATGTATGGTCTCCAATCTATTTGAGCGTGATTGCTTACTGAAAAGATACAGATAATTTTCTAGGGACACGAAGTTTCCTGCCGAGTAACCTTAATTAAGATGGCTAATTAGGATGAAATGTATCTGGTTCACGAAAATAGTGTCAATCAAATATCTTTCAATGTATAGATAAATTGATGGGTGAATTGTCAAAGGTTGTAAATGGTCTTTTGTTGAATTAGACAACAAAGTAAATGGCAAGAAAATTAAAGGTACGGAGGCTCGAAGCAATTGTGGTTGACCATGTAAATTACACCATTGTGAAAATTAAAAGATAGGTTTGCGAGGACATCGAGTTTTTTTTATTAATTGAGGGGGTTTACAAAGAGTACACTTGGGGTATTTATTTTTGGAAAACATCCTTATGATATTTTGATGATTACCAAACTCTCTCTGGATTCTAGCTTTTATCATGACGAATGTAAATAGGGAAATTGGTTGTACATCATCAATGATCTTGCTTATTAGCAAAGACGGAGAAACTAATCCTTGATATTTTGAGTTTAAGGACCAGTCAAGATAGTGTTCTTGAAATCTTTGGTACTAATAAGAATTGAAGAATCATTAATCTTAATATCTCATGTCATTCAGTTGGGATTGTCATTAAAAATAGCCAGTAAAGTTACTAATAATCGGCACCGGAGATAGTGTGCAAATGATAGTGATGGTGATGCATTACGTTTGATATTAATGAGAAATGCACTAGAAAGATCACTGATGATAGTATAGAGCGTAGCCATTACAGAACTGGACTTTGTAGTTAAAAAACTAGGAAAGCAATTAGAAAAGTAGCTGAAAGTTTATTATTTTGACAATTGCAGCAAGCCTACTTCTAGAACCCTCGACATATATGACTTCATCCTTAGTGAAGATTCTCGTCGATAACTGATGTTTGTTAATTGATAAGTTTATCACAGTTATCGATTCTCTTTAGGTTGTTGATGGTCAATTCATCAATGACTCTGTACACCACACACTACTATTATCAACTAAATCTATCACTTATCGATAACAATAGTCATTTTTTTAGTATCAAGAGTAAGTAAGTATAAATCGCAAATTGCAAATTACTACATTGGTCATCACGTCATTCTCTCATATTAGGAAGAACTGTAGTTACATGTCTCGATGATGCTTTTAATAATATTATTTATTAAATATGAGTTTAATTTATATTTGTCAACTATGGGCCCAAGATGATATTTGATCTTTTACCATAAGTACTTGTTGAATATGAATCAAATATGAAATAGGCATCTCTAATTGTCGAACTCTTTCAGAACACTATCATAAAAAATAATTTCCAAAATTTCTTAATAAGATATGCCTGATTCTACTATTTCTTGTACATCAATTGGAGATTAAACACGCACAATCCATTAATTCTTGTACATTCGATCATATATTTATTATCAAAATATGCATAAATATTAGATATGCAGATTGGAGATTTACTAAAATTAAAGATTTGCTAAAGTGGTCAAGAAAACTAAATTATCAGGTTAAGCTTACTTGCGGACAATCACGTGACTCAATCCCGGACAAGCTTTACTCATGGATAGGTTTGCATTTGGCAAGGGGGAACAAGAAAATCCGCGTGGCCAGAAATTTCGTTCTTCTGTTCTTGTCCGACGAATCAAGATCTCACAAAAGAAAATAAAAGAAAAAAAAAACCGAAAACCTGAAAATTTGGACACCATCGTATTCATTCCATAATGCCTGCAATCATTGTTCTTGGTTGCTTCACCCGCATGCCCCCCCTCCTTCACTTCCCCTAACCCACTTACTCTCTCACTCGCTCTCTTCCCCCACCTATAAAAACTGTCCACTTCCCACTTCTCTCTCACTTGCAATCCTTTCACATTTCACACCATCTCTCTCTCTCTCTCTCTCTCTCTCTCTCTCTCTCTCAAACCTTACCTTAACTTCCCAGAAAGAAAAAGAAGAAACATCTTGTCTCAAACTTTTTTTATATTCTTTCTTTTGAGCTGAAATGGCTGTTTCTGGTTTTGAGGGCTTTGAGAAGCGCATAGAGCTCCGCTTCTTCGGCGACGACCCTTTATTCACGGGCTCAATGGGTCTCAGAAATCTCGACTTCGAGTCGTTGGAGGAAATACTCCATGCGGTGCAGTGCACGGTGGTGTCGGCCGTGGCCAATCGCCACTTCGACGCCTACGTTTTGTCGGAGTCGAGCCTCTTCGTCTACCCGACCAAGATCATCATCAAGACATGTGGGACCACCCAGCTGCTGAAATCCGTCCGTCCGTTGGTCCACTTGGCCAGCGATCGCCTCGGCCTCACGGTGCGCATGTGTAGGTACACCAGAGGTAGCTTTATCTTCCCCAAAGCCCAGCCTTTCCCCCACACAAGCTTCGAAGAGGAAGTCATTTTCTTGGAGGAGAATTTGCCAAGCAGGCTTTGCTTTAGAAAGGCGTGTGTCATGCCCTCCAATGTGTCCTCTCATTCATGGCATGTCTTCACTGCTTGTGATGGTGATGATGATGATGACTCATCTCATCATCATGAGCTAGGGGAAGATCAAAATGATGCCCTCTACACCATTGAGGTGTGCATGACCGAGCTCGACCAGGCTTCAGCACGTAAGTTCTTCCGTCGAGGGGCTGGCGATGATGAGAAGTACTCCGGGGACTCTGCCGGGAGGGAGATGACAGGGCTCACTGGCATCGGAGACATCAATCCGAGGGCTCTCATTTGCGATTTTGGGTTCGACCCATGCGGGTACTCCATGAACGGAATCGACGGCGAACGTTACTCGACAATACATGTGACCCCTGAGGAAGGGTTCAGCTATGCGAGCTATGAATGTGTCGGGTCAATCTATGATGACCCGCATGAAATTTCTAGGGTTTTGAAGAAGGTGGCACAGGTTTTCCGACCCGGGACCATGTCAGTGGCAACCACTTGCGCGAGCCACGACCTGTGGAGGAGGGTGGCCAAGGCCCTAGAGCTCGTTGGGCTCAAATGCCGGAGTTGCTCGGCCGATGAATTCCCCGCTGCTGGGACCGTCGTCTTCCAAACGTTCACGACGACTCGCCGGAAGTGAGAAGCGCTGGCAAAGTTATCCGGTTAGAGTGTAGAGACTATGAAAGAGATAAAAAGGAGTAATTATGAGAGAGGGAAGGGGCAACGATTAGGGTTTTAGAACAATTGGGGGGGTTATGGATTGATTAAATATGTTCATGGGACTTGAGATGGGTAATAACGTTATTGGGTGATGGGTTATGTACTTAGAGAAGGATAAATATTTTGGGGGGGGGGGGGGGGGGGGGGGTGGGGG
Organism: Eucalyptus grandis x Eucalyptus urophylla; assembly: GCA_028830015.1. NCBI lineage: Eukaryota > Viridiplantae > Streptophyta > Magnoliopsida > Myrtales > Myrtaceae > Eucalyptus > Eucalyptus grandis x Eucalyptus urophylla. The sequence goes on along the minus strand of CM054188.1, from coordinate 14,908,305 downwards.
CGGGGTCGAGGGGAGAGAGAGAGAGAGAGAGAGAGAGGAGTACTAAGAAGATAGAGAGATGATGTTGAACTTGAGAGAGAAAATGGGAGGATCATGTATATCATGATAATGCTCCCACTTAGGTTTGTCACGCCTAAAAGATCATTTGAGGTTCTTTGTGTAGTGGCGAAGTGCCGATGTGGAGGAATTGTAAGAGAGGAATTTGAATTTCCCTTCCCTTTCTATTTTGATTAAAGCTTTCTTTTTCCTCTCTCTTGCACTTTTTCTTCTCTTTCTTCCTTTTCTCATCATTTGTTTTCTCCCATCGTGCCTTGTTCTGTCATTCGCTCCTAGATTCTTCATAAACAGAAGATCCAAATTTTCCAGTCCTTAAGAACGTCAGTTCTATGACGATCCCTTGGAATGTGTTTCTTCCACCTGTTGCATAGTTGGAGCCATAATCAACCCGGAGAAAGCACAAGAGTTTTTAACGAGTTTCATCGCTACCAATGGCGTTTCTTGAACTTGTTGTGGATATTTTTTCAGGATGACATTCTTTTTATAATTAAAAGAGTGAAAAGGGGAGATCAATCGGATGACCCTGCATGTAAACAGGTGCTCTCTTCGTAAAACCAGACAGATAAATAAGTACTTAGGTCAAGCTTCCTTTTTGTGGGTCTTGGGAGGTGTCCAACTCGTTGCCCGTATAGTTTCATGATGTGGTTTAAATTTTTCATTGAGATTTGGGTATATGTTATATATACTAAGAAGCTAGAAGTTCATGAAAAACTAGTTCACTAGATATATGATATGACGAGATGAATTGGATAATTAAAACAAGACCCGTATTCAACTGTTGTCGGATCACCCATTAATTCAACCTTCTTTGCACCTAGTATTACTCTATTACATACTCAAATTTTATAAATGGGGTCGATTGCAGGCCCTCCTATTCATATTTCTATCCCTCTTTCTAATGTGGACATCTGCTTCAAGTTTCTTCGCCCTCATTCATAATCAAACCTTTGGCATGAATTGACATCTAACAATCCCGAAAAGATTTATTTATCTAGGTTAAAAAGTGACCAAAAGACCACAAGGCCATAAAGGCCCCAATTAAAGCAACCGAAAGGTCACAAGGCCCAAGACCGAATACAGGGCCATGGTGAACCTCAAGGCTGCCAACCACGTGTGTAGGAAATCAATAAAAGAAGGGATAATGACATAGATAATCCACGAACTTTGGTTCGATGTGTAATAAGGTCCATGAATTTTAAATTTGTTTGATATGGTCTTGAAATTTTAGCCTAACGTGCAATACCGTCCCTACACTTTTAATTTATTCAATATGATTCATATATTTTTTGTACATATTCAATTTAATTTCTAAACTGTATGAAAATGTTCAATATTATCCTTGAATTTAAATCACTAGAAGGACAACATTAAATATTTTCATACAGTACAATGACTAAATTGAACATTTACTAAAAGTTCAGATATCATATTAAATAAATTGAAAGTTTAAGAACGACATTATACATTGAACTACAGTTCATTAACTATATTAAACAAATTTAAAGTTCAGGACCACATCGCAAATTAAGTTAAAATTTATGAATCATTCGTGTTATTATCACACATAAAAGACCTTAAAAACTTCCTTATTGATGGAGAAAATATTCAGTGCTTATTATATCACGCGGAGAAATCACTTTGTAACAAGGGAGAGTTTCGAAATTCGAACGTAATATATTTGAGTCGCATGACCGTCATATGAAACGCGTCTTCCACATTGGCGAAAGTGGCAACCGTCCGGGAAATTGAAAGTTGCATTCGACAGCGACAAGCAAGGTCAAGTGATGGCAATACATGAGCAAGGTCACTCGACCACATTAAAACGATGCAGCAGCGGCATACTTCCAGGGGTTCCAGGGTGTCGACCATGCGTGGAAAAGCTATAAACCATTGCGAAGGGTCGAGGCGCATTGGGGATGATGATATGGGAAGGATTGTGGTAATAACTGGGCCCGGCCCAAAGTTTAAAGGCTCGGCCCATTATTTGCCTCTACCGCCTTAAAAGAACGAAAGGGAACGATTTTGTACGATATAGAGAGAGGGAGAAGAGAATAGAAAGGAAAATTCGTGCGTACTCGCCTCGGACTTTCCGGCAAGTCCGACTAGCTCCGTTTCGCAGCATTTGGTAAAGGGATCAAACCCTTTGTCCATTGGAGAAATTTTCAAAGTTAAGCCATAAATTCAGATATTCGTAGATATCAGTTTTTTGGGTTAATTTTAGAGCAATATACAAAATTATATAGAGATGATAATTTAGGGTATGACCCCACAACAAAAGTTTTGGCCCCAATTCTACCATAATCTGTTTTTTTTTTTTTTTTAAATTCAATTTTCATTCTAATTATAAATCTGCCTAGATGTTAAGAGAAAATATTTCAGTGCTAAATCTTCTATGCACTTGCCTGCTCAATGGACAACAAGTAGCCCCCACAAGTAGCATGATGGGGGCCCACCGTCCAAAAATTGGAAAGTCTCTCCCCTCTGTCGGTTCGATTGGATCTCTTTGCTAATCTCTTTGCAACTCAATAGAACCATCGATCTCTTGGGTTTCGCCGCCACTCACTCCCCAACCACCACCAAAATTCCCGATATGATAGCCAAAAGCAAAATAGGGACTTCCTCCTCCACCTCAAGGCCTAGCTTGCTTGCCAAGCAAGATGGCAACAACAACGCCCTCAAGATCTCCAACTACGCCACAAAGATCATCCTCTCCTCCTCCCTCCTACTCAAAACCTACCCCACCATCATGGCCTCAAGAGCTTCGAGTCAAACGTCGGCCTGAGTCGGAAGGCTTGCAAGTTCATCCAAAACGTGAATGCTCTTTGGTCCCACACCTTGACTTCGAGCAGGACTTGATCCTCTCCGTCATCGCGTATGGCGGCGAGGGAATATACTAGTTCGTCGAGCAATTCATCTGGTTGCCAAGATCAGGCCTCATCGATGGCCGCCACTCGCACGTTCTATTGAAGATCAGTGCATGGGCGGAGTTTGTCGGGTACATAAGGAAAGTGAATTTGAAAATTAGGGATTTGAGGAGGTTGCAAGAGTATAAGACATGCATTGAGTCATGCATCGAGATCACGACGTCGATGGGGATTAATTGCAAGGAGAAAGAGTTGAAGTTGAGGATTTTATTTTTATTTTTTTTTGTCAGAAAGTTGATGACGTGGGTTGAGTCAAACATTTGAGCTAGACTATTTATCGTCTTCCACCTCTCCATAGCTCAAATGTTCATCGTCTTCAACCGAGATTCTATTATGATCTTTTGAAAAACACGTGCATAGGTAAACTTAGAAAAAAAAAAAATTCGCAACGGAAGCAAAAGAAACCCATACACGAATCTCCAAGGTATTCTTCGTGCACTTTTATAAGAAGCATATGGAAATGAAAAGGAGGGCCAATTGCAATACTGTTGTACCATGCCCAAAGCAATTTTGTTAAGACATTCTTCATATCCACACCACAAACATTTGATTTCCTCGTAGTTTGCCTAAAGTATAATGGTTCTAATATTCTTCAATTCTAACGCCATAAATGTCAGAATTCTATTTCAGACACACCACCAATCATGCATCAAATGTTTGAGAGAAATTTGAGAGAGTTCACCACTTCAATTATGCTAGCAATTATTCTTATGTGCGACTAATTTGATTGATCTCTACCATCACATAACCATCTCGTAATCACATCTTATTATGAGTCTCACATCCATTTATTTAAATCAATTCGGCTCATTAACTCTAAAACCATTTCATAGCATAAATTCAACCATTGAGTCTGAATCCGCTTCAAAGTCTGAATCTGAACATTGATTATGGAATCATTTCATGTTATTAATTAGAGCATTAATTCTATGACCGTTACATAATATTATTATGGGCATTAATTCTATAACCATTATAAAACTATAACGCAATTGTTAAGTTTGAAACTGTTTCAGAACAATAATTTGGTTGTTTGATTCTAAAACCGATTTAGAGCATTAACGTGGCCATCGATTTGAAACTATTTCATATTATTAAATTGGAAAATGGTTTCAAATTTGGCCATTGATTCTGAAATTGTTTAAGTTCATTAATTTGGCCGTTAATCCTAAACCAATTTCAAATCATTAATGTGACCATTGATGATCCCGTTTCAAATTATTAATTTGGTCATTGATTCTGAAACCATTTCAGATATTTAATTTTGCTATTGGTTCTAGAACCATTTGAAAACTTTGATTTTCAACCGACTCAATTTGATTGCCATACTTGCAAATGCATTTGCAAATTATCTCTCCCATTCAAACACCATTCCGTGTGTGACATCCCTAAGCTCATCATTGAACTAGCAATAAGATTTATACTAACACATTAGTACAACCAACATAATTGATTGTGTTATTCAATCTTCGGTTTCCACAGACCATAAGTAATATCTAACAATATGTCATGGCTATCTAAGTAGTATAAATGTTTTAAGAACAAAATAAACCTATCAGCTTTGGCTACCATTGTAATAATCCTATGGGGTTATTGTTGAGACATCCCAAGCACGTTACCCATTTCTGTCGATTGTATCTTTTCTACAAGTACTTTCTTATTTACATTAATCTTCTATCAATTGTAGGCTAGGGGATTCCCATCTTCTCTAGCGTGGCCTTGGCTCCAAAGGAGTGAGACTTCTATAACTACAAATCTAAGGAAAAATAACAAGGTGAGTGAAGACTCAGTAAGTAAAATCACTAAATCTCGGTTAAGAGAACATCTTGTCACTGAATCAAACATATGAATCTCAACCTCATTAAGGTGTCGATAGCAAATCAATAACAAATCCATTGCAATATCTTGACTATGTGCATGTGAACAACTCAGCTTACTTGTGATGCAAGCACTACCAAAATCATCAAACCAAAACATAGAAACATGCACATGGAATTTCATTTATTAACTAAAATGAAATCCATCTATTTATTTGGAATCCACTAGCCATCCAAAATCCACCAGGCATCCCATTCTCATGAAGGAGATAACATTACGTGTTGTTTGGGTAGATGCATGCTCTTAGACCATCTCTCATCCCAAACCGATATTGTCCTCTTCAAGGCATGCTCCTTGCGACATCCTGGTGTCACATACTAAACGCGAACGGAAGCTATATAGACAAGACCTATTTAATTCAATAATCACACTAAGATATTCTGACCTAATTGGTTAGCATGTATAACATGAATATTACATGGTGTCGAACTCTTCTAAGGCATGAATCATCTTATCCTAACCTGTCATTTATTATGAGCTATTCCAATTATAAACACATATGAAGGATCATAAAAGAGTTTCATTTCACTTCTTGTTAGAGTCATCACAAGCTTTACTTACGTTGACCTGGAAATTTACAGATACTGCACATATATACAGAGATTATTACAGGTCAATGCCCAAAAGTATAAGTATCAATCCTGGGAAACGGTCAAAAGGGAGCTTAACTTCAATACTCCTTAAATTAATTTGTGTCAATCAAAAAAACCAAAAAAGTCTTTTTTTTAGCTTCAACACAAACTTGATGCCCTAAACACCACCCGCCCTAGCTCTAGATCCTCCATATTTGAATCCAAAAGGGCCAAATAACTCTTCTTCATGGCTTATGAACCAAACTTCCAACCTCATCAGTATCTAATCGACTCGTCCATTGTCCATCCAAAAAGTGGCTCCATAACACGTGTATGTCATCTTGATATCAGGGTCGTACACGTCATGGAAAGACATTTCTACATAAGCTATGACTTCATATCATGCTATTAGCAGTACATTTATTCTAACGATCTGAGAAAAGGAAAGAAATGAGCAATACCCGGTAAAGAAATAGGGACGCAGCCCCCTAGAGTGCCAAAAGTTGGCACAAAGGGACACTCAATTGCCAAAAATTATGAAAGGTACACTTAAATGCCAAAATCGGAGCAAAATAAATCACTTGAGTGCCAATCCTGCCAAAATGCCGACATGGCATTTTTACGACAAACCGAGCCCAAAACGACGCCATTTTGCACGCTAACGTGGCCAAAAAACGGCGTTGTTTTGGGCTGATGTGATAAAAAAAATATAAAAATTAAATAAATTAAATTTAAAATTAGATTTAGTTAAAAAATTAAAAAATAATAAATTTAAAATTAAATGTAGTTAAAAAATTAAAAAATAATAATTTTAAAATTAAATTTAGTTAAAATATTAAATAATAATAATTTTAAATTTAAAAAATTTAAAAAAAATTTAATAAAATTAATAAGAAAAAGGGGGGGGGGGGGGGGGGGGGGGGGGCTCAGCCACCACCGCCGCCTCCTCGCCGTCGCCGGGAAGGGTCGGCGACGGAGGGGGGAGGGTTGGCCGGGTTGGCCGGGTTTGCCGCCGGTCGGCCGACCCTCCCCCCTCCATCACCGGCCCTTCCCGGCGATGGCGAGGAGGCAGCAGTGGTGGCTGAGGGCTCCCCCCTTTTTTTAAAATTATTATTTTTTAATATTTTAACTAAATTTAATTTTAAAATTATTATTTTTTAATATTTTAACTAAATCTAATTTTAAATTTAATTTATTTAATTTTTATATTATTTTTTACCACATCAGCCCAAAGCGATGTCGTTTTTGCATTATTTGGCCACATCAGCGTGCAAAACGGCGTCGTTTTGGGTTCATTTTGCTGGAAATTCATCGAAAAAATGCCACATCAGCCTTTTGGCCGGACTTTGGCCGGAGTGGCACTTAGTGATCCGTTTTTCTTCGAATGTGGCACTTAAGTGTACCTTTCATAAGTTATGGCACTTAAGTATCCCTTTGAACAATGTTATGGCAGTTGAAGTGTTCTTTTGCCTAAAGAAATAATAGGGTCCTAAACTAGATAACCTAGCAGTCACCAAGGAATGCAAGATGCACAACCAGACATCATATACAAACTAGGGCAAAATTTTCGCATGGTCCACTTTATCATCACCTCAACTCACATTTCTATCCACCATATGCAAAGTATACCACTATCAACACATGCGTTTTACTAACCAATGCTATGATGTGATGCAATAACATGCAAACACTCATGCCAAGTGGAATTATTTCATAGTGTATTTCAAAATCCACTATCGATCAGTTCTCCCACCGGATTACAAGCCAACCAAATTGAGTTACTTCTGAATCCCTCATCTGAACTTTCATGATATTACTATCGTGGACATCTCACTCCAAGACATCCTAGTATTACATAACTGAGGCATCCCCATGAATACACAACGGGGGCATCTCATTCCGAGATATCTCGGTATCCCACAATCAAGGCATTCCTTATCACACATGGGGCATTTCACTTCAAGGCATTTGGTATCTCACTCAACTGAGGCATCTAAGAACATACAGCATGGGCATCCCACTACCCGAAGCATCATCGGTATTACAAGACCGATGAAAATCTCTTAAATTCAATTTGTTCCACACATTTTATGCATCACGCTTTGGAATTATAACACCACAACAGCATGCATATCCACTTAAATGCATAAAGCCATTCCAAACTAAGAATCAATGCTTGCACACAGTATCTCAAAGCATGCTTCACTCATTGCACTCATGAGACTCAATTAGTAACAACTTAAATCATCTCATTTCAAAAATGGAAGAGAGACATGTATATGCATAAAATACCAATGAATAAGAGGCTATTAGACTTCCAAAGATCCCCAAAAGAGTAGACAAAATAACTACTGTTAAATGCATGAATTCGGACTAGGACAAATTTGAGACTGGTTTGAGTAGTTCGTAACACAAAAGCGAAAAATATAGTAAACCTTATCAAAAAATTATGAAATTTTAATATGTTGTAGCAAAGACATCATTAAACATTTTTCATGAAGGAAACTAAGCCTATTTATCGTTGTACAAAGAGTAAAAATTTTCTGAAGTAACCTCTAAATCTGTAGTGCTTTTCAGAACTAGCGCCCACAGAAGAAAGGTCATCTTACCACCCAAACTTTGATCGTTTGCTCTCAAATTTTAATATTTTATTCCTAAGAATGTGCTCTACAGCTTTCATTGAAGTGAGTAAGGCCTAACTTTGTCCCGAAAAGTGCAGAAAATTCACAGAACACCCTAAGGTTCTTCTGGTTTGCATAAGACAGCTTGCTATTACAACAGAGAAGATGCTCACACTAACTAAATTTATGCAAGAAAACTCTAGTAAACGGTACATTGTAGCTTAAAATCTTTAGCACACTAAGAAGATTATTTGTCCCAATGACAGCATGTCTAAACTCAAAAGAAACACATAAACCAGCAACTACTACTCTTCTTTCCCAGACAGACCACACATAAGTGCAATCCTCCATACTCCACCACTCCAAGCTAGTAAATTCACCTACGACTACATTTAGAGCCTCGACCACACAACCATAGTGCCGAAAGAAGTCTCGACTACCCAGTATTCCCCGTAATGACTCGATAGTCTCAATCTGAACCAAGATCGACTCACGGCCGCCCAAAACTAACATGCAGCTCACTTTACCACCTCTCCAACCCTCCTACGCAGCAACCCTGACGCCCATAGCTTCTTCTCGCCCTGTCTTACATCCCTCCAACCGTAATCCTCACATGCAAACTATCTAGCTCTCATCTGGCCTCTCGACTAACCTGTACACGCTCAAAACAGAGACATCAAGCCTTGTTTCGCTCTTGTCCAATTTGCTTCACAACTTCTTCGGCAATCAACGAATAAATCAACTTTAGCACCCCCACCATTTCCTTACCTGATGGCTGGTGGCGCCCGCGTGTTACTGCTCTTCAAGAAATGGCCTTCGTAGCTTGGATTCGGAGAAGAAGAAGCGGCTGAGGATGACAGGATTTTGCTTTGTTCAAACCGAGGGAGGAAAAGAAAAAAATGGAGAGAGAATGGATAAATATGGGTCGGTGAGGAGGGCATGAAGGCCAAGGAAAGTTTATGTGTGGATTTTGGTTATGGATCCCAACGAGGAGTAATCATTATGGAAGGCAATGCTGGTGTTCCCTATGAAGATTTCGAATTAAAGGAAAACCTTGAGGAGATGGGAGGTAATTAGATCATTTGTTTCTAATGTTTTTCACTTAGTTTCGTCTTGAACCCTGCCAATTTTGGTCCCCTCACAACCACAAGGGTCTATTAGGCTCATGTGGACTAATTAACACGTCAATATCTTGATGTTAGCCTATGATTAAAAATAAAGGAAGAATTGTGAAAATATTAAGGTTAGTGTTCAAAGAATTATAGTCACTCATAAATTATGATAAAATCCTAATTAAATTTCATGTATGACTAATCTAAAATTTTAATTGTAAAATTAAAGTTCTTAAGACCTTAATACACGTCACTGGCCCATCGAGCTCATTTCATGGCATATTGGGCCTAACCCATGGCTCACCAAGCCCAAACCTTAGCCCATCCCATGCCAAGCCCAATTTATGGCCCACCCTTTGGCCTATTGAGCCCACGCTTGTTGTCTTGATACGACCCATTAATTCCTTAAATCCATACTTTCCTTATGGCCCACCAGGCTTGTCATCTAGCCCACTTTCAACAGTCAAAGACCATATCAGTCCGTTTATAATTATAGGGTCAGAAAATCCAGGGTGTCACACTCTTGAACCATCCGCTTCAAGGATTTGCCTTGGCTTAGTGGAAACTATTACCAAGACGCGTCAACGGCTTTTATCTTTCATTTATGTTTTTATATTAGCCAATGCAAATAAGACCTATAAGTGTACTCATTCAAATATGTGTAGCATGACCTAAGACATCATAACTACTAATATGCCGAGTGTGGCACGGAACTCATGGCTTGAACCTACAAACCTAATGCCAAACTGAAGTCAAGCGAGACTCAAATCGACACGCCTCAACTCCAATCTAAACCAAGTAAGGCTCAGATCCATCACGTCTTAACATTGATCCCAAAGCTGAGCAAGACTCATTTGTGACTCGGGGCATGAATATACTTGTGCATGCAAAGACATAAACTATACTAATATGCCGAGCATGGCACGTGACTCGTGGCTTAAACCAACATGCTTAAATGCCGATTCAAAGCCAAGCAAGACTCAAATCGACATGTCTCAATACTGATCTAAAGCCAAACAAGGCTTAAACCATCACGTCTCAACACCAATCTCAAAATCAAGTAAGACTTGTCCATGGGGCATGATCGTACTTATGAATACAAGACATGAGGAAACCATACAAAAACAGTCCTCATCATGCACACGACAATACAAAGGTGAGTACATGACTAAATCCAACAACTCACCCTAGCCGAGGGTTAGAAATTCTATTTATAACTTGACAGCGTGGCAACAAAAGGCCAAGAACGGCTGACCTAGAGGGTGAGCAAGCAGGTGAGACCAATGAGGAGAGGAAGGCAAGCAAGAGGTGTGTAGAGGAAGAAGTGAGCTAAGGATGGTGAAAATGGAGGGTGGTGCCCTATTTATAAGCCTAACCTCATTAAATGACCTTAAAATATGGGCCCAATAGGCTTTCTTGGAGTGGCCTTGCTATCTTGAAGAGGTGGCATCCCTAATTAGATGGTGTGGCACCCACAGGCTTTAGGGAAATGATTAGTGACCCTTAGTGTACTCCTTATTGGTCCACCTATGCTATGAGTCACCACATAATTATGATTTTGTCTTACTTGTCATCCATGCCAAATCTCCTTTCCATTATTATCAAATCTCTTCTTGGCCACCTAAGCTAGTGAGTTAATGTTCAAGATATGGTCATCATAGGTTTTGAATTTTATCACACGTTTTTAGCCTTTCTTGTTTCCCAAGCCAATCTTATGGCAATCATTACCAAATCTCTTCTTGGCCACCAAAGTGAGTGAGTCATCCTCTTTATTAAATGCTTAGATTTGGAAATCATGAGGCTTGCATTTTGTCATATATTTCTCATAACTTAGGCTATTTGTTTTCCAAGTCAAATATCTAGCTTGTCACTAAAGCTTGTGACTCATCCCCCTCATTAAATTACTAACTTCCAAAGAATATAATTGCAAGCATGAGAAGGAAGTTGATGTAAGCAACATCATTATTGGATGAGAGCTTCTTGTGTTTATCCATGATCGACTATCCTATTTAGATCGAGGTTCATGGCTAATTCACAATTGAATGAGGCAAGCCTACCCAACATGCCTAGATTGGTGGCCTATTCTAGCCAACACGTGGCCATGATTAGGTAGACAAGGAGCCAAGAGGATCAAACTCAAAGTGGGGCTAACTGGGCTCAAGGTTGGCTAATCGAGCTTAAGGCTAGTTGATCGGGCTTGGAGTTAGCTCATGGCCTGGCACAATGTCACGCCCCGATCCTCAGGCACGCACACATCATTCTCAATTGGTCAATTTTATAATGCGATATTCCAAGACTATGTATCACCGACCCTTTCATTCTTATTAGCACATGCAAAAGCAGTTATAAATCCCCAGACAATAAAACAATAGGATAGAAAGCAATGCCATATTTTTCATATTGAAATCCACAACCAAACCTTTATACATGGCATAACTCAAAGTCTATTCACAATACTATTCATAAAATTTTAGTCACACTCTATATACACAACACAAGGTTCACAAAAGAGGATGGGATCTCAATCTTCATCCGGATCGTACTCAGGATCATCCTGATTATATTCTAATTCTTCTTCACTAAGCTCACATCCTTCAAGCTCTTCATCTTTTACCGGCCCATCGTCCTCTTCTGGTTGCTTCTTCACGATCTCATCTACAGGCCTGAAATGTTGTCCCACAACCGGAATAAGACTACGTCTTAACAAGTTCTACCCCACTAAGACCTGATTAGTAAACTAATACACTATGGGCTACCTAACCACACACAAGTCAGAGGACTTACCTTGGCCTCAGATCCCACCTGCAAGTCAGTACAATTCATAATAGGCATCCACTTACTTAAACAAATCGAACCAGTCGATTACATGTCACCCAAATCATTCCTCACGATGGAATATCTAGAAGTCAGGCCACATGCATTCTCCAGGACAACATACCAAGTCTCCGAGCCACGTGCCTCAAGCCTTGGGCCCATGTGCATTCTCTAAGGCGACCTCTTCGCCAAAGTGGTGCATCAAGTCATCAAGCCACGTGCCCTTTTAGATGCTATTCTCAAACACTAGACCCACGTGCATTCTCTAAGGTACTAGTTCACCAAAGTGACGCATCAGATCACCGAGCCACATATCCTTTTAGATGCCATTCTCGAATACTGGACCCACGTGCATTCTCTAAGGTACTAGCTCACCAAAGTGACGCATTAGATCATCGAGCCACGTGCCCTTTTTAGATGCCAATACTTAATCACTGAGCCATGCACCCTTCTCCAAGTGATTTACTTTCTATCGTGATTCCACTATGAAACAACACCTCTCTCTATAGTTCGCCAATCTACCATCGATACCCAATTATTTCTCCATCAAATAATCAAATCAACTCAATAGGAACATATCCTAAAATTCACAATTTAAATCAATTCCATACAAATTGAAGCTCAATTAAATAATAAACGGATTGCGCCACGACAATCACCAGCCATTCCGGTTGAATTTCCGGAAAAATAAATATTTAATTAATTAATTTCAAAAATTAATAATTAAATACTAAAAATCCAATTTAGGCATGTATTGTCCAATTAAAAGCCCGATAAGGGTCAGAAAAAATCCCGAGATGCATTCAATAATTAGTATACTATATCTACTTGCTAAATGCACAATCAAAATGTCTAATACACATCACAAGTATCTAATAATTACTAATCTACTCTAATCTAACCACCTAATTACACTTAATTAAATCTAATCAACCCTAAGCATAATTAGCAAACTAAGCAGGGATTAGTGAGATTACTCACCGGAATTTAGCACAAAACGTATCAATCCGACGAGGATGACACGAGGAACGATTCTTCCGAAAGCAAGTCCCAGGTTCGGGGCCCGAAAATGGCCCAAAACAACCCACGAGCACACTGGAAACCCACCTGCGGGGTTGCTAGATTGGCTACAAAACAGAGGGGAAATGAGTTGGTTGGGGGCGGAGAAGGGTCGAGAAGGCAGGTGGCGGTCCGGCGAGGCTGCACGGTGACTCCGGGGGTCTGCTCAACTGTTCACGGTGGTTGGAACGTGGTCTGTGATGGTCGGACAAAGCTGGACAAAGGCGAATGGAGGTTGACGACGCACGACGGGGCAATGAGAGGCGCGGCCAAGCACGGCTACACGCGTGCGCGCGCAGGGAAGGGCGACCGGCGACAACGGCAGCTCCGGCTCTAGGCGGCGTCCACTGCTGCTTCCATTTCTATCTCCGCTAGTCTTCGCATGAAACAAAGAGAAAGAAAAAGAAAGCTTCAACGGCGGCTGAAGGGGGGTAAAGGAGAGGCGGAGGGTGAACGATGAGTGGCAAGGCGACGCACAGGCAGGGAATGGTGGCGACGGCCTGGCATGTGAAGATGGCAGCTCCAGCTTTCTTCTCTCAGTGCTACTGTTCTTGCTTATGCTTCTGTCTTCTTCGAGGGGTGAGAGAGAAAGTACCGAGAGAGAGAGAGAGAGAAAAGGAGAGATAAGAGTGTTTGACTAGTCAAAAGTAAAAAGGAGAGAGAGAAGCAAAGTGGAAACCGATAAGGAGGGGGCAGTCGGTGAAGGGATTTCGCACGAGGGGAAAAGAGAGAGAGAGAGAGAGAGAGAGAGAGAGAAAGGGGAAAGGGGGTGAATGGTCCGAAAGGGGGGGAAAGATCACGTAGGGGAGAGAGGAGAGAGAAAAGGGAGAGAGAGAAAAGAAATAGAAAATAATAAAATAATAAGATAATCACATTATTCTTATTACTATTATTATTTTCCCTTTCTCTTTCCCTTTTTATTTTCTTCGGGTCTTCGATTTTTCCTCCGATAATTTCTTTCCCGAAATTTTGGACTTTTCAATAATTTGACAAACGATGAGACGAGGTCCTAAAAATAAATTATGACACGCTCAAATATTCGATTCCCGAAATCGAATTCAATTCCATGGTTAGAATTGATCAAACACGATTTTAGTCTAATCTAACCAATTAAGTAGCTTTTAGGGATTTTACTGCAAATACATCCCTTAATGGCTTCACCCAATAGGTTAGCTAACTTGTGAGTGATCAGCTCAGAGAAAAAAGACCATAGGCACGTCGACGAAATGTCCATTTCACTTTATCGAAATGGGGTCGAATTTCAGGATGTCACACATAAAGCCAGGCCAGGCTTATGGCCTAGCTGACCAAGCTTAGGATACTTACCGTGGCCAGACTAGCCAAGCTCATGATTGGATCGGTGGCCAATCCATGATCTTTTGCAACAATCTATAGTCGCCCCGTGACCGATCCATGTTTGAGCATAGCCAATCTATGGTCGACCTTCGATTGTCATGCTGTCATATGGGATCGATTGATCCGTGATCGATACACAATCGGATGGAATTAGTCCATGGTCATCCATTGCCAATGTATGACCATGGAATCACTTGCAATTAGTGCATGACTGCGTGAGATCAATCCATGACCGTCCACTAATCGATCTGTGATGGTGTGTAATTGTCCTATGACCGACCCTTATGGTTGAGTGGCCAATCCATGATCGAAAAACTCTAATGGACTTGCCTAATTGGTGGATCAATTCACTACCGATCCTTTGGCCAACACATGATCGATCCTTCAATCGAACCATGGCTAATCCCTAGTCACCTTTCTCGATCGAGTCGATTGGCCCATGACTGATTATCATGATCAGTGTCCAATCCCCTAGCCATCTCTCATGATCGAGACAGGGCCAGAATTATAAACGCCACAACCATGTAATTCAATCATTATGTATTACTATGTCCCAATCGAAAAAATGCCATAGAACTATTTGACAAGCTACCAATTTTATTATTTATCCAAATCTAATCGGCATGTATTTCTACGAGACATGAACTATTCATTCTCGGTTAACGTCACTCAAGAATTTTAATATAATGTCACAATTAGATCACATCAGACATCAATTTTATATCTTGTACATATACCAAGAAGACGGCTTTAATATTGCGTACGCATGTGCCTTCATATATGAATAAATTATGACCATCAAATATAGAGACAATGTAATGAAACGTCAATGTACATACTTATGAATCGTAACCATCCAACATACTAGTCAACATCGTGCCTTAGGTTTACACAAAATCAAAGCATGAATGATTAGTTATTAATCTCGCTAAAAGCTTCCATGTTGCTAATCATTATGTGGATGTTAAGTTTAATGAACTTGTTCAATACAAGCACATGTATTCTAACTTGGGTATCACAATGCCTAATAACTTGTGATTTATCATTTCCCAGGTATCCAATACTAAGCAGTGAAACTTGATAGCACACCAGTCTCAACAAGATTATCAAGATCCTCTCAATGATCTATTGACCAAGAATTATATAAGATTCAATCTAACTGTAAACTTATCACATATATTCTTAACACCTTAAGAATAGATTCAGTTGCAACTGATCTTATGGACTTATTTATAATTATAATATGTTTGCTTTAGGACATATAGCCATCAGACTCATCATCTTGAGACTTTCAAGCTGTGGAACAATAATTGAAGGTAAATCGAACTTCAAAATAAGTTCACTCATGGTCTTCATCTTCGTACTTTAATAACCCAAGATGAAGTTCTCTCACCATCTTCAACCAAAGATTCCTCATTTTTTTCCCTTTTCCTTTTTGGGAATTTTCAAGGGTTTCATATAACTTTGAGGAGCTAATTTAAGCAAGTTAGTTTCATTTTGTCATCTAATTCTATTTTAAATGCTTTGCTTCACGATCTTTTACTCTCCATAAAATTTCAAGGTCGTTGAACTTGCATGACCACTATCCAAGTTGTCATCCACGACAACTCGACCATAGATTCATAGTCATTGAACCCCCACGACCTCAATTAGAGGTCGTGAAAGCCATGGACAACCTCAAATGAGGCCGTTGTCCATGACAACTCAACCTTGTATTGTGAAGCTCGTTGGTCACAAGTCTCGCTCGTGAAGATTTCCCCTGTCCTTGCCTCTTCAACTTTGCTCATGAAGATTTTTGTTTGTTTCCAAAAAAGAAACAGAGAAAAGAAGAAGAAAATGAATAGTAGGCACAAAAGGGGAAGAAAAAAATATGACAGGTTGAAGATGATAAGATGAGTACTTAGATCTATGTCAGATTGCTGAGGTGGATTTAACCCTAACATGCAAATGCAACATTGGATGCATCGAGCGAAAGGTTACCAATGGGATAGATTTGGAATTAAGTGAAGTTGGAGTTTTTTTTTTTTTTTCAAGACTAAAAAAGGCTTAGAATAGAATTGTGACTGAAGCTAAAGTTTGAGATTTTTAGGATATTGAACCTTTAAGGTATTGTGAAGCATGGGATTTTATAGAAGTCCAAATTATAATTTGATCATAATGAATTTTGAAAGTTTCGAGTGCAGTGTTGTCCAATTATGAATGTGCTATGTTTGGCAATGATTTTCGGTTGTCTTTCGAGTTGGCGAAATTTGAGATACTTTAGTACTTTGAAATAATCTTTTTTTTACACTAAGTTCGTTTGAATTGGAGTTTGATGGAGAGAGTTGTCACACAACCAAATTCAACATGAACTAGGCATAGCAAACAACAATTGATGTTAGCTTATGGGTGAGCTTTTTTTCTTTGGCAAGTGAAAGTTATTTTGTTGGCAAAAAGCTTAAGTTAGTCTATTTATAGGTAAGGTGGCATTTTGATTGGTTTTGATATCATTTCTCACTAAGTTGATAAGATTTCGAATTCGTTAGCTTGAGCAATTTATGGGGTTAGGTTTTGCAATCCCAAGTAAGTGGTGTTTATCTTTATCTTTTTTTTTTTAATTTGTAAACTCATATTTCAAAAGTCATTAAGTTTAAACATATTGTGTGCCAGATATGACTATTAAAAGGAAAAAAAGTGATGTCCAAATCAAATTGAATTGGGCTTTATTACCCTTTTTGGTCAATTGAAATAACGAAATATCCTTTAAAATAGTTTTATTTGATTATTTGTGAATGGTTAGAAAAGCTTTGTGAAAGGGATTGCGAAAGCTTGTAAGTATTGATTTATGAACATGGTTTTTGAAAGATATTTCGTTTGATAAATTGAACTGTGAAAGATTTTATCTTTTGTTTTGTAAACTTGATTTTTTATATGGATTTCGGATTGACTTTTGTAAGTTATTGGAGAATAATGTCAGTAGTGGTTTGATGATCATTATAGGTATGTTCTTAACCCATTAAGGGGTTTGTGGGTATTGCATACTATTTAGAATATCCTTATGAACCAAGTTGACCTAGCCAAGGGGAAAACTTGGTTGTTTTTATCATGAGGCATTAAGCAAGACCATAGTTGGATATTGAGCACAAAATCGATCAATGAAATAGATCATTGATGTGTGATTTGAACGAATTAATCAATGGTCTAAATCATTAATGTTTGTTATAATATTATTAATGAAATGATTATTTCTTTCATAAATATAGTTACATTGAAGAAACAATACTCATTTTGATATTGTATGTGTCTAATATACTAGATCTGAAATAGATGAGTTACTGTACTATTTTATAAATACGCATAGTGGATTTCGATCTTCTTAGTAGAAATATGTACAACTCACTGTAGTTGCTCATATCATTTATCATACAAAACTTTTCAAGTTCTTTAGCTAGTGCCAAGTAGAATGAAAACATTATCAATTGGGAACATTTGGTAATTAGACTTTTGGGTATCAATTTGAATAGATATAGATGTGTCTACATGGTGTATGGTTGTTGTTTTAGCTTAATTCGGATGTGTGTGTGTTCGTGCGCGCGCGTGCGTGTGCGCGTGTGCGTGTGCGTGTGTGTGTGATTCTTATGATGGATTTAGAACTTAGTCTGGTAATTTATCAAATATAAAGATGGAGGTATATTTTTGAATGACAGGTCAACATTGATTATGTTGAGGTTGGGTAGGAGCATAACCCTGTCATTTTGCTATATTTGTAGGAATTGGGATGTGATGATTGTAGGCGATGGAGAAGAGGAATGAGAGATCAACAAAGAGCCACAGTGTGACATCCTGAATTTTCAGAATTCGTTTTCGATTAAATAAATCGGGCCTTTCGTCAACGCGCCGATAGTGCTATTCTCTGAGCTGATCACTCATGAGATAACTGGACTATCTGGGGAAGCAATTAGGGAATCTAAATGCAATTGGACTTGAAAATTCGACCAAGAATCGACTGTTCAACCGTGTTGATCTGCAAGGGTCATTACGGCATCGTCAGAGATCGATCAGAAATCAGAGATAGGTTGATTTGACTGAGATATGTGATCAAATTGTGGGTGATTCCACTTGATTGAAAAATTCTCATCGGTCGGCACTAAATTGATTTTCTGTCGTTTTGGTACCCGGTGCCCGTAATTGAAACCTCGAGATTTTCACGACAACTGAGAGTCGCTAATGTGTCGAAGATGTACTTTGTGACTCGAGATAAATCAATCACGGGTCAATTGCACCAAAAATTCCTAAAAGTTACCCGGTAGACTAGGTCACACTAAAAGCGCACCGGATTGAAAATAACCGCGAATTTGAACCCGATTTCAGAAATTGAAAGTTCTGAGGTGTCACAAGCTATTTTAGAAACATCGACTCACTCTCCGAGAAATTTTCAGAGATTCCGAGATTTTTACGGAAAATCGATTCAGAAATTGAACGGAAATTCGGACGGGCTCGTTTGAAGGAAACTTTGATGTGTAAGCTGAGCTACTGGGTGATGGGAATTGATGGACATGTGTGGGATTTTTCTTCGATAAAATTAGACTTCGAAATTGAGAATTTGAGGATGAAATTGAATTCTAAAATCAGTGAAATTCGGAGCTATGGTTTGGGTTAATTTTTGGATTATATTTGTTAGAACGGAAATGGGGACATGATGATATGCATGAAAACCAAAGTGGGGACCAAGCATTAAAGGATCAAGATATTTTCTTTGACTTTTTCTTCCTTAGCTGCAGCTTCCTTCGCACGCCTGTCCACCGCCTCTCTCCCTCATCCGATTCTCTCTTCTCCTTTGGCCTCCTGCGCACGCCAGCTCCTTCGTCTCTCTCTCTTTCTTTGTGCGACGCCTTCAGCTTCTTCTCCATGATCATTTCCCCTCCATCTCCTCTGCCATCTACCGAAGCCACTCATCCCCTGCTCCACTCACATACGCCCACTTCCACTCACGATTCTCCATCTGCTTCGGTCAACAGCAGCAACAACTGAAGCTCCTCGGTTGACCGCAAAAGCCCAGCAGCAGCGACGTCCACGAAGCTGCTCCATCGTCCGCACGTCCGCGCCACTTGTCCCTGCACCGCGACTCTTTGGTCAAGAGCCGCAGGTTGCTCCCATTTGGTTGACCACCGAACGAAGTCGAAGCAGCTCCGTTCTTCACGGCGTCTTCTTCAGCTCGTGCGAAGCGGCCCAACCCAGCAACTTCACGTGCGACACCTCCTGCCGTTACCTCGAGCAGCACCGTTCGAAGACCACCCGCCAGCTGCTTCCTCATCCGTTGATCTTCGTGAAGCGGGTTCAACATCTTCGAGAATTCCAGCGCCCGCATGCCCCGATCCCAGCTGCCAGCAATTGCGCGAAGCTGCACGCGTGCAACCGAGCGGCCCATCAGCCCAGCGTCTTCAGGTTTCGGCCCAGCTCCTTCTGTCTCGCGGGCCCAAAGAATTGAGTCCATCCAGCCCTTAAGTCAGTGAAGTCAGTCCAAATTCGGCCCATCTCCAGCAGTCTTCAGCCCACTGATCAGCCCAGTTTCCTTTGTGCAACTTACTCGGCCCTATTGCAGCAAATCAAGTGAAGACCGGCCCGCGAAGAAGGCCCAAGCCCGCGACCAGCAGCCCTGCAGAAGCCCAAGACCAAAACTCAGCCTTGCTGAGTTGTGTTGGGCCCATTTTAGGCCCGGTCCGAGAGTTCGCCGACGCCGCCGAAAATTAAGGTTTCGGCCGCCGTCGCGTCGTCGTCGCGGTGAACCGGTTTCCGCAATTAACCGGTGAGTTTATACTCTAAACTCTGCTTAGTAGGTTAATGACGTTTAAGAGGTATTAGATTTATTCTATTAGGAATTAGGTGGTTAGTTAGATTAAATTAGAAATTGAATTATTTAATTGAGCATGTTAGGTGGTTAGCATGGTTTAGCTAAGGCCTAAATAAATTGTACTGTTTATCTAGAAGGGTTCGGGAATTTTCCGAGTTCGTATTGGTATTTAATTTAATAATTTTTTTCCAAGGTTAGTATTTTTAGAAATTAAATTGAATTAATTAATTATTAATTATTTTTCCGGAATTTAGGCCGGGATAGCCGGTGACCGGAATTTCGTGCCGATTGCAATGGTGTGGTTAATTTCTGCAATTGAGTGTTAAATTATGCAAATTGAGTGTTGATTGGATTTTTGTTATTTAATTCCAAAAATTGTGAATTTCCAATATTTATTCAGAAAACCCCGGGTGTCGGGTTTTAACACCGAAAATGGATTTTAAGTACTATATCAAATAGTGGGGTTTGAAAGAGATAGGTATCATTCTTCTGGTTCGAATTGACCGTGTACCCACACACGACTATTTTCAGGATATTTTTAATATGAAGGAAATAGGCCAGGATCATTATTTTAATGGAGGCATTTGAGTGCAATGCACAGTGTCCTGGGCCGAGATTGAGTGGTCGTGTGTTGGTTAAGAGAACCAGTCTCGAGCAATTATGCCGGACGTTACTAAATCCCTTTTCGGGTTACCCATGCATTAGGGTAGCGGGTCGCAGTAGATTATGGACCTACGCCCCTTCGGGGAAGCCGTCTAATTGAGAGACGTAGCCATGCTCAAAGGAGGTGAGACGACGCCTGGCAATGCCAGAAGACCGCCAATAGAGTTGGCCGTACCCTTGAGGGGTGTAATTAACAATTGGAACGCATGATTGTTGAGTTTGATGCACCCGATTATGAGACCAAAACTGTATGACATGGAATGGGACGTGTCATAATGGTTTGGCCTTATAATCAGGACCTCGGTGATTAATTGAATTGATGAGGTGTTCCAGTTGTTATGTGCATTGATTATATGCATTGCGATATGAACTATACTGACGTGTAGGGAAGGAAACTGAGGCGAGGTAAGTCCTCTATGCCAATTGAGTGGTTGTGTGGTTAGGACGCTTCTGGGCGTATTTCCCTCCTAATTGGGGTTTAGAGCTTAGACTTGCTAAGATTTTATCTCACCCCGTTGTGAGACAACATTTTCAGGTTCGTCGAGTGGAGGACCTGGAGATGAGAGAAGGTGATCAGAAGCGTATGTTAGTTAGGACCGCTTCTTTTGGAAGGCTAGTCTTTTGTAGTCTTTTGGCCATAGACTTTTGTACATGACTCAGTGTGAATATAAAACCATGTTTGGTTGTGAATCTATTATCCTGTTTTTTTCTATCCCGAGATGATTACTGTCAGGGGATTTCTTTTCGCTTCCGCATGTGCAATAAAATGGAAAGGGTCGGCGACTCGTCCTGGGAAGTCGCAAATTATTATCGACCAAATAGGGATGGGCACGCACTCGGTGTTCGGGGCGTGACACACAGAGACTGTGAAGGAGGATCGACGACAAAGAATCATGGAAAATGGACAAATATGGCAATATGAATCCACAACGATGATAAAGGATAGAGGCAGCCAAGTATATGAAGAACTCATTTAATCACTTCCATCAACTTCATCAAGTCTATAACTAAAAGTGTGTTTGTTTCACTGAAAGTATTTTACCAGAAAGTGTTCCGGATTTTCAGCTGTTTGGTTCTCTAAAAAAGATTTGGTCAACGGAAAAGACTTTCTGGTCAACACAAATATTATGTGTTATTTTAGGAAAGCGATTCCTCCCCTCAAAAGGTGAAAACACTTTTCATTTTCATCTTTTTCCCTCTAACCTTTCACTTTTCCTCTCCGTACATCGCTCTCGCCGCTCTCTCCCTTCGCTCTTTCGCTCGTCTTTCTTCTTCAGCTCTTCTTCAACAACGCGCATCTTCTTTGCCATTGAAGGTCCAGATCTTCTTCTTCATCATCAAAGATCTGGCTCTTCTTCAATGACGCTCAACACGGTTCCAGGTTCTCTCTCCTCTCCGATTTGAGAATAATCTTAGAATTTGTTTGATCGATGCCTTACATCGTTGAGTTGATGTTTATTCTCTGAATTTCAGTTGTTTGATTCATGTTTCCGTTCATCTTCTTCAAGCAATTGAAGTGAAACGCCCCTCAAAGCCTCTCTCTCGATCCTCTGCGTATTCTAGAAGCTTCTGCCCCGCTGATTGGCGTTGGAATCCGCTGCTCACCTTGCCACATCCAATGCTCTTCAGATCGCGATGTTCTTGCACGCTTGAGCTTTGAATCCATGTGCTCCATCAATGGACTCAAGTTTATTGACTAACAAATTTCAGGTGGCTTTCGGCAGCCGCTTCTAATTGCTATCTTGCTTTCAAATCAAATGTTGAGCATGGAAGGACCGAGAGTTTTAAGAACTTTTCAGGGGGCTTAATGACTCCGTTAGCTGTGTTAGGTTATCTGCATCTTACAGGGAAGCTAGAGTCGAGAAAAGTATTATGTCAATGTATGCACTCATTGTTCTCCTCCAAAGCTCGTTTGAGTCATTTATGATGATTTACGTGGTTTGGATATTTGCACAAGTTCGGGGGTACCTGCATAGGGTGGAATCGTGCCGTGCAGATGCTTGAGTTCTTTTCCAGGGAAATGTATCTATATTTAGCATTTACTAGTTCTTTAATTGTTTCGAGGTGAGCCGACTGGTATTGTTTTATTTCAAGGTTGGACTCTTCTTGGGTGCACGTTTATGTGTTTATTTGCTTGCGCATGTAGAGCGGTTTGGAGCCTTTGTGCCCTCTAATTAGCTGAATACTACTATATATCGTAGAGCAGCAATTTGGAGAACAAAACCATTTTGTGATGTCAATTGTATCCGGTGTTTTCAAGATGTTCTGCAGAGTCATAGAAGAGAGGCCTTGTTTTCAAGAAGTTGTGCAGAGTTAACAGTTTAGCATGTATAGATGTGCTTGTCATAAGTTTATAATCTCACTCGTTATTGTGGTTTTGTTTTCCTGCAAGTTGCAGGACTACAGCTTACATGCTACATAGTGCTTTTCTAGTTATTTACGACAATCTTTGGCAGCACTCCATGCCAAAAAATCCTGTTGCTTAGGCTAGCTTTTCTAGTTATTTGTTAAGAGGGTGTAGAGGACTACAGCTTACATATTACATTGTGTCTTTTTATTTGATTTTAGGGGGCACATTATATCTGATTATAATAATAACTCGCAGCTCCAAGTTTCTTAGATAGAAGGATTGCAAAAAGGGTTTTCCTTTTGTTCTAATGCTAATAAATCATGGCCATTTTCAGGAAAAAAAAATACATGTATGAATTCAGATTTCCTTTTCATTTTGCAGGTTCAAATTCTAGATTTATTAAACCGATCGAGAAAAATCCGTTTATAAAGTAACATGGACTCAACAAATTAATTTGGAAGTAAGAGGCACACTATTGTCAATTGTTAGGTCAAATGTCATTTAATCATTTTTCAAATGCGATCCAAACACGAGAAAAAACTTTCAGTCATGTATCACCAAACAAAAGGAAAACTAACAATTTTCCTGGAAAATGGTTTCCCGGAAAACATTTTCCAAAAATGTTACGTTTTCCGTGAAACAAACACACCATAAGTCATAGAAAAAAGGAAAATTTCCAAATAAGAACTTAATGTACCCACATTTTCTCAAATAAAGTCCTGAAGTGGATATTATTTCAAATAAGGGCCTAAAGTAGCCAAATCATCTCAAATAAAGACTTTTGGTCGGCTAGTGACTATTTCGACCATCTTAGAAGGGCTATTTTAGTCCCAAAAAAATTCGAAGTATATGTTTAAAAAAAAATATATTATTTCCTTTCTTTTCCTTTCCTTCCCTTTATTTTTATTTTTATTTTTATTTTTTTCTCTTCTTCTCCATTCGCCATGGCAAAGGTTGCCAGACTTAGGTGAGGGCACCCTCGTCGGTGTCAAGTAGCTCTCGCCCCACACCGCCCAAGCGAAGGCAAGCTTGGGGCCGGCAACCTCTGTCATGGCAACGGAGGAAAAAGGGAAAAAGGGAAAAAGAAAAAAAAAAAGTAAAAAAGAAATAAATTTAAATAATTAAAAGACTAAAATGCTCTTCAACAAGCAAGATTAAGCTCTTCTATGAAATTGATATGGCTATTTCAGACCTTTATTTGAAACAAATATAACTTCAACTCCTTATTTGAGATGATTTAACCACTTCAAGCCCTTATTTTAAAAAAATGCCAATTTTAGACTTTTATTTTATAAAAAAAAATAAGAGCATTTCTTCGTGCGCTTATAGTAGAAATTTCCCCTAATTCTATTATCATTAGAAATCTGACCAAACCCAGCGAAACATTACAACCCGCACCAGATACTGCCCCGATTCACGTCCCCGTTCACCTGGCCTCTCCTCGAAAGCGTCCAAGTTCACGTTGACCTAAATCTTATATAAATAAGAAGGAAGAACGAGGAAGAAGAAGAAAGCAAGTAGTTCTCTCTCTCTCTCTCTCTCTCTTTCTCGATACAGACATGGCTTCGACTGGTAAGATCGAAAAGGCGGAGGAGGAATGGAGAGCTGTCCTCTCTCCCGAACAGTTTCGGATCCTGCGCGAAAAGGGCACCGAGTAATTCTCCCTCTCCCCCTCTCTCTCTTTTCCTTATGCGCCATTGCTCATTTATCTGGTGGAATTGGGTTGACTCCAGCCTTATCCTGTTTAATGGGCGAATTTCCCTTCTTTCTTTGAGGGGGCTTGGCTTCTAGGACATGTGGTTTCCCTATTGGGTCCTTTTTTTATGATTCATCGATTCTTGATTGTTCAATTGGGATATGACTGCGGGGGGTCGGCGCGCTGTTGATTACAGAAGCGAAGATGGTTGGCCATTTGTTTTAAACCGAAAGTTTTCAGATCTCAGAGAAATCTAAATGAGTGAAATGTAAGTTCGAATTGCGGAATATTGTTATGTCTTGTGCACAGTGCGGAGGACCCAGGCTTGTAACATCTTAGGTTACTGGGGAATAAAGAAGGAACAATGGTCAAGGTTGAGCGTTTCAGTTGTAATCTGGGCGATATAGCCGATGATCTTGTCTTTGTGAATTCAGAATGTCTTTTTATATAATTATGTTGCCGTTCACGGAACAATCAAACCACAGAGCTTAGACACATCTGTTGGGTGCTGTACTGTGTACAATTAGATACTGCACCCCGAGAGACCGGCTGCTTACATTTGTGCTTTAGAGTTCTGATTCAGCTAGCTGTGGTTGTTTTCGGTGAGAGTGGATCTTCTTTCGAATTTGTTATTGATGCTTCTCCTCTCGCGAGCAAGCTAGAATTCTTGAATTGTTAGGATATGACCTTCGCAGGCCATATTCAGTAAATTTTTTTGTGGTCTTTTGTTAAAGATTGATAGATTTGGAAAATAATGTATGTTTGTAAGGCTTAGATTTGATTTTTGTGCAGGTTGCGAGGCACAGGGGAGTACAACAAGTTCTTTGCTGAAGGTGTTTATAACTGTGCTGGATGTGGGACACCTCTTTACAAGTCCACCACCAAGTTTGATTCCGGCTGCGGCTGGCCAGCTTTCTATGAGGGTCTCCCTGGTGCAATAAATCGCACTGTGAGTTCAATCTTTGGTTCAGTCTTTGTCACCATTCTCAGTTATGTTGCTGATTCCACCTCTAAGAAGAATTGTTTTTCAGCCTGACCCAGATGGAAGAAGAACTGAGATTACATGTGCGGCTTGTGGCGGGCACTTGGGCCATGTTTTCAAGGGCGAGGGATTTTCGACACCGATTGATGAACGTCATTGTGTCAACAGCATTTCGGTCAAATTTGCGTCTGAGAAATCCTCATGAAACTCGACAGAAGGCTATGCTGGGATATTAGTCAGTAATGTACGGCAAAAAGATAAGACTCCTTGTTGGTGACGACCGGACTTTGGAACGTTATTGCCAAGCCCAACCTTGTCTAATAGTATGTGGTTGTACTGAAGAATGAGATTATGATTCTGCATGGAATGTATTCTCTGCTTCGTTGTACGGATGAGAACAGTAACTGGAGAATAAACTGAAGATTTGACTTTGGCTTTGCAGTGAAATTGATTGAATTCTGTTTACAGTAGTGATTCCATCTGAGAATCTGAATCATCTGAAGACATCCATATTACTGATTGTCTTAATCATTATATTGAACTGGGATCTAATCTAGAAAGACACAGAGAATTAGGCACAAACATCGAATGGAGAAATGAAGCAAAAGAGAGGGACCGGATAGGTCGGAGGTGTCCCGAAAGAAGATTGATCGAAAGCCTTGGTTCACCAAATTGCTCACCTAATGCATGTATTTTGCTTTAGAGGAGAAGAGCGATGGGAACAAGTTAAAGATCCCACCAATGAGACATGAAACCAGGCATCCCCTCCATCCACATCTAGGGGAATGGGCTGTTAATTTTCTCCCAGTGCAGTACAACAAGTGCAATACGTGGAGATCATTTTACTTAAGATTTTTGTGATCAAAGTGTGTGCGCGACTGAGGGATGGCCATGTTGAAACTTAGGCGTAGATCTAACAGTTCTTACTCTATACTCGTCGATGGGGATAGAAAACTAAGACACGGTCAATTAAAAGAGAAACACAATGGCCATCGAAAGGAGATGGTGGATCACGAAACCTAGAAGCAATAGCAGTTTGCAGGGAAGAGTAATGGCCACTTTATATGGTTAATTACAAAGGAAATGCAAGCCGTGGATGCGTGACAAGAAGTTTAGGCGGAAGAGGTCATGTACAAAAATGAAATCTATGGTGACTTCTAATCACACCGACCTCAATTGAAGATAAACAAGTCGAACATAGTGCAGTATTTGTCCAGTTTCAGAGAGATTAATCAAAATTCACTGGAGAACATTGTTTATAGACTACGCCTTCAAAACAAATT
Organism: Eucalyptus grandis x Eucalyptus urophylla; assembly: GCA_028830015.1. Classification (NCBI taxonomy): domain Eukaryota; kingdom Viridiplantae; phylum Streptophyta; class Magnoliopsida; order Myrtales; family Myrtaceae; genus Eucalyptus; species Eucalyptus grandis x Eucalyptus urophylla. Next base: position 14,881,108 of record CM054188.1, on the reverse strand, counting down.
AGACATCCTAATAAGCTAGCATGCATTTCTGGAATGAGACAGCTTATTTTAGACTCTTTTGCCATCCCTCCTCCAAAACTCCTTCCACTTCTTCCCGGGACAGAGAATACGGCTTGATCTTCATGGAAGAAATATGACATGGAAGGTGTAACTTAGGATCAAAGGACCAATTTTACATCGGCAATCAACCTGCCTCTGGCTGGCTCTCTCGAGTTATCCAAAGAACGGTAAGGGTATTAAGCCCGTGAAGAGGGTATTAAGCCCGTGAAGGTGGTCATGACTACACTCCTACGACAATATTCAATAATATTTGCTAGGTATTATATAACATAAAGGAGTGCAAACCCATATACAAAAGGAGCTGAGAACACCAAGAAAGAACTCATCTAGAAGACAAAGCAACTATAACGTGAATCAATGCATTCATCCCAAGTAACTTCCCACTCAAGAAGTACGTTGAACTAGCTTCATCAGTTAAGAAAACAGAGATACTGTTTCCTTCAAATGCTATCTTGTTTTGCTCTGTCCAAATCTGCCAACCTGCGCAGAATATTCTTGTCCAAGGACAACAAAGGAGATGCCTCACAATTTGTCCCTTTATGCATAGCAACCATCTATTGACCAGCACATTCCGTCTTTTTCTCAGATTTTTATGGACAGAATTGGATCCCAAGTTCTCAAATTAAGGGAAAAAAAGACACAAAAGACTATTTTTGCAGACTCTTGTTGCTTCATAGCAAGCGTCAAATTCTATAGCTGCTGGTATTCCTGATAAAAAAAAAATTAGTAACAAGTTCTTTGCAGGTATCTATAATCATGCCATTTGCAACACACCAGTTCACAAGTCCACATCCAAGTTTGGTTCAGTAGCAGTGGACCAGCTTTCTAGAGGATGTCCCGAGAGAAATGATGATGCAATGTGATCTTTCATCTACATTGGTTTATGTCAAAAGCAATGTTTTGAATATTGTGCCTACGAAAAGAACAGATTCACAGACAAACCCAGATGGAAAAGCAACTGAGAGTAAGCACGCAGCTTGTGGTTGGCATTTGGGCCATGCTTTCTAGGGCAAGGTGCTGCTGACTCAGATGCTGGACGGCACCATGCCAACACTGTTTCAATAAACTGTCTGAGAAATCCTCATGAACCTTGAAGAACAACAGGTTTGTGCTCACAAATTTGACAACAATGAAAGACTAAATGGTACTTCTTGTGGGAGATGACAGGACTTTGGAGTGCAATTGCCAAGTCCCTTGACTCCCACCGTTGCATTTATCGTATCTTATTGCAGCAAAGAACAAGATTATGGTGTGTTCTGGCATGTACTTAACCTAAGACAAGTAAAGGCAGTTTTTTTGTTTGATTTTCCATGAGAGTGAATGGGAGGTTACACTGGCGTATGTTAGACAGTATTGGATGCAGTGGCCACTATATCGAATAACCAACAGTTGGCTTAGCTTTGAGGTGAAGTTTATCGAATTCTGGTTACCACAGCAACCCAGTGCCTAATAAAACTCCAGCATCTGTACTCCTGAAAATGGCCAGCAATGAGCTCACAAATCTACTAAGACAAAAACCATTGTATAATTGCCTATCAAGCTCGTTTGGAGGACCAGGCCAACCAAATCACACACTTTGACGAGCATAACCTCACAAAGATCTCTACCAGTAAAATGGTTGATATTAGTAGGGACAAAAATGGCTTCCTTCAACTTACCAAAAAAAAAAAAAAAAATGGCTTCCTTTGTCTCCTGGAATAAAGAAAAACATAATGAACTTTATGTGAGAACACTAATATACTCTACGACCATCTGTTCCTCAGTTTTAATGCAGAACTGCTCACAAGCCGAATACATTTTCCTGGGACCCACGTTACTAGCTTCAACCCCTGCATGCTTCCAAGGGAAGCTTCAACCTAAGCCAATGATTCATACACTAACACCATGAATTGGTCATATCTTTTGAATTGCAACAGCTTCAAACACATCATAGAGGTGCAATATTAGAGTCATCATCTCAGGATATCCACCCAACAAAATGTCTAACTGACAAAGGCCTTTCAAGGTACAACTCTCATGATCCAGATAAATCATTTTCAAGCTGTATTCAAACTAGAGATAAGCAAAGAACAGGGTATTATAGGCAGCAAAGCAAAAGAGGGACAAGACATAGAGAGAAAAAGTTGAACAATCTACAATAGAACAGCAACAAGGGTAAGAAGCCCAAGAATCCCACCAAGGAGAAAACGCATGCATGCATGTATGTCCCCATTCAAAAGTGGAGGGATGGCTTGATAGTCGGTACATGACATTCACTTTGTAAGAAAAACTGCCTGCATTCGGATGACACACCTTCAGACACCACATGCACCAGGAGTATCATTTTCCAATATTTGGAGGGAGCTATTTCTTAGGAGTTTGAGCACCCGACTCCATCGAATTTTTTAGGATGAGATAGCCTCATTCTACTTGTCAATTCCAGCAGGAAAGTAAAGACTGCAAGAGCCACCTCAAAGCGTTTATCATCAACGAGGAAAGGCTCGGCTTGCTGAATTCTTCTGGCAGATGTCATACGAACAAAATTAAGAATGTCCAACCGCACTCTCATCAAATCAACCTTCAATTCGAGATACACGAGCCGTGCTTATTGCTCCATCAACCAAATCAAATCAACTAATTTCTCTCATAAACAACCACTACAGGAAGAATTTCCAAAAAGAGGTCAACTTTCTGTTTCCTGAAGTTAATAAAATAACGGGTATGAAGCAACCTCGCAGTTCACGATGCAGCATTCAGTACCAGCTAAGAAGCCCCCCCTCGCCTCACCTGCAAAAAAGAGAGGCAAATCTTTAGCCCTTTAGAATACAACAAGGCAACGGGAGTGTTTCATGGTTCAACCTTAGTAAGAATCTTCACTTCCCTCCTCTGCCGCTCCTCTTCTCATTGCACGCCTTGAGAGCTTTCACTTCTGTTGATCACGTCAAACAACACAAAAAGCACGATCGCCGTCATCAGATGCGTCGCCGAATCTTCGACGTAAATTACGCGACAAACCCATCTCCGGCATACCTTTTTGGCACGATTTCCAGTTCCTATTGTGGTTGACGAGACAATCCTGAAGATACCCACGAAGGATTTTACGATCGGAAGCGGCGAAAGGGAATGATCGGAGGAGGGTTCATGGGTCAGCGTACCTGCAGCGACAGGTACAGAGCAGAGCACTCGCGGAGCTGCTTCACGTTCTCGTCGTCCTCGTCGGCGTCGCTCTGGTGGATCGGCGGCGGCGGCGGCGGCGGCGGCGATGGGACTTTCCCGCCGGCCAAGGGCGGCGATGAGGTCATTGTTGGAATAGTCGTGGGCGAGTCTCCCCTGTTGTCGGAGTTTGGGTTACTTGTTGTGGGCTTCGCCAGCCCGGTCCAAATTAATGCACGAGATTCCGACAACCCGTCCGATAGTGATTTTACTGAACTGCCCCCCGGATCAAACTCCTGTGAGACAAATGCGTTTGGTTAAGCTTTCTCAATGGCTTTTAGCCTCAAAACCCTTTTGAGAAAATAGTAGAGTGTTTAACGAGTCTATCCAAGAAGCTTTTAATTAAATGTTGATCTTAGGAAAACTGAAAACCCAATGTTAATAAGAATCAATTTTGAATTTCAACATTTGATCAAATACTAAAATTATTTTTTTTATACTACTATCATAATTTTTTTAGTTTTTCGATTTTACCTCTCATTATTTCAAAACTACCCTCACATTCACTAGAGTTGGCAAAGAATTTAATATTTTTTTAATAAAAAGAAAAATTAAATTAAAAAGCCATTTGTCAAAAAAGATTTACTAACATTCCTTGCGTCAAAATAGCTTTGCAAAGAAAAAAAATTATTAAACGCAATTTGTATTTTTCTAAAACCTTTTAGATCAAAGATATTTGCATTCCTCCTGGTCTCATTTTCAAAACTTCTAAACACAACATTCATTTGAGGTGTCAATGTCCAATCAACTTCAGCTTGACTTCTTTGGAAATTGACTTTTTTGTTTTTTCAACTTCAGCTTGACTTCTTTGGAAATTCCAAATATTCAAGGTTGATTCATGGAGAAATCTAGATATTCGAGCTTGACTCAATTTCATTACAATTTCAACAGTAAATGAAGTTGAACTCAAACTTTAATTTAATAAGCTCAAAATGTATATGATTTTAAGGATTTTTTTTTATAAATTTATAATATTTTCATAAAATAGTAGTAAATTATTTTTGACGTGTCTCTCTTATTTTACATCCATGCGCATAATGATGAATTACTTTCGACATGTCTCTCTTTTTCAAATATATAATATTTTTAATCAATTCTTGGAATTTAAAGTAATTTTTCATTTTCAGTTCTTAATTGGAAGAGAAAGGATGGTCATGTCTTATTAAATAAAAGAAATTAAAAAATTACCTTGTACTTCTTCCTATTCCCTCTATTCTCCATCGCTCTAAAAAAATACACTTTTTGACAAGTTGTAATCCCACATTCATCTCAGTTCTAATCAGGGGTCTCCCGTGGAACTTCGACATCTGATTAAGGCATAATCTCACCATCAGAGATAGACTTCTAGCCTCCATGGCATATCTATTGGATATACAAGGATGGTGAGCTCTATAAATACGTCTTTTAGAGCTTATTTGGTAATATTCCTAAAAATAACTAACTCTATAATTTTGTTCTTTGGAACAAAAAAAGAACAAAAATCTGTTTGGCAAATTTTTTATTCTTAGGAATAAAAATCCATTTTTTTGTTCTTGATAATAAATTTGGAACAGAATTAAGAAATAGAAAAAAAAAATAACTTCTTATTCTCGAAAACAATTTTAAAAACGAAGCCCAACTTTTTCTTTTATTTCTTCTTCTTCTTCTTCTTCTTCTTCTTTTTCTTCTACCTCCAAGCTAGTCACCGGCCACTGCCATGGTCGAGGACCGGCCACAAAGAAGAAGGAAGAAGAAGAGAAAAAGAAAAATGAGGAAAATTATAATAAAAGTATTAAAAAATTAAAAGAAATAAATTAAAAATTAAAAATCCTACTAAACTTATTTTTGTCCTGGAAATAGAAATTTTGGATAGTTATCAAACGTCTTCAAAAAACCCGGAAATTCTTTTTCAAGAATAGAATAACAAAAATTATTTCTGAGGACAAAATATTAGCAAACACGCCTTAAGTGTCTAATCCTATATCCTCATTTCCACTCAATGGCGTTTTAGCATTTACATTCATGTACTTTAGTCCTCGGTGAAAACATCACCTCCTCCTCCTCCACCTTCTGGCTCTCTTCCTTCCTACAGTCTCTCAAATCTAATCTGCAATTTCGCAGGTGCTCAGTCAAATTTCTAAGCTCCATTCGGGCCTTCTCTTCGGCAGTGCGAGTGCTGAGATACTGCCAGCAATCAGCATCACCGTCTGCCACGAAAGAGAGGCTCGATCATGGCGATCCCGTCCGTATTGAGCGGACAAGGTGCTTGACGAAATTATGTTTACTTTTCCTTTTCCTTTTCCTTTTTTCTAATTTTGCAGTTATAGTTGGGGAAATTCGGTTGATAAGGTTGTGTCCGTGATAGAAGAGACGATGGTTGCAGTCAATGAAGAAACCGTATTTTTCGACGAATGAAATTAGAAAATATTTTCCTCAAGATGAATGTTACAAAAATAAATGAAAATATATTTTCATCATTTACAAAAATATTAAATTAAAATTATTTCAAATGATTATTTTTAAGAAAATATTTTTCAGATCATTTGTTTTCTACCAAACGAAAGGATCTTTAAGTTATTCTCATTGATTACATTGAGTTGTCGAATTTGTACTTTTGATTGAGTCCACTGGTGTTTGCAGAAATGGTACTGGTTTTGATTAATTAAGCTGTGATGATCTCAATGTCAATGGTTGTTCCAATGAAAAGGGAGGAGAGTTTCAGTTCAGCTTCGACAAGGTGTTCAGCGACGACTCGAAGTGAGACAATGTCTATTCGTTTCTGCCTCATCCTACCGTTTGATGTATATCTAGCATCACTGTGGCACATTGCAGATGTGAAGTCTGTGAGTCTAACATGACGACTACTCGTCTTAATCATTTCTAGATGTGAAAGTAATTGGCTCCCTAGACTCGAAATCAACGATCAGAGCATTACGTGCTTGTGTCGACATGCGAATTTTCTTCGTCTTTCGTTGGTAAATGAGATTAGTCGAGTATTCTCATGCACATCAACTGCTTTCTTGTCCTTTAATTGGTGATTAAGATGAATCGATTATTTTCATCCAAATCCAGTGCTTTCTGCTGTCAGTAGGTGGGCGTTAATTGTGAGAACATATTGTTGACACAGCATGCGTTATCTAGTTTACTTCCAGGGGTATTAACTATATGCTGCTCTTTAATGTAACATATCTGGCAAATGCAGTTTCAAACTTGTACTGAAAAAGAAATTAACGCGGGCAGCAGCAGAAGCCATTGTGTTTACATATTCCCGTGCACCAAGAATCAACGGAACAGAAGAGGTATGGTTGGTTTCATGTGCGCTTTGTGATCTCTTGTTAAACTTCTTGTTTTCTCACTAAAAGTTTTGTTTCTCGAGCGTGTCCAGAGCATTTGGAGAACTGATTCTCGTGAACCTGGCTGAAAGTTGAGAAAACAGGATCAGAGAGCAGGGTTCTTGAAGAAGCTATGACAATCAATAAGTCCCTCTTAGCACTTGGAAACGCAGTACATGCCTTGTCATATTCCCTATCGCAACTCCAAACTTACTCTGATTTCACAAGATTCTACTGTGAGAAATACCACCATTAGCTCTTCCATTGTCCTGCTAGCATGTATTGAAAACCAGAACATTGAGTTCGTCTCACAGGGAAGGAACTCCCAAATGGCATTGCTATATTGTTGTTCACCCAGCCCTTCAAATGTGTCAAAAATCCTGTCAACTCTCAGGTTTGGTGCTAGGTATGGAAGTTTGAAGTCAAATGCCTTTAGGGCAGGGTATGTTCTTATTCTGATGGACGTGTTCATTTGGAATATACAAAGAGAAAAATGACAAATTTTTAGAATCAGGAAGTTCTGGCTTTTGCTATTCGTGTAAGACGCATGCAAAGGAGATAATTGAATTAAGAAAAATCACGTAGAGCTTGCCAGGTTTATTGACCAGAAGCAATCTAAGAAAAGTTTCTTTTTCATTCAACTAGTTGAAACAGACACATAAATACAATACCTACAAGTTATAGAAATGACACCTTGAGCTTAAATTTCAGATACAACTACGTATCCTGTCATAGATGATGTGAGTTGTGTGGGGGTGTGGATGCCGCATGTGCTTTCTAATTCCAATTTCTTTATCATTTCTTCAAGGAAAAGCATATAAAAGCAGTACTGCTTGTCCATTGTACTAAAGATAAACATGTTAAGAGATTTGGATCATGCTCCTCAACCAAAGATGAATCATGTGAAAAAGTAGTATAAAAGGTTAAGATTTTCAAGACATCTAATGAAAACCAATTGATCAATCTATATCGCCCTCTCACATTAGACATTCGTAGTCAATGGAGAGCATAGATGCTGAAAATGTCAAGTTGCTTCAGGATTTGTTCACATGGGAGAGAAGAGCACTCGATCCTAATTTTCTTAAGGACTTGGAAGTTGATTGTGGCAGGCTGCTGCACCAACTAATATTCCATTGCAACAAGCCGTCAAGGAGCTTCTTGCCTCCCCTGTCAAGAGACTCTGTTGCACTTATCAGCATATTTTACGGTTTTTCTTTTAATGACATGACGATTCTACGCCATTTTACTGTAATAGAAAGTCTACTGTGGTGACTGAGAATCGAGTTACCGACTCATTTTAAAACTGAGTCCTGGTAGGAGTTTTTTTCACTTTCATGGAACTGAATAATTGCCTTATCCATTTGTTTTGCTTTGCCGAAAATTTTACACTTACTAACAGTAATGAATAACTACCATTTTTGTCTGAATAATTTCTGGTTAGTTTTCAGATTTCAGCCAAACAATAAAAAACATTGTCGTTTTCCTGGAATATGATTCGCGAACTCATTGTTTATGTTCTGAAATTTGTGCTAGCAGGATAATGGTAGGGCTAATGGGGGCCATCTCACTAGAGAATCTAGTAATATTCGAGTAAGTTTGGAGTTGTGGTAAGGATATGATTTTCTTTTGGACCCTAGGTCAAGGCATGTGCTAAGTTTCCAAGCGCCAAGAGGGACTTATCGATGGTCTTAGCTTCTTCGAGAACCCTGCCCTCCGCTTCTGCTTTCTACAAAAAATTTACCAAGAAATCACCGTTGGATACTGTTTGGTTAATTCTCGGTGCACCGAGAATATGTAAACACAATGGCTTCTGTTGCTGCCCGCGTTAGTTTCTTCTTCAGGTTAAAGTTTGTAACTATATGCATAATAAGGTAAGGTGGCAGATATTTTAGAAGAAAGTTCTGATCTGGGTATGCAAAATGAAGAACAATACAAGATGAGGAAATCTCAGCTTTGTGCACTTCCTTTTGTAGTCTCCAAAGCCCTTCATTGCATTATCAAATTTGGTAATCGCATCGGCATCCCAAACTTGATAATCACATTATCAAAGTTGGTCGACGACTTTTCTTCCTGGTTGTCATGATCTTGATGGCTGAAGGCTTTCGCACTACGAAACAACGAAAATTTAAGTCATCCCATTGAGATTCGAAGTTGTAATTTGAGATCATAGGCCTCTTTTCCTTCGTTCATTGATGGGTATGACAAGGGCTTTTACTGAAAAAAGCATACAAGATGATCTGTATTCCATGTTGTTGGTATTTCGTGGAGACATATTAGTGCTTCATGAGATTTTTATCACCATGAAATTCAGATCGGTTTTTCTTTATCAAGGAACATTAAGATTACGCAAAGACAAACATTTTGACACTATCTTTCAAGCTTATCATCCTGGGATAGACTAACATCACACGCTTCTGTCAAAACTCTGCACGCTGCTAGTACCTTTACCAGATATTCGTCATGCTTATGACTCAATGACAAAGTGAATCATATACCAGTTCGTGCACACACCAACTAACGACAGGTCAAACGCTCCAATGTAGGAATATTACAGAGAGCTTCTTCCTCATTACAAAAATACAAATAGTCCTAAATGGATCATGTAACAATGTTTCATCACCTTGCGTCTTGACAGTTGAATCCTAGAAGTCCTACAGTTTGCTTGCTTGCTTTTCTTTATATTTTTTGTACTGGAATTGAGCCTACCCAATTTATGCAAAGCTCCACACCGAACTAGTTGACGTAGAAAATGACATGGCATGAACTAATAGTTTTCAATTGGCAAGCACAACCTTATGGTAAGACTCAAGCCCGTCTATCTGGTCTGATCTCTTATTGAAGTGGCTGTTTCAGGGCATAAAGGCCTTGTTGTTTAAAAGCAAGTACATAAGCATGATATTTGGTGATCCAGCCTTTTATAATCTCGACCTCCCTTTTTCGTTGCCTGACCAACCAGTTTGGATCAGCTTGTTCTGAAGCAAGTATGTCCAAACAATGGGAACCTGCAAAATATATAGCCATGATATTAGGGGAGTATTTGAATATATATATATATATACCTTTCACCTTTCACTTAATTTAAATCTAACTTAAAAAAAAAAAAAATTGAAATACCCAAAACTTTCACAACAATGCAAATAGTGTCAAGTATTTTTGCATATAATTTTTTTACAATTTTTTAAGTTGGAATAATATTTGAGTTTTTTGGCGGATCAGCACAAACTCACTTTAAAAGTTCAAAATCTACTAAACATTCCTTTGATAGGCATCTCTATCTAGATGTTTTTCATACGATCCATGTGCATTCAAGATGAGTCACGGGACAATAAGTATATGCTTGATTAACGATTAACCTTTTGATTTATCTGCTAAATCAAGATTGTAATAGTATATATACCTTTTTGTGTATAGACGGCGATGATAGTGTCTGAAATGTTCTTGAGGATCCTGAGATTAAGATAGAGAAAATGTTAAGCCAGATTAAATGGAAATTTTGATTCTTCAGCATATAAGTTAGTTAAGTTTCGATACCCGCCGCTACTGTAAGGATCTCGAAGTCCATTTGAGAAGATAATGTTGCTGCCGAATCTATGAAGGACTCGTTCTATATCCTGCAATTTCATGAACGAGAGGAAAACAAGTGGTAAGAAAATTTTTTAGGGTATTCTTTGAACTTTAGATACATGGAAATCAATTTCATTTACTGACAAAATATCGAGGCCATATCTATATAGAAAGTCGCTGAGAGTCATACATACATGACCGCCATAATAGGTGGTGATCCAATGCGGCCGAGGCACGACACCATACGAGCTGTTGCATCCATTGATGAAGTCGGTTAAGTTGAAAGGATATGCTTGAAACATAGAATTGTTTGTAATGCCTATGCCCATTACCATCTCGCTGCATCTCTGCAAACAGCTCTCTTTCAGTCCAAGCGTACTGATGTGATTTAATTACATAATTACATTAGGACATCACCTCACCATGATAATTGCGAAAACAAAGATTGTCTACGGGATGAGCGGATTCAATTCATCCGACTTGGACATAAATATGTTGTAAAAGGTTCTCGTACCCCAAGGATATGTAAAATGCAAGCAATACATACTTATGACATATGATGAAACACCCTGCACTAAATACTTATCTTATGATGTCCCTTTTCGCAAAATTGTATAGATTAGACAAACCCATGATCGTCTTTAACGGTTAAAACGAGCAATGTTTGGCCGATGATTGACTTACAAAGATGGATTTACAAAAATTAGTTTTTTAATTGATATATCAGACTGCTAACGTCACTCAAAATAAATGGATCATATTCAAGATCGAACAATCTTTCACTTCACTCAATAAAGCAAAACAAAATGTAGAGAAATATACCTGCCAACTATAACCCAACTCTGTTTGAGTAGGGGTAGTGCCATTGGGAGGAACGATGTAGCATGTGGAGTTTCTATCCAAGGCAACGACGCCTGCAAAGATTTTTTTAAGAATGCCCTTTCCAGAAGCATTTGCTCCATCAATGCCTCTACATACTATTTCCACAGGATATCTTGGCGGATCGTCATATTGAGCTGCCGCTGCGTACCGTAATATCAAATAGTTCTTCAGCTCATCCCCACTCTTCAAAGGCCTAAGTCATCCAAATTACATTCAGAACAAGTACTAATTGGATATCAATTTAGCCTCAAACATTGACGACACGCTATCGACTCTAGCAACAAAAAATTAAAATAAAAAATAAAAAAGAAGTGGTTAAGTTGCGCATGTATGTTGTATGTCATGATTGGCACCATCAGTAAATGAAGATCTTGTTTAGATGTGTGATTGTGACATGCATAGGCGCTTAAAAAGCCGTACCTACAAGTTTTGAAGATCTTGCTTAATCGGGAGAGGCCACTAGGCTTGGAAATAACTCTATCAATCTCCGCCCACGAGTCTCTTATAGTTTGGTAGCATGTCTTGCTTGCTTCCTATGTAAACCAAGCAAGGCAAAGCACAAGTTATGAAAGAGACTTCAAGACCCCAAAGATTATGATATGTGCACAGTCCTTCTCACTTATGTCCTGCTTTGAATTACCACACTGGCACATTCTCTTAGCATTAACACTTAGGCAAGAAGGCTGCCTCATCTAATTGATATGCAAATTGGGTGCTCATGAAATCTTGGGCAATCCGTTATTGGAACAAATAGAAAAGAAGAGATAATTAGGAGGAGTGCAATTACCTTGAAGTCCTTGGTGACTACCGAAAAGTATCCATCTTGTGGGGTAATGCCGTCAAAGTAAAGTATTGGAGCCGACGAGGCCAGAGCTCCAAAGGCCAAATGTGGATACTTCAGCCGAAACCACGAGGCAAGCACTGGAATCCCCATAAGCTAGCCATTAACAATTTGATAAATAAAATGGATTATATATATTTCTTGAAAAAATCCTATTTTCCTTGAGTCCTTGACAATGAAGGTAGTAACAGCTCATCGTTTCAACATAATTTTACAAGAAAATGATTAAAATGAGAAATTAATAGAGATGTTGTTGATTATGTCATTTTTTGTCTTCTCAATATTCTAATGCAATGGTAATAAGGGAAGGCCAAATAGGTCAGACAAAACCCCATTTTTCTCTGTCGAGTGTCTGATTTTTCCTATATACATGAGAAGTTTCAAATGTATATACATGTCTTGAAAATGTATTGATATGTGTTATACTTACTTCCCCCATATGATCCTCCCACGACGATCACTGGACAATCTCTGGCCTTTAGTTTCTCCTTCACGTGCCTGATTATAGCTGCGTAGTCGGCCAAAGCTTGGGACGAGCTAAAGTATCCCCGAGCAATAGGGTCATTGAGGGCTTCTTCCAAGCTCATCCCAAAGGGAATTGACTTACCATAGTACCGATGCTGAACAGGGAAAAGCATTTCGCCAAAATTAAAATGAATTTAACTACTTATTTGACGCCTAAATAGATCAAATCGTTCATGCGTAGACCAAATAAGGATGATGTAATCCAAATGTGTACCTCAATATAAACTAATAAAGCCTCGAATTGAGCAGCATTCTCAGTTAGAAACCCGATCCCGTTTAGGTCGTTTTCAATCGGTGCTTCGGCACCGAGGTAAATGAAGATCGGAGCACTAGAATTAGCGCCACCCCAGTACCTGGAGTTGATCAAGTACCTTTGTCTAAAGGTGGTGTAGCTCTTGGGTTGATAGTTGAAGTGATCAAGCGTTTGGTTGAAGTAGAAAGTTGTGAAATCATTGGTTACAGATACTGGAACCCTGCGTTGGGGATCTTGGAGGACATTCTCGCGGTGTAAACTCAGCCTCGGAAAATCAAACTTCTGTGCACAAACGGAAGCTGCCATTGAAATGAAATAGACGATCAAAGAGAGCCAAGAAAGAGTCATCGCCTCTGGAGATAAAAGAAAATTTGTTGTGATGAATGCAAAACTTAATAGGACAATGAAATGGGAGAGTGTCATGACCTTATATGGCAATTTGCCAGCAACTAATTGTGAAATTTCTGGGGTCTTTTGTGTTCTTATTCTTGGATAATTGAAAAAAGGTCAATAGTTAGGTTCTTAATCACAAAGACAGCTGAACACATCCTGGCACGGCATGTCTTTCATGCGTGCCTATGTCACGTCTACGTTATGCGTTTGGATAAGAAACTTAATAAGGATTCTTCCTCATATATGGAAATATTCATGTGAAGGCTCTTTCACTGAGTTTTTCCCAGCTAAGCTTGTCAATGATCTTTTTGTCCGTTTCCCACCGTGGACATCAACAAGGATCATAGACTGGTACAATTTATTTCTGAATTGAGCTTCATGGACTGACTCAACAAAATCGTGCGTTCTTCTTATATCTCTTACTGGTCATATCAAATTAGTAATTGTCTACTGCACGATCCAATGGACGGAGCGGTAGCCGAAGTATACTGAGATTTGGAAGGAAATTTCTTCGATGGCTTTGTCAAAGACGTGCGAACCTCCTCAGCTTTGATGGTCGCAACTTGAGCTTAGAGAAGCCCCCAACTTTTTGAAGCAAAAAATTGATACGTGGTCAGTAAGTGATCCGAAGGTGTACCTAGAAACTAATGGCTTATCACTCTTCAAGTTTATTTTGGGTACAAATCAACCTCCTTAGGAACTTCTGAGCTTTGATTGAAGAATGCAAAAGGTGCTTGGTCCATCTCGATTCATTACAAGTGGCCCACTGTCTGGGCTCTAATCAACTGGCTGACTGGATAGTTAAGGCCCGCCAAGGCCCATCGAGCGGAGACCCTCCCATCCTCCCCCTCCCCCTGCCCACTCCGTGTGGTTATTCTATGTTTTGAAGCTCGACAACTATGTTCTAAAAGTGAGGAAGTGAGGTGATGAAATGAAGAATGTTCTTTTGACCAGAAAAAAGATAGGGGTGAAGTGTTCCGAACCTATTTATCAGCTTTCAAGTGGCTATTTCATTCATCTCATGCTCGTTGGGTTGGTGTTGAAGGTGGTGACTAAGCTATGACAATTGTCAGTTGGTCATAACAAATTGCAACATATTATGACAAATTTGATATGACTTGACATGTGAAATTATTTATCATCTTACACACTTCTAACCAGGCTTGGTCTTTAAGTAGTCTTTTAACTATTAATTCCTTTATAGGTTAGGTTTAAAGTGGAGGTCTTATAAATATATTTTCCACTAAGATGACTCGTATTATATTAATATTGAAATAATATCATTCTTTCGTCATTCTCATTCTAGTAAGAGTATTTTGATCTTGAAAGGATCTATATGGACATGTGTCGGGTGCCCAATGGTTTGCCAAAATCATTATCATTGCCCTTGATCACATCTAAATTTTTATTTTGCATTTGGTCATTGGGATATTCTTGTTGGATAGAAAAAAGGTAATATAGAATAAAGATCGGATAGGATATTGATGGGAATTATAATATGATGTCCAATACTTGGTAAATGTCTGAGTATAACATGAACAATGAGAAAACCTCGACAAGAAATCCGCCGCTCTTGATAACCATCAACGAGTTTTCCAAGGAGTCCAAGATGCAGACGTGAGAGTGAAAAACGAAAAAAGATCGAAACGGGGACCTTCCAGGGAGAGATGGCTCGGTTCTTCTCCATCGATCCACCGTTGCTATACATTCTGCAACTTCAAATTCCACTGAGCCTCGTCTTCTTGTCATCATTACAACTCCATCATATTCCCTTTCACCCACCGGTCTTACTAACCTTCATCGACAATGCCAAGGTTTGTAAACTCAACACCAACACAGCTCGGAAAGTCATGCACACCTCCATCCTCATCTATCTTTTTGTCTTCTTACACAGTCATTCGCCAATCTCTCTCTCACTTGACCAACACCCAACACCATGGCCATGAATCATAACCTGGCGTTGCCCAGTTTTCCATCAGCTTTGACCTGGAACTATCATTCACCAATCATCCAAATCAAGGGATGCTATGAGAGTTCGCTGCTGTTAGTCCTCCATTGGCGGCCCCAATTTCGACGGAAACGATTTCTTTGAGCCCATTTGTTTACAGCGTAGGACTGATAGTTCTTTAGAGGCCTAAGTAGGGTGATCTTAATCTTTTGCTTCCCAATCAACGTACAAACAGGGAAAGGTAAAATTTTGGTTTTATCCATGGTTCGTGGTCCTTAGTAGTTGGAGCGTAGTGACACAGCCTTGCAGACACGACCGTTCGAAATTCCAGCCATAGTTAGAACTTAGAGGTAGACTTCTTGATGTTTCATTAATTATGATTCTCAAGTAATCTGAATTTTTGGAGTACACACTAGGACAGTGGGATGGCGTGATCCATGAGTTATCCACAACTGTTACTTGAAGCAAACTTGGGGGTAATTAAACTTTACATTATCAAATTTTGATTGTAGGGAAATAAGAAAAGGGAAGACTCTAATTTCCTAATAAGAAAGATCACATAACCTAAGACAGGAAATAGAGATATCCTTTAATCTTTGCAGGATTGCCCTAGATCAAAGCTTATATAAGAACTTGTTCTTACCATATTGAGGGGGTCGAAAATATCAAAATGTTTAGAATTAAATTGGCACAATTGAAAAGTTTAAGACTAAATTATCAAAATATCAAAAGGTTTAAAACTAAATTGACACAATTAAAGGTGAATTAACCTCCATACGTTAGATTTAAGACTTTTTAGACAATTTTCTCCGTCTTTTTTTTTATCGTGACTATAACTATTAATGTTTTTTTTTTATAGAAAATCACGCAGTATACCTTTTTGGTGTACATGTAGCTTGTCTATTAATGAACATTTATTACTAATTAAGATTACTATAATGCCCACTTGTGTTTCTTAACCTAAAACCCATGCAGATGCTGAGAAAGATCATGTAATTGTTGCAAGACATACTGACACAAAATTATCGAATTGTGTTTGGAACAAGCTATATGTTCATTGGGAGTTGTAATAGATACAAGTGATGCACATAAGTCATATGCATGTCACGGGCCAACATATTCTTGATCATGAAATGATCTATGCAGTGCCTAGTAAGCCAAGAACATTAGGTCAGCCTTTCTTTTTAAATTGTTCTTAAGAGCAATGTGACGAATAGCGTACTCATATGACATTGTACAATGCACAATTTAGCTCGAGCATCTAGTGTCTTGAACGAGACATACAGAATACTTCAGTACAATAATTGATTTCAGCCTACCATGGCCTCATTAGAAAAGGAGCGTTAGCTTTCGATCTATTTATGTATGAGAGGTCAATTTTGCATTCAAAGCTATTTAGAGTTAAAGCTATTTAATCCTAAAACTCCTAACACAAACGTTCTCGTAGTACTCTTACAAAGCAGTTACATCATCCATTTTGCATGAATCGCTGTCCACCCTGATGCCACAAAGCTTCCCTCTTTTGCTGACAAGGGTACGGAGAATTCGATCCGGACACATGCATTACAAGCCCTCAGTTTTGCAATCCGCCGGAGCCCATGGTATTACACTACGGATGAAACTGACATCGTTTTCTCGTGTCATTCAGTGTCCTTTTGAACTAATTAATCCAGGGAAGAATAGACACAGTAACGACAAATGAGGCTCTGCATGAACGATTTTTTTTTTTTTCGGTAAATGCGTGAACGTTATTGATCCTGGTTGTTTAGCGTGAACCGTACTCTATTACCATGAATTATCTTGGCTCCATTCGCTTTACTCTGAGCAAGACTATAGTTGATCTATAAATTATTAATTTCATCAAATCACGGGAATATCCCGGTGTGCGAATGCGTGCCAAAAATAGTTAGGAACCAAAATTTACCCTTCTGACACACTTAGGAATATTTCCGTGTACTCAACAGAAGTTTGGTAACAAGTCTATTTTTCTGTTTTAAGTTAATATCCTTAAAAACCCCAAACCGGTATACTTATGATAAATTTACCTCAAATTATTTTTTTAATCACAAAAAATCCCAAATTTGTATATTTTTGATAAATTTATCCCAAACTGGTATACTTGTGACAAATTTACCCCCTATTAGTTTTCATTAAATTTTACTATCAAATTATTAAGTTAAATGACACGTGACAGTTGACTGATTTACCAATTTGGAATTTTATGCTCCGTTTGTCACAGTTTACAATTTTTATCATTTTTTTGCGGTATTAATCCAATTTAGCAAATAGTATATTTGTCACAAAGTTACCAATTTTAGGTTTTTTGCGTTCGAATAAATTAATTTTGGGTAAAATTATCATAAATGTACCAATTTATGATTTTTTATGATTAGTCGGGGTAAATTTGTCACAAGTATACCAATTTGAAATTTTTCATGATTAAAAAAAATAGTTTGAGGTTAAATTTGTCATAAATATATCAGTTTGAGGTTTTTAGGTTATTAACCCTTATGTTTTATGTTTTCTTGTTCTTTGGAATAGAAAAAGAACAAAAAATTATTTATGCACATCAGTTGATTTTTCTATTCCCCGGAATAAATAAGTGGTCAAAGAATAGATTTGGAACTGAAATAAAAAGTAAAAAAGAAAATTACTTTTTTGTTTTAGGAACAGCAATAGAAAAATTATTTATGAATATAATTTGTTCTGGAGAACAGAAATATTATTAAAAACACCCTAGTTAACCTATAAAGATGGTTGAGCCATACAGCGAATCAATTTGGAAACAAATTTATTACATGTACTAAGAGAGTATCGGCAGATGTAGGTTTATGCATTGGCAAATTAGGCGTCGCATTTTAGAAAAGGCATAAGTAATGTACGCGTCGGTATGTATAGATCCTGGTACGGGCCCTTGGTATTGGATGAAATTGCCATCATCATTATATGTAGAGGGTACAGAAACGGCTTGGTTTTCCGGGATAGAGTAGGATAATGCTTTCAATTGCATATAACTGCCGTAATTGTGAAGGTGGATCCTCATTTCGTGCGGTACACCGAATGTCATTTTGGGGTGCATTTGTTGCACGAAAAATAAATAATTTAAATTTTTTTATTAAAAATGATCATTTATATTATTTAAAAATAAATAAATAAATAAATAATATTTTTATCGTCCACAAAAATGTTTCAACATAAATTACTGTCAATAACAAAAATACTTTCGATTGACTAAAAATTTTAAGTGATATGAGCGATCATTTTTAAATAATTTATCTTTCGCAAAATAAATGGAACCTATATTCGGTTTAGCTCAGTTCTAAGCTTTTTGAGTTGGCCAGCAGTTCGATTTAAGCCATCAAGATGGTTTAGCCTAGTGGACACTAAATCCGAGGTTACGAGTTCAAAGTAGGGACGTCGTTCCACCAACGGGTAGATTAAGCTACTCTTAGAGGAGGATACTAACGTTAGTAGCCACTGCAACCTTTTCTTATACATGAGAAAAAAAAATGAATGTATCATCAAGTATGATTTTTGGAAAAGTTACAGCGCTATAAAAATGGCATGTTCTTTCGTTTTTTTCCTTATGGTAATTGTATTATTAATTATATATTAGAAAGTCTTTGTGAGAAAAGAAAAGAATTCCGTTTAATTGTTGCCGTCGTGTGGTTTTAGGTCTTCTATCTATGTTTTTCTATTTGGTTGAAAGCGTTAATGAAATTTAGTTGTGGGCAGGAAGCCACAGTCGTTACTGAGCTCAACCTTTTAGAGATTGGGATAATCGAGTGGGGACATTTGGCATTTTCAATGAGCATAGGCCAGAGACCTCTCTCTCTCTCTCTCTCTCTCTCTCTCTCTCTCTCTCTCTCTCTCTCTCTCTCCCTCTCTCCCTCCCTTGTCAATTGGCCCGAAGATGGCACCAAGAAGGGAGGCCTTTAGGATTATGGTCTTATGACTTGGGAGGTATTTTTTATTATACACGGGTTGGAAATGTGTGATTCAAGCATTTGGCGAAGAAGAAAAAACTATGACGTTGTAATTAAATTTGAGACTGATCCGTGTCTATGTGTAATTTGAAATCTAGTAATACAAGTTAGATTGCAAAGCGTGCTTTGAAGATTAGAGAATGGACCTATGAACCGATTAGGATGCACATAAGTGGAAAAAAAAAAGAAAAAGGAATGTACAGCAAGTGAGAAATGCTGCATTGCCGCCTATCCTAAGTTTGCTTTGCAAACTGATGTATAAATTGATATGGCAAACTGTTAATAGTTTTGAACATGACCCTATTATAAGACGCAAAAGTGCAACCCAAGATCTCTATAACTAGAATTAAGAACACATATATAATCATGTAGACAGATTTATATACCTGATTTGGAATACTATTCGTGACGAGGAATAGCGACGATCTGAACTCAAAAACTTCTTCTATATTACCTTTTGTATCACTAGCTCAATGAAACGGCCCATCATCCTTTAGCACTAGGTAAACGCTCATTTGTAAAGATAATTGTGAGAATTAGGGTTAGAAGAGATATTCGAGCACTATGTATAGAGTTTCCAACTAGGCTCTCTCATTACGGGCTAAGTTTAACTCGGCTAATACTAGTCAACCACATATTAAACTAATTAAGAAACATTATATCTCACTTTAAACTAATATTATAAAACAATAAATTACAATATCAATTAATGTAACCTATATAGGAAAACTCTTACACCTATCTATCTATTTTTTATATAATCAGTCACATTAATTCAAATTGTTAAAATATTATCTTACATCACTTGACAATGGGTCTTAAATACTCTTTATATCCCATTTATAAATATATGTCCAACCCTCATAAAATGCTCGCAATTCGACTCGTACGTTTAATAATAGCCTTCATATTAATGTAGTCTATTTTTTCACACGGATATAGATCGTTCCAAATGTATCTAGGACTTCGCAAAGCAAACTTGAGTCCAAAAGCTAGACGGTGGACTTTGGCATTTTTCCAGCAAACGCTTGTGAACGCTCATTAGGTCCAAAATAAAATTGGACCGTGGGTCTGGACCTGTCCATGAATCTGCTGTCCTTTTTCTCTCCCCCTTGTGAATCTTGTACTTTAAGTCGTGTCATCACGAAGATGATTTGGATTGGCATGCAGAGACGACGGCTCGTGAGGGGTCTCGGGGCTCGAAAGAATAGGACAAGACGGAAGCCAATTCTCATCGTGTGAATCGCTTTTGTTTGGATATATTCTAATTGTCCTTGTCGGAGCTGCAAGCACTAACTCTTACGGGAATACGTCGCCCCTAAAATTCATCGCCAGTTGGATTTGATCATGAGTAGAGAGCTCAACTCGTGCAATCTCTTGTGGAAGGAAATAAATTATTGCATCCCTGGCCCATGTACATTGTTTTTATTTTCAGTTGTTTAACCAAAGTTATACCGAGCTAAGTGAGAAAATGAATTTATCACTTTAGTAGATTGGAACTTGAGGAAAAATGTGTTCCGTATACACATATATATTTGGGTGAGAAATTGTTGTATCAAGTCTACTGTCTTTATTGATATTGTAAAAAGAGTTGATAAGCAAGGTATATGAAAGTTATATTGGTAACTCAAAATTAGTTGGTAAATTAATTAGAGAAATATCAGTAAGTCACACAGTTGTTAACTACACGACACTTGAAAGATGATGATAAAAAGGTAACTAAAAGTCAGTAAAAAAATAAGAAAATCTTTTCCGAGATAAGAGAAATTTGGAATTAAAAAAAAAAAATAGACGTAGGTAACTTGCTGAAATAAGAATTGGCGACACAAAACTAATTGGTAAATTAATCAAAGAAAAGTTGGCAATCACTCTAGTCAGAGTTATTGATATCTGGAATAGTTGATAAATCTGAGAAATTAGCAAGCAAGGTAGATAAATGTGGTAACAAGATTAGATACTAACGTTAAGAAACAATAAATAAACATTGTCAACAACTCAAATGAGAGATTGTAACCTAATACTAGTAGGTAACTCAATCAAAGAAAGGTTAGTAAATTACTTACTAGTTGTATATAATTGTTAGTAAGTTGAAACTGTTGTTAAAATTGGTTAATAAAATGTAATAAATGATAAGAGACACTTTACTAGAGATAAGAGATGTTGGTAATTATGTACAAACCAAATAAAATTGGTAACCGATGCAAATAAGAGTTAGTAATGCAAACCTAGTTGGTAATTTAATCTGAGAAAAGTTGGTAATTGGTCCTTCAACCAAAAGTTTGTAAAATTTAAAAGTTGGCAAGCCAGGCAAATAAAATTGGTAATTCCATAAGTTAGTTGGTGATTTAAGACAATAAACAAAATTTAGTAACTCAAAACTAGTTGATAATTAATCAGAGAAAAGTTGGTCAGTCATATAAATAAATATTGGTAATTTCATATGATAAATGGTAAATTTAAGCCATCAATAAGAAAGGCAAAAAAAACAGTTGGTAGATGATAGAAGAATCTCTTTCTATCAATGATAAGAGAAAATAATAATTTCAACAAAAAGATTAGACATCGGTAAATAACACAAATAATAGCTGCAACAAAAATCTAGTTGCAATTTAATAGATGACAATTTTGTAATCACAATAATTGAAGTTGGTAAATTTTAAGGAGTTCGTAAATTTCAAAAGTTTACATGCAAGACGAATAGAATGATAACTCTGCAGGAAAGTATTTGAATTAAAAATAAATACATATTGATTAATTTTAAAGTTGACAAGCAAGGCAAATAAATGTGGTTACTACTAAAAAGTTGGTGAATTAAAAAAAAAAAAAATCTGGCAAGCGACTCAAGTGAGAGTTGTAGTACAAAACTAGCTAGTAACTTAATTAGAAAAAAGACAATAGTCATTGAAATGAAGGTTGGTAATTTCATATTTTAGTGGGCAAGTTCAAACTATTGGTAAAAAACGTGAAGATAATAATATGTGAAAGATAAAGATAATTATTCTGTTAGAGATAAAAGAATGTGATTATTTAAGAAAACCAAATAAATTGCGGCAACTAACTTAAACAAGAGTTGATACAATAACACAAGATAGTTAGTAACCTAATCGGAGACAAGTTAAGAATTACTTTAACTAAGGTTGATGATTTTGAAAAAGATATGAAAAAATTAACACGTTGATAAGGCCAACAAAAGCTTGAAAGAAGAGTTGGTAAATTAGAATAAATAAAGAAATTTTGGTTAGTAGGGGTGATTGAAATTAGGGTGGATCGGTTCTTATCCTAGAGCCAAATCGGACAGGACCAGCTCCTAATTTGCGGTATCAAGAACCAACCTTATTGACCCTAAAATTAGTGGCGTTTGTTTGTTTTTTGTTTTTTGGTTTATTCTATTCAAAACTATTTGCAAATGCCTTCTCAAGAAAACTATTTTGACAATTTAAGCACCATGCCTATTCGGGGAGCTGCAATTATTCTTTGCAAGGAAATAACTATTTCTACAAGAAAAGTCTAAAGATGATTCCAGAGGAGATCACCGGAATAGCCAAAAAAATTTAAGGCAGTAGCCAGTTAAATTTTCTCGCCTGAGTTTGCCTTCTCAAGTTAACATATGAGTAGGAATTTGCAGCTATATGACAAATTTTGTATATGAACTCCAAAGGAATTGATTCCTAAAGGTCAGGAAGAAATAGACATTGCAACTGGACAGTGTTCCTACTCTTGCCGGTATTTATAGATTATTGGAATCATTGTTCTGGTATCTTTACTCTGTCTACATTGTGTACATCATTCCAACTCAAGGGCCAACGTGGTCCACAAGTGGAATAAGGAAAGATATGCAGGAACCTCGAAAAGACGAAGACGAGTGCAGCATAGTTGGGGGAAGTGAGAGACTGAGACTGAGCACGAGCAGAGGGAGCTGAGAGAGAGAGAGATCGAGATCTAACGTTGATTTTAGGGCTTTCATAGGACAGATTTTGCTTGTTTAGTTTGGTCTGGTTCTCAGTTGGTTCCACACAAAGAATCAAGAATTGAACCGATTTTGCTCGAACCACCAAAAACCAGCAAGTCTGGTCCAATTTGGTCTGATTGCTGATTCAACCTAGGACTCATGCTCACCCCTTTTGATTAGCAACTCCAATGAGATCGAACCAAAACTAGTTGGTAAGAATAGCTTATGAATCTCAAAAGTAAAAATTGGTAAATTCACATAGAATTTGATTAATTTAAGGCATTTACAAGAAAGTTAAATAAAATTGGATAAACAATACCAAAAGTTGCTAATTTGAAGGAGGGGGGGGGGGACAAATCTATAGTCAAATAAGAATTGGCAACCTAAAATAGTAATTTAATTGGAAAAAGTTGATAAGTCACTCAATATAAAGATCATTAAATCCCTGTAAGAGTTGGTAAATTTAACATGTCAGTAAGAAGAAAAAAAAAAAAAAGCAAGTCAGAGTTAGTTAAAAGTAAGAAGTGGAGCTAATGAAGACTTGTTAATTTAATAATAAAAAAAGGGATGTCACAAACAGTTCCTAAATTTCGATCCAATATGAATATTAGTCCATAAGTTTTTATTTTGTTCAAAATAATCCTTAAACTTTTAATTTATTCAATGTAATCCCTAAATTTTTAGTACACATTTAATATAGTCCCTGCACTATATGAAAATACTCAACGTAATCCTTCCATTAATTCAAGAATAGAAACTACATTAAATATTTTCATATAATTCATAGGCTAGATTGAACAAATTAAAAGTTCAAGGACCACATTACACATTAAGCTAAGTTCAGGGACCAAATTATACATTAGACCAACATTCATGAACTTTTTTTGTTATTTTCCCTTTAAAAAAATCAATAACTTAGCAGGTCAATACTCAGAAATTAAGTGACCAATAAATTTTCAAAATAATATTTCTTTGGAAATTACCAATTTCTTCATAATTCTACCAGTTAGGAAAAAAAAATATCATATTTCTTTAGAAAAATAACAAATTTTAGAGATTTTACGAACATCAACAATGTTTTTTTGAATAAATTCTGTAATTAGACTTATAAAACACAAAAATCGATACTATATGATCACGATGAAAAATGTAATTTTTGAAACCTTTTCTTTCATGTTTTTGAAAAATGTAGTTCTTATTCAATCATCCTCTTATTGACATTTCTCATGTTTGTAAATTGTCAAGTCGCATTATCCTTTTCTTTTCTTTTTGTCTATCATACTATCTCCCATCTCTCTCTTGGACTTTTGCTATTGTAGAGCATGAAAGTCGAATCCAACATCCACCCCTCACCCCATTCCCTCACTACTGTTTTGGGCCCCCAGTGGGCATCAAGTTGCGTTGACAGGTTGTGCCTAAAAGAACTGAAAGAAGAGATGAGGAATAAGGTTGGTGATACAATTCCAGAATTGATGTCATCCACATCCACTATGAGAATCAGCAGGCATGGGTGACGAACTTATCTAAACTCAGAGGAAAACACACAACAAAACATTATTATCCATCGTCAGCTTCGGACAAGACACACATTGTCTGCCTACATTATACAAATCAGAGCCAATCGCATGTAAGGTCCTTTCGTCCGAGCTGCGCTTATTTTTTGGGAAGGGAGAGCAGCCACAAGAGCCGAGCCGGGTAGTCGATTGTAGCCGAGCCGGCAGCTTGAGGAGCCGCCACTAAGCTGTGATGACTCACGCTCTCCCCCGCCAGAAACTATAAATCGGTGGTCTCGTCTGTCACTCTCTCTGCTCATCACACGCTGAGGCCACTGCCATTTTCTCACTCCAGCACTCAAACCCTTCATAGAAAACAAAATCTTCCGCACAGCAGGTCTCTATAAGCGTAGCAATTCCTATTCCTAGAGCAGAGAGAGAGAGAGAGAGAGATTGTGTTGGTGAAGATGGAGAGTAGAACAAATGGTCATGCGTGTGCTGACTCCTCAGTCAACAACAATGCCTCACTTGAGAAAAAGGTAGGAGTGACCTTCCCTATTTTCTTCTCCCATGTCTTGGTTACCCTTTTGGAATGTATGTCTATGCAAAGTCTTTCTCTTCTTGTACTCGAGCGAACTCCTGCAGACTGTGCCTTCACTGTTGTGCGAGTTCTCTGTACCCCCACTAGGGGGTGTTACCAAATGAAGGATGTGAATCTCCACTGAACTAGCACAAAAATGAAAGAAAAACAGAGGGAGCCTGACATGATCTACCTATGCACTGTCGTTGACTCCGTTCAAGGAGTAGCAAAGCTTCTAACATGGCTCTTGAACTGTAAGAGGAGGCGGACCTTTCCCTCTCTCACAGGTCTGCTTGATATGAAGGATCGAGAAAAGTCAGCATGCAATTAATTTTTAAGGACTTGGGCCTTTTTAGTTTTTTTCCCCTTTTTTTGGGCTATATGGTTGTAAGAGTTTTCCTAATGTGAACTACATTAATTCTAAGGCGAAATAGAAAATTTCTTAATTAGTCTAATATGGAAGTGGCTAGTGTGGGCCGAATTGAGTCTGGCCCGTAATGAGGAGATCTGACTAGAAACTCTATAAATAGTGTCCAATCTTTAACCTAGTGCTAGAGGTGTGGGGCCTTCTTCTTGAGCTAGTGATACAGAGAGAGGGTAATAGAGGAGAATGATTTCATTTCAAGAACAGTGGATTCCAAAAGAGGTACATTAAGGTACATTAATCCTTATGGATCAAGAGCTGCATTAATCCTTATGGATCAACAGGTGCGTTAAATCTTTATGAATCTCAGGTGCGTTAATCTTGTTAATCAATTATGTATGTTCTTGTTCTGGATATGGAGATTTTGGGATTGCGCAAATTTGCATCCAACATGGTTTCTCCAATCATGCCCTGATCGGTCGAGTAAACTTTATGGACAATACCAAATTTGAAGGTGGGTGATATAAAGCTACCGATCAGGTATGGTTGGAATGGTTCTGAGGGAAAACATGGCCCCTTCTTTTGGAGGAAAAAGGCCGAGCACATTAGACAACATCAACCCTCTGCAATTACCTTCTATGGGAAAATGGATATGCTGGCTATCATCCTTAGAAAACTTACAAGGGGGATACTTGTGCAATTCTAGAGCACCATGTTACCACCTCATGCGATTTAAGTGCGATCCAAGTCCACCCACTTAAATCGCTCAATTATTCGAGTAATTATTGCATCCATCCGATGCATTAGGCATTAGGCCTAATGCATGTAGTTGATTGGATAGGGAGGTCCACATGATCCATTGGATCACTTGCACTAGGCCTATATACTTCAACAGAAGTATAGCCTTCGACTTATCATTTTGAGAAAGGGGAGGGGAAAATAAATACCATGCTTTAAATCGTCCATGTACTCTGCTCGTCCAGAGGTGGTCAAAGTTAAGATGCAGACGAGAAATAACTTTGATTTGTACTTTTCTTTCATAAAGATGAATTACCAGAAAGAAAACTTAAAGTTTAGCTCTTTCCTTTTCAGAATATCTTCAGTGCCAACCTATATGATTAGTTTTATTTTATTGGTACATCAACAGATGACCCCTATTTGCTCTGTAGGCAGTGAAAATTTATCAACGTTGTAATATTATTTTTGCTTTTCCTATGTTTTTCTGGCCAGAGAGTGTATATCTTCGGCAAAGGATGGTGCGAAGGAAACAAAGGGATGAAGTCCCTGGTGAGCATTCTTGAGCTTCATATAGATGCAAGTCAAGCACAAATGATTGTCTGTACCAGTTAATATCTAGTTCCAATTATATGTTAAGCATTATGTGTTTAGTCAGCCATGATATATAGTTTTACTTCTCGCATTTTCAGGATTATAATCACTTAGAATGCATTTTCATATCAGAAGTCTAAATATGCACTAATCATGGAATATTTCGTGAACTTGAACGTGCCAATGTATTAATAGTTGGGAGGGAAAGGAGCCAACTTGGCCGAGATGGCAAGCATTGGCTTGTCCGTGCCACCTGGACTGACAATATCAACCGAGGCATGCCGCGAATACTTGCTGAATGAGAAGAAGTTGCCAGATGGATCGTGGGATGAGGTTTTGACAGCTTTGGAACGTGTTGAGAAGGAAATGGGGGCATCACTAGGTGACCGTTCAAAGCCACTTCTCCTCTCTGTTCGCTCTGGTGCTGCTGTAAGAACCCTATCACAACTTTTATGTCCTTAATCAGTTGAACTAACCCGGAAAAGAGGTTGAAGCCACCAAGCATTGGATGGCTTAGCTTTTTCTCTTGAAGTAATTGTATGTCAAAGGGATGCTTGGGATCGTTTATATTGATGCATGAGGCACTGTTTACTGACTGTTTCACATTGAAATGTGTACTAGATCTCTATGCCTGGCATGATGGACACTATCCTCAACCTGGGATTGAATGATGAAGTAGTGGCTGGTTTAGCTCTGAAAAGTGGGGAGCGCTTTGCTTATGACTCGTATAGGCGATTCTTAGACATGTTTGGAAATGTTGTAAGTGGACTATTCTCCTTCAAGTCTGTACACAAAAAGAAAAAAGAAGGAAAAACCTAGAGAACAATCTGTCGAGTTAAATTGTACAGTTTTGTTCCTTATAAAACCAGTCCATTAGTAAGATTGTTCGCTTCTTTTCCATATGATTCGACAACAAGGCAGAATGGGTCAAACTCTGAATTGGTACTTTCTTGATAGGAAATAACTCTTTCACCATCTTGTTTTCAAATACTTCGACTTATTTATAAGTTTTTCCTGCAATCTGAAGGTACTGGGCATTTCTCACTCCTCATTCGAGGAGAAGCTAGAAATGTTGAAGAACACAAAAGGTGTGGACCATGATACTGATTTATCAGCCTCTGATCTCAAAGATCTGGTGGAAGAGTACAAGAAGATTTACACCAGAGTTAAAGGCGTAGAGTTTCCTTCAGGTACTGAACAAAGACCTAGCAACACAGGATTCAATGTTTAGAAAATAGATAATGAAAGTTATCTGCAACAACTTAGAAAAGAAGCCGTATTGGTCATTTGTGTTACTCTAACTTATTCACAGACCCGAAGACACAACTAGAATTGGCTATAAAGGCTGTTTTCGATTCATGGGACAACCCGAGGGCTATCAAGTATCGAAGCATCAATCAAATAATGGGTTTAAAGGGAACTGCTGTGAACATCCAATGCATGGTTTTTGGTAATATGGGGAACTCCTCAGGAACTGGTGTTCTTTTCACCAGGAATCCGAGCACGGGTGACAAGAAACTCTATGGGGAATTTCTCATCAATGCTCAGGTCATTGTGCTGGTTTTCAATGCAATTTTTGCTTGAGTTTCTGCATTAATGAGCTTTACTGGCTCATGATTTGCTGTCTGAATATGCTCTAGGGAGAGGATGTGGTTGCGGGAATTAGAACTCCTCAGGACTTGGATTCCATGAAAAATTGCATGCCCGAAGCTTACAATGAGCTGGTGGAGAATTGTGAAATCCTAGAAGCACATTACAAGGATATGATGGTAAATGACCTTCGTTGAAATGGCAAGATCAGTCCTATCATCCAGTATCTTCTGGTCTTGCTTGAATTTCTTTCCTTGCTTTCGGATGTGATCCAGAGTGACGAATCAAAGTTGCCAATCCAGTTCTCTTCACTTGATTTGTTTGAATTCTTTGTGCAACTATTGCAGA